>RPFO01000376.1:0-33420 GCA_009746045.1 Mesostigma viride
ACGCGGATGCCGCGCTGGGAGAAGACGTGCCTGTATAGTCGTCGTCAAGGACGACCCTCGCACGGGCGTCGCGCATCCTCAGCCACTCCTGGAACTTCCTCGTGAACACCTCCCACGGGCAGTACGCCTCCTCGTTCAGCACCAGGGAGGACACGGTCGCGAAGAAGGACTCGAGGGCGCTGCCGGACTCCTGGGCAGTACTGCGCCACAGGGTGAACTCCAGGGGGAGGATCGCGTGGACCTCCCTGGAGCCCAGCTTGGCGCAGAAGGAGCGGTAGGCCCGGTTTGGCCTTCACGAGGATGGTGCCGATGTCCTTCTGGATCCGCTGGTCGAGCGTGGTGTCCTGGCCGGGCGGCCTCTTGTCGAAGGGGAAGGGCACGAGGCGGCGGAAGATGGCGTTGGCGTTGTCCGATTTCCAGAACGGGCGGTTGCCGGCCGCCAGGAAGGGCGCCTTCCAGGCGACGCTGATGGCCCCCTTGTGCTTCTGCGCCAGGGTGATGCGCTCCCCGCTGGTGAGCGACAGGAACTCGGAGAGCTCCAGCCGGAAGTGGTCGTTCAGCTCGTAGCTGAAGACGGCGTACTTGTCCGCAACTTGCGCCAGGCCGAAGGTGGCCTCGATGTTGTTAGACACCTGGCCAGCGTCCTCGCCGTAGATGTACTCGATCACGCGAACCAGGGTCGACTTGCCGGACCCGCCGACGCCCTTCAGGAAGACCATGACCTCCATGTTGTTGATCTCCCGGACGTCATACAGCATCCGGCCCACCCCCAGCGCCCAGAACGCCTTCTTGACATCGGGCGAGTAATCCTGGTCGCTCAGGATCTTGTTGATCGGCTCGCAAATGATGTCCTGCCACCCGCCCGTGTCGTAGTCCCCCTTGTACTCGTCGCTGAACAGGTTGGCGGGCATGTCCTCGTCGAAGTACCTGCACGCACCCACATCGGCGTCCAGGTCGGCAGGGTAGAAGAGGAACTCGTCCCTGTCCGTCCTGTAGATGCCGTTCCGGAACGCGAACACGTGGCGGTCGCGCGGGCGGACGCGGCGATCCTTGACCGCCGCGGTGACAAAGCTCTTGATGGCCTTGTCCTTCACCCCCCCGTCCCTGTTGGCGAGGCGCCACAAGGTCGGGTCGGACTCTGCCACCTGGTCAGACACCCACTCCGCCATGGTGGTGCTCTTCACCCAGTGATGGGTGTCGTACCCGTCCGGTGTGATCACCCTCTCGTACACCCCGTCCTCCCCGTTTGGCCCCTCCTCACCCCCGCCCGCTCCCAGCGCTGTGAGAGGACCCGTAGGAGCACCTGGTACTCGTTGAGCCGCCACTCCCCGCTGCTGAGCCTCACGATCGTGTGCGCGAGCTTCGAGTTGTCGTCCCTGCGCCTCCTGGACTCGATCATGCTGCTGACAGACTCGCGCGCGCTGTACACGACGGCGATGGCATGCAGGATGATATCCTGGACATCCATGCCGGCCTGGACGTCCACCATTCTGGCCCATATGGCCATGAGGCGGGAGATTGTGCGCGCGCACCGCGGCTCCATCTTCTCCACAATCTCGTTCAACGCGGTGGTTTCCATCACGTTGTTCCAGCACGCCGTCTGCAGTTCGGCCGCGCTCGCGTGGTCGGGGACGTCCGCGGGCACAGCCCGAACACATCCGCCATAATATAGCCCAAGGCGTGGTCGATGATCGCCACCTGGGTGATGCTGGCCAACTCGTTCAGCTTCTCCTCGCCGAAGGTGTTGACCTCCTCCACGAATGCCGCGACCTCGCCATCCTCGGACAGCAGGGTGCGAAACTCGGACGCGTCAAACCCCAACCCTCCCCCATCCGCTGACCCCCTCCCACAGAGCCCCCGCCCCTGCCGAGCCCAGCTGAGCCCCCGAGCGCCGACCCTCCGCCCCTGCCGAGCCCAGCCGAGCCACCGAGCGCCGTCCGTCCGCTCCTTTCGGCGGCCGACCCCCGACGGACGACGCATCCCCGCCCGCCCGCCTGCCAGCGGCGTCCACAGCGGCGTAGAAGGATGGAAGCTCGTCCTCGATTTCTTCGTCGGACGCGATGAGATTGGACACCTCCTCGCCCTCCTCCTCGTTGTCGCTGCCCGCCTCCACGTCGTCAGACTCCTCGGCCATCATATCCACCATGTCGGCCCCCGTCGGTCGGCGCCTTCGTCCGCCGGGGACGCCTCGCCTGCTGGCCGCCCCTTGCCCGCCGGGTACGCCTCGTCCGCTGGGTGTTCCTCGTCCGCTGGCCGTGACCCGTCCGCTGGGTGTACCTCGTCCGCTGGGCGTGACCCGTCCGCTGGGCTCCATGGTCGGACTATGGACACAGTTGGGGGGCCTTCCATGCATGGTGCCTACCTTGAAGCTCACATATTTATGCTCTTCTGGTCGAAATCGATGACATCAGCCATACGGCACTGTCCGCGCCGTAACGTACCCCTTCGAGATTCTGATGAGATCACGAAATCCTCGAGATCTCGTCTGAGATCTGCTGAGATCTCGGGAGATCTCTGACGAAAAAAAACGGCGCGGCGCGCCAGATTTTGGAAATAAAGACCATGGCAGGGCTGCCCATCCCCAACCAACTCACAAACCAAGTCCTTGACCTAACCGACGACCACGCGCTGGCGGGCGGGCAACAGCCGACAGGCGGCCCACATCCGACAGACGACCAACACACGACCGACGACCAAGACCCGACCGACGGTCAACTTGACGAACGATAAGGGCTTTTGCCGTGACTATCACACCACACCCGGCGGACGACCAGCCCCCGACCGACGACAGTCTCACTCAGCCAAAAAAATGGCCGCTACCCAGGCACCGACCGTCAGCGTGCTGTTCACTTTCAAGCGGGAGACCGACAAGTTCTGGGTGTACACGCTGAGGCCCATCCCTGAGATGAAGGTGGACGCAGACACCGAGATCCGCGTGCGGAAGGCGGACACGATGGTCCACGGCCCCGACCTCACCAAGGCCGGCTCCAACGGGACCAAGCGCTTTGACAACTTCCTAAGGGGGGCGTCACGGAATACATCGAGTTGATGAAAAAGCACATCACCACAACAATGCTTGGGGCGGCTTCCCAACAGTCAACGGTTCTGGACAGGCAAGTAAAAAACTCGTTTGTATTGGGTGTCCTCAAAAGTGAGGAGACGTCTGGGGGGTGTCCTCAAAAGTGAGGAGACGTCTGGGGGGTGTCCTCAAAAGTGAGGAGACGTCTGGGGGGTGTCCTCAAAAGTGAGGAGACGTCTGGGGGGTGTCCTCCAAAGTGAGGAGACGTCTGGGGTCCTTAGGGGGGGTGTCCACACTTTTGTGGAGACGTCTGGGGTCCTTAGGGGGGGTGTCCACACTTTTGTGGAGACGTCTGGGGTCCTTAGGGGGGGTGTCGGGCAAGTTCGAAGTCGGCGTCCATCTTGTCCGCGTGTTTGGAGTGGTTGTACCTTCGCTCGTGAGAATGCATCTATCTGTGCTCACCCTGAACTTTATATACCTGCTGTGGTGCGCGCAGGCCCGCCCCCAAGATCGTGGACTCGGTGACCGAGGGGCTCAACGAGGACCGCGGCACGTGGATCCACCTCAAGCTGGTCAACAAGCTGGCCGCGTGGATCAGCGACGAGTTCGCCATCCTGGCGGGGGACTGGGTGGACCGCCTGATGCGCGGGGACCCCACGATGATCGGGGTGGCCCGCGACATGTACGACCTGGCCAACGGGACGAAGACGACGGTGTACATGGAGACGGCGCCGGCAGGGCCCTCGGGCGACAACAACAAGGCGGGGGAGCTGGAGACGGCGGCCAAGATGGCGGAGACCCGCATCCGGCTGGTGAAGGCCGAGCTGGAGCTGAAGGCCGTGATCGAGGAGGGACGCATCCGTCTGCTCACCGCGGTGGCGGCCCAGCAGAAGCTGCTGATGGACAGCTCCCTGCGCATGTCCGATCGCGACCGGCTGTTTCTGCGGGACAAGGCGAACGACATCCTGTACACTGACCTGGTGGGGGGCAGGCCTGCAGGTGAGGGTCAGCAGCAGCAGGCGGAGGCCCCCCCCGCAAGACCCTGGAGATCACTGCGGTGGCCAGGGAGATGGGGTACCACTTGGACGTGAAGGAGGCCGGCCTGATTGGCCGCAAGATGGCCCAGAAGTTCCGGGCCGCGTTCCCGGGGAAGGAGATCCCCAAGACGGAGCGGTTCGTGGACGGGGCCGTCAGGGCCGTGAACTGGTACGAGGACGTGCCCGCCCAGCGCGCGATGATGGAGGAGGCCGTGCGCGAGTTTGTAGAGGAGGCCCACAAGCGGCCCGCACAGAGCAGGAGATTGGAGTAGAAGGCTTAAGACGTGTAGACCAGGTCCTTGCATCCATAACGAGTTTTATTAACTGATCATAAAGCTTATTTGAAATTCCATTCATGGCGTGTCTCTCACAATCACCCCGTCCTTGTACATGTGCGTGCGGGTGAACACTTCGGGCGCCGCTAGCACAGACTTGCGGACGTCTTCCCGCAACAGGTAGCACGTGTACTTGATGTAGAATGTCTGCGGGAGGTGTTCGGGGTCCAGGTAGACCCGGATGTGTTTGTCTGCGTACTGCCCGAGACAGTTGACGACGGTCAGCCCCTCGGGGTCGCATTCCCCACCATTTCCCAGCATGACTCGGATGTCGACGTCCCCCTTAATGTCTCGAATGATGTCGCTGTACGGCAGCTTCGACACGGTGTGGACGTACTTCCCGGAGCGCGCATCGATCTCCAACACCCCGATGTTGTTTACCACGAAGGTGGACGCGATCTCGAACTCGATGACCCCGCTCGGAGGCTTTTCATGGGGCGCCTCGCCCACATTCACCCACCCCGTCATGCGGGGATCCACTAGAATCTCCAGGGCCTTGCTAACATCATCCAAAAGGCCGCAGTCGTACGTGGGCAGACCATCCAAAAGCGCCTCTATGTCCATGAGCAACACCACACACACGTCACAGAAAATCCCAGCCCCCTAGACGCACCTGGCTTGTAGAGGGATGAGCAGTCCACGCGCGCCCTCCTGTCTGCACAGGGAAGGACACGCGGGGCGGAAAAAAAAGCAAAGAGTGTATAGTATAAGTTGAAATGAACGGCCTCCTGGTGCAAGACTCCATGACAGCATTCTCGGCCATTTTTTCCCAACTTATCCCCTTCGTGCTTCTGGAAGACTACCCCATCGAGCCGGCGCTATTCAAGGCGGTCATCGTCTTTTCGTGCGCGTACAAAGCCGTACCGAAAATCGACGTGTCCATATTGATCACGGGGTCTACTTCCTTATCCAGGCCCTGCTGCCGGACATAAAGAAGAAGGCCGAGTCATCCGCCGCCAATCAGAGCGCTTCCCAGGGCGCGTCCAACACTCAGTCCGGCGGCGGACAAAACGGACAGAATGGCAACGTTCGACGACTTGCCACTAGATCTTTTAGGTAAAATCATGGAGGACCTCCCTGCCCGCGACGCCATCAGCCTGCGGGCGGTGTCCACAACGGCAAACGAGGCCTTCAAGAGCGAGTTCCCCTTCCTGCGTTTTTTGTTGCAGGCGATGGACGACCCGCGCCTCCACATCGCCCAAGGGTCCCTCAATTCGGGGGAGGCCTACACTGTCCGCCGGATGCTGATGGGGGCGCGCGACCTCCTGCACCGGCTGCGTAAGGAGGACAGCAGCTTGTATGCGGCCCCGTACGCGGGGGCGCTGGGGTGCGACCTGGACCTTTTTTTCCGCGTGCTCAATCACCTGTTCCCGCACGTGCGCGGGGCGGGCACGACGACGCACGTGACGGTCGGCCTGAGCCAGGTGTTCTCTCTCCCATCGAGCATGGCGGTCTGCCAGCACCGCTCCAGCGCCAGCCAGGGGGGGAGGAGGGCCTCCGCGACGTGAGGTCGATGCTGATGAGTGGCGAGCTGGTGAGGAATGACATCGACCCGAACTCGCAGCACAGGAAGTACGGCTACATGCACGTGGACATCCCTTGCGGAGACCTCACGCCGATCACTTTCTTCGTGGACAGCGAGCAACGTATGTGGGCCCAAAAACACAGCCTGTGGTGGATGGCGCCTCGCCTGACGGACACGTTCGCGATGGTGGACGCGGATGGACAGGTGTACACGATGGCGACATGGACGCGCGAACTGGACCGCGAGCTGGGCTATTTCCACAGGAAGCCCGCGGAGTGCATCTCCCGGTGGTCGCGCTGGGGCACGTGCGTGTTCTGCCGCCGAGCCCTGAAGATGATATACCACCTAGAGGCCGGGTTCGGGCCGGGGTGCGGGAAGAGGTACCACCTGAAGAAGGAGCGAGAGCCCGCAAAGCTCACCGAAGTAGATTTGTGACGGGCGTGTGGATGCCTAGGAGCAGGTGGAGCAGCTCCCCTGTCCCCACCAAGGCCGCGAACGTGACCGCCGCGTCTCGGACGACGAACATGCCGGCGGTCCTGCGGCGACTAATGAGCAGGGCTGCGGCGAGGGTGGCTACCCAGTCGAACACGGCCGTGCCAAGGATCTTCGGGGCCCGCAGCGTTTGCAGAAACGAGCCGCTCATACTACGCTTATCTCGCCCACAAAAAATTGTCCGGTGATGACAACTACGAGAAGAGGAAGAAATGTACGAGTTCATGAAGACGGGCCTCCTGTGGGACGGCGACATGGCCTCCTCCTCCATCACCTCTCAACAGAAGGACGTGGTGATGGCCATCATTTGCAACATATTGAAGCACACCTGCGAGCGCGCGGACGCGTTTCTCCGCCACAACCCCGAGTTCGCCAACCCGCGATTGGACATCTGCGCCCTGCTCCATCGCGCCCTCCTGGCGGAGTCCATGACGCACATGGACAGGCCCGGGCTCGAAGAGGAGGTGCGGGACGTGACGGCCGTCATACGGGGAGAGGCAAGGGGCGTGAAGAGGGCGCGGGAGGAGGAGGAGGAGGAGGAGGAGGAGGAGGAGGACGAGGAGGAGGAGGAGGAGGAGGAGGAGGAGGACGAGGAGGAGGAGGAGGAGGACGAGGAGGCGTGGGATTTCGCGGAGATCGACACGGCCGACCCATCCTGTGCGTGCAACCAGTGCCGCCAGCTAAAAAGTGCATTGGGTGACTGGGAGGCGTGGGCCCCCGACGACCAGTTCTTGAGCGCGATCAAGGGTTGCATCACCAAGATCGGCGCCATCGTGCTAAGGGACATGATGAGTGAGGAGGGTGATGTCCGAGATGCCGAATAAACGTTTCATTTCATTTCCATGAACATTAAAAAACTAAAGGCTTATGTAATCCTGCCCCATCTGGGACTGCAAAAACGGCGAGTTTTCCCCTCGACCCTCGCCAAAGTACCCCTCGCCAAAGAAGCGCGTGTGGTCTTGCTCGCAACTGCACTGGGGCGTGCCATAGCCCGGGTCCCACAGACTCCATTGAAGCAGGTTGTTCTCGTTGCATGTCCTCCACATCCCCAACTTGGTGCGCAAGTTGTTGATGAGCACCACACACGGGTACTGGCCGAAAGGGCACTCTTCCTCGTGCCGCTTGATGCCGGCCATGTCCGCCACGTGCTTGCAGCCGTCGCTCTCCAGGTAGTACTTGCATGGAAAGTGTCGGCAGGCGGATCTATGGGGGGCGATGTCCCTCCTGCGCAACAACTGCTGGCACCCAAAGCGCTGGTTGGGACACGCGACCTTCTTGTATCCGCAATCCTTTTCATGGGACAACAGCACCATGCCCTTCGCTGTAAAGTCGCACCCGTCGTGGGGGCACCTCCTCGCAACCTCTGCGGTGATGCTGCCGACCCGGATGCAGGGGCGGAAGACGTAGCGATTCCACTGGCCCCTGCACACGATGCACCTCCCCAGCACCGCGGACGAGGGGCCGCCCCTGCTCCTCTGTTTGGCGATCAGCTGCTCCATGCACGGACGCCTGCAGACCATGGCCTCGCACTTGCCCTCCTGGACCCTCGTGCTGCACTCGATCACGACGGGGTCCATCAGCATGTTCAGGCATATCGCGCAGGAGAGGTCGTCCGCACTCACGGCGATCTGGGCGGGGTGCTCGTCCCCGGACGCAGCGGATGGGGGGGATTCATATTTCGCGTCTGCACACGCGCGCCCGCCCTCCCCCGGCTTTTATGTTCACCCCTCATCGCTGCTGCCCGACGTGGCGGCCCCTCCTGGAGCCTCCTGCTTCTTGGTGACGCGCTTCAGCCTCCTGACCTCCACGACCTGGGTGTCGTTCAACGCGTCCAGGCACTGCTGGGCGCGCGCCTCGTCGCCGTCGAAGAAGGCCACGAGGCGTTCTAGATAGTCCCCCTTTTTGGATGCCGCCTTCTTCCTGTGCGTCCTCACCAGCAGCTTGTCGGAGGTGCCGGATATATTGCAAGCGTCCACGCCGGCGGAGACCATGCTCTCCAGGATGTCATTCTCCAGCGCGGTCTTTCTCTTCTTCAGCGGCTTGATGTCCACGGTCACCCTCTTCACGGCGTCGTCCAGCTCGATGTACTCGGTGGTCATGGTGCGCATCCTCTCTCGCCAGTCCGCCCCCGCTACTGCCGCCTCCATTTACTTACAAAGGGACAAGAGCTTTTTCCACCCCCTGTAAACGCACCGCCGGACCCCGGCCTCATCCAAACATAGAGGAGGAGCCCGGGCCTCCCCACAGGTTGTTGCGCGGGGGCGCTCCTGATTCGCCCCACACACCGAGCGAGCTTGCGGCGGAGACCTCCGGGAACCCGTATATGCCGTTGGATTGCACGTCGATTCCCTGCATGGGCCACGTGAACCGCGGGTCCATGAGGAAGGTGTTGTCGGTGATCATCTGCCCGAACGCGCCCTTGGTCGCGACCCCGATGGACCCCCATCCGTCGACGGAAATGGGGGCCGGGATGTACGGCCGCAACGTCTGGATGTCCGTCACGGGGAAGTCCTTGGTGTTGGAGGTGATGAAGCCCACGCCCACCTTGTGGTCGTCGAGAGTGGCGCCCACGACGTCCTCGGGCTTCGGCAGCCGCTCGGTCCCGAAGCTCAATTGGTCTTCGAACGTGGAGCCGTAACTCAGCCCGGCCCCCCGCACACGCGTGTCCAGGTTGAACATCATGTCGTAGGACTCGGCGGGGACGATCATCGTCGCGGTGCCCGCGTCCGCAGCGAAGGAGGAGTTGAGGGCCTGGAACGCCTCGTCCCCGCAGATCGTGTCGAAGATTTCCGGACGCGAGGTGACGCCGACGTACTCCTCGCTCGTGTTCGCAACGGGGTTGCAGCGGGATCCCATCATGATCTCTTTCCAGAGGGCACACAAATTAAATTGAGAAATGTTACTGCGCTACTTCCTTGTCGCCGTATTCCGGTCGCTTCTTCTTAGCGGTTGAGTTGGATTGCCTGCCGCCCTCTGGCGATTGCCACTTCCGCGGGGGCGG
Organism: Mesostigma viride; assembly: GCA_009746045.1. Lineage (NCBI taxonomy): Eukaryota > Viridiplantae > Streptophyta > Mesostigmatophyceae > Mesostigmatales > Mesostigmataceae > Mesostigma > Mesostigma viride. Next base: position 9,410 of record RPFO01000376.1, read on the forward strand.
CCCCGAGTGCGGCGAGCGGGCGCCCCATCTGGCGCCGAGGCGGCAGCCGGAAGGGTCCCCCCACCCCCCTCCCCTGGCTCGCTCGACTAGACGTGCTGCTTCCCCGCCCGCGGCCGCGCCCGCGACCAGCAGACGGTTGCGCGCCCGCCGCCCCCCCGGTTGAGAGCTGCTGCCTCTCTTAAGGCCTCCTTGCAAGACGGAGGGCGGGCGCCCTCTCAAGTTTTGATCCCTCATTAGGCGCTTGCCGCCCACCCCCACAAGATTGTTGAGAGTCTCCGCGCTCCTCCGCTGCGGGTCCTGCTGGGAGCGCGTCTGGCCCGGCGGGGGCCGGGCCGGCGGCGGCGGCGGCACGTCCGAATTCATGATCAAGGCCTCCCAATGCCCACTTTTGTGGCGAATGTAAACGGGCGGGATGTTGTTTCTGCTCCCGGGATCGTAGAGGGCATACCAATACCAATCTCCAACAGTCGTTTTTTCTTGGTAAACGTAGATAGGCGTCCGAAAATGGCGCGATAAGATGGCAATCGCATCTGATTCCCCTTCGGAGCATTCAGTCGGCTTGAATATTTTTTGAGTTGGTCTTCGATAGTTGTTCCGGGCGGGTCTGTGAGCAGATGCGAGGGGAATTTAGCTCGTATCTCTTTGACATATTTTTCAATCTGCGGACGCACTTCCTCTTTCAGCGCTCGCGTCCTCTGGACCACCTGTTCGGACGTCACGGTCTCCCCTTTCCGGAACGCGTCCACAATCAAGAGGGCATTAAACATGCATTTGCCATCACCCTGCGTGATGCGCCTGAACGCCGACTCATCACCATCGGGCGCCTTCACGACATAGGCCTTGTCGACGCCCGCATCCATGCGTGGGGGGTATGTGACAGACCGGTCATTAACCGAGAAACCGAAGCTGTTGTTGTCTCCGGACCATGCAACGTTGTTCTCGCCTCCCGTAGGGTCAGGGTCTAGGGGTAAGGGTTTAGGATTAGACGGCGGTGTAGGATTGGACGACGGTGGTTGAGTAGGATTAGACGGCGGTTGAGAAGGATTGGACGACGGTGGTTGAGTAGGATTAGACGGCAGTGTAGGATTGGACGACGGTGGTTGAGTAGGATTAGACGGCGGTTGAGAAGGATTGGACGACGGTGGTTGAGTAGGATTAGACGGCAGTGTAGGATTGGACGACGGTGGTTGAGTCGGTTGAGAAGGATTGGGCGGTGCTGGTCGAGACTGTGGGGTGTTGGATTGCTTGTTCTTGGCTCGAGAAGCCTTTAGGATGCCGTTGAGGACAAGGCAAATTGGCCCGCTGGCTGGCTGGGGGGGGCTGGCTGGGGGGGGGCTGACTTGTGGGGGTGGGGGTGGGGGCTGGCGGGGGGGTGGACAGACTTGGCTGCCGGGGGGGCTGACGGGGGATGAGGCTTGGCCGCCACCCGGCGCAAACAGCCCGTAGTGGCGGAGTTGCCGCAACCTCTGACACTGCGCCCTAGACCCGTATTGCTTACCGTACGGCGGCGGATCTCTAATTCCGCAAAAAGCGGTCGCGGCCGTCGGAGCGGCGTCAATGTCCCTGTTCCCCCCCCGCGAGGGAAGAGGGTGCGGGCCACCACGTTTCCAAATAGCCTGATGTGATGCTTGCATTCCTCCTCTGTGCCCATGGGGACTCCATTAGGTCCTAAACCATCTGTGCTTATTTTGTTTCCGCAGTAAAATGGGGGGGGCATGCGTTTGATTATCAATAGGTTACATTTTACTCAGCGGCCACACCATCCTCCTCACGGGGCTCCTCTCTCTCAATGAAGGAGTACGCATTGGGGATGCGGCCGTTAGGGAAAAACTGGACCATCTTCACTACGGGGGAGCACCCGAACTGCTTGTCCATGAACCAGAGGCGCGAGACCTCCACAATGGCCTGGACGTACATTCCCCTCTCTAGATCCTCCATCTTGGCCGGCAGCTTGTTATCGTCAAAAAACTGACACTCCGGCTTGTCGTTGCGGAAGGGCACAGTGCACTTCAACGTCGGGGGGAACTGCTCTTTCTTGGAGGGCTTCACGGCCGAGGTGTACAGCTCGTTCACGACGTCCAGACTTATCTTCTTGTTGAACCAGGTCGTGCTCTTCTCGAACGAGGTTTCTTTGTTCCGGTCGTCGAAGGCGACCCACTTGCTGTAAAACTTGCCCCCGTCCTCCTCCTCGTTGAGGTAGTCATCGAAGCTGAGGTCGAGGGTGTACTTGACCTCTCCTTTCTTCCCCTCGAAGCGGCTTATGCCGAAAGGCGCCCTCATTTTCGGGGTCTGGATGCGGATTGGCACCTCCTTCCCATCCTTGGCGTAGTTCAGATAGACGGACAGCCCGCCGGTGGTGGACCTCTTCGGGTCGCGGTACACGATCTTCTTGGGGTCGAAATCCTCGAACAGGACGATCGTGGACGCCATGATGACAGGGGCGGGCGCGGACGCTTGGGACGCTTGGACGCTTGAACACACGGACGCGGACGCTTGGACGCGTCGGTCGCGAACTGCGGGAGTCTGTGCTGATCCGCAGACCTGATGGGATCTTTATACCATGTCCGCCCAGCGGGTATCTTGTGGCGCGGCGCCATCGGCCATCTCCGTATCCTCTTCCGTACTGCTGGGTGCTCGATATCCGGCCCGATATTCCGTTATCTCTTTGCACGCTGACACGAACGCGGCCAGGGGCATGCGCCCCTTCATGAGGTGGACGAAATGGCACACGAGACGGATATTGGACGGCGCGTACCCCATCATGCCGTCTATCAGGTCGATGGCCGCGGAATCGGCGTGCCTCTCCTTGTCGGGGTTGTACTCGTGCTTCATCTCCCTCCCTGTGATGGCGCACCTCCCCCCCTGCGCGTCCCATATATCGCACAGGTCTTTCTCGGTGGCGGCAATCCGGTCCCTCCTCCTGGGCACTCTGCCGATCTTATCCAGCTGGGAGCGGAAGTACCCCATTTTGGTGCTCCGGAACTCCGCGACCGACGCCCTCCTGCACGCCCTGCACACTCCCGCGTACCTCCGGCTCCGGCTGTCCAGCTCGCCCTTCGCCTTAGGCTGCTGGCACTTCACGCAGACGGTGGCGGCGTCCGAGTTTTCCATGGCGAGGGCGGTAGCTACCTACCTCTTAGATATACACCCGGCGCTAACCGCACCGGTGTCCGGTGTACACTCGGGACCGGTTCGACGCCAGCAGCTTCCTCGCGCACCCCTCTCGCATGCTCTGTACGGCCAGCCACGCCTTGATGCACGGGGAGGAGGAGGAGGAGGAGGACGCGTGTTGGGAGTACAGGGACGCCACGAGCCTCTCCCCCTCGGCGCGGTCCGGGCTCCTCATCGCCCGCAGCGCCCTGACGATGGGGGGGGGCTGTCTCCGCCCCCGCCTGTCATCGCCAGCACGGCGTTCCATACCCTGGGAGGCGACAGCGCCGCCTTTGCGGCCACGCGCGCGTGGGATCGGACGGCCCGCGCCTTCCGCTCGCCCGACACGGGCAGCAGCAGGGACATCAGGCGCAGGGTGTGTGCCAGGCCGTCCCTGTGGGGGTCGTCCCCCTCCAAGGGCGCCGCCTCCTCCCCCAGGAGGCGCCAGGGGAGGGAGGAGGCGACGTCGGCGGAGTTGCCCAGGTTGAGCAGCGCCGCTCGGTACTCGGAGGTCAGACTGGACGCGATGAGCGCGCACAGGTGCGGCCGGGGGAGGCCCTCGAGCTATCCTCGGCGCACCCGGACAAGGCGGCGGCGCTCCTGGCGAGCTCCCGGTGCATGGAGAGGGGGCATTGGAGGAGGTTGACCGTGCACAGGATCCTGGTGATGCTGTCGACGATGTCCTCGGCGACGAGGGCGCAGAGGTCCGCTTTCGTGGCCGTCTGCACGGCTCGCGGGGGGAGGTACGGCCGCATCTGGGAGACGAGCAGCACCACTTGGGCCCTACCTAGCGCCTTGGCGACCCCGCGCGCGCACTGGACGGTCTGCCTCCCCATACTCTGCTTGGGCGGGATCACTCCTAGCGATATGGTGCGCAGGTACGCCTCGAGGGGGGCGGCGGGGCGTTCATCCACGGCCGTCAGATCTTCGATGCGCATCAGAAGGCCGAGCAGCGTCTTCACCTCGTCTAGGGCCATGTTTAAAAGGCTCGCCTCTCTACATAGCTATTGACATTTTTGGCAGACGACGAATGGACGTCCTCGTGATCCCCGCCGACAGCCTAGAGGTCACCAAGGCGCGCGTGCCCTTGCGCGAAGTGTCCGCCACGCGCAGGATCGTGACGGGCACTTCTCTGGCCGTCCCCGTGGGCCATTGCGACTGCGGGGCGGTGGCCGAGTACGACCCGTTCGCGGCGTCCAAGGGCCACCCCATCAACGTGCTGGCGAGTTTCGCCTTCCGCCGCGCGATCTACGGTGACGTGTTGGTCACGGGTGTGAATCCTGGGTATGGAGATGATCACGTCACGTCATGCGTGTAGGCTACTTTTTCTTATTATTAATCACGTTCACAAACTTGTCCAGCGAACAGGCCTTGTTGACAGCCGGCCTGGCTCTCTTCATGGCTAGACCGGACGCCTCCTCCTTGGGCGCCTGCGGGGGGCGCTTCCTGGACAAGCACACGGGCAAGTCTTCGCCCGCCGCCTTGCCCCCGTCCCTCGCCCCCGCGTTCTTGCTAGAAATGGTGGTGACGCAGTCCACCTGAGTGGCGTACTCCATCGCGAAGGGCGGTTCCGCCAGCATGTGCACTTCTCCGCGCGCGGAACTGCTCCTGAACTCGTCCACGTCCATGTGCCCGCCGAACATCTTGAGACATTGCCTCGGAGGGGCGGCGATGACGCCAGGGAAGGAGGAGGGCCTCGACTCGGCCCGCCACAGCCTCTGCGCCATGATGAAGAGGTAGTGGTTGCGCAGGTCCCTGCAGGCGCCTCCCTCCTTCAGGTTGTACGCCTTGGCGCAGTTGGGCGAGCAGAAGCACCCCGTCACGCAGAAGGCGGTGTCGTGCCTCGTCATCCTGGTGGGGAGAGGGAAGGGGACGCCGTCAAAGGGGTGGCAACACCACCAGCAGCAGAGGGGGGTGGACGTGGGCCACTTGGCGCCGTCGGCCATCATTTTCAGCAGCGCGCGCGTCACCGGCGGCACCTGCGGGGTCGGCGGCGGCAGCTCATCCGCAGTCTCCATAGCGTCCCTTGACGACCTGCGGCTTCAACACCTTGGTCTGGCACACGCCGCTGTAGACGATGCAGCCGTCCGTGGCTGGGTGGAAGATGAGCGTGCGCCCGTCGCCGTAGATGACCCGCAGAAACTGCGGCCGGTCCGCGGGCTGCTGCTTGCCCGAGAGCGCCAGAAACCGGAGGATGCACCAGATGAACTGGGGGATGCCTGCCCCCGCGTAGAAGTCGTCGTCTTCGCCCAATAGTTTGCGCAGGCCTTCGGTTACGTCCGCGTTGTCCGGGGACGGATACCACGCGCCCAACGAGGCCGACAGGATCTTGTGGGTCTTGGGCTCGGCCTCCGCCCCGTCTACTGCCGGGAGCTTTATAGGCGGGAAGCGCACGTTTTTCTGGGACAGCTTCAGGTTGTACGTAACGGCCAGGTCCCTCCCTGCGTGTCTGTACTGCACGACGAGACACGGCTTGGCCAGGGGCGCCACGTACTCCTCGGCGTTCGTGTTCGCGAGCAGCTGGGCCGCGGGCATGTCGAGGCCGCCTCCCTCCCGCCGCACGGCCTCCACGAGCGCCTCGGTGAAGTCCCTGTCCCCTCCCTCGTGGCTGATGCGGGCGTCCTGGATTTTGTAGTACTCGGATTCCGCCTCGGGTTTCCGCTTCAGCCGCGCGTGCCACCCGCGCACCGCGCCCATTGACAGGAGCAGGTAGGAGCAGGCCGACTCCCACGCCGACCAGAACGACCGTTTCAGGGCGGCGAGACTCCATCCATGCTCCATTGCCCGTCGTCGTCGTCCTTACTGTAGTCCCTCAGATTATCCTTGAGCGCCTCTAGACGCACCCTGCGCTGGTCCGTGCTGTACGTGGCGTCCACGTATTGCCGGTACTTCCGCCGCAGCCCCCCGTCGGGCACGTCCTGCTTGTTGACCTTCGGCACGTTGACGGGCTGCGCGGTCGTGTGGCGCACGCTCACGGTCTTGAGGCCCGAGTCCGTCGATGCGCGGAAGGTGGGCGGGGCCGGGGCGTGGGGTCGGGTCTGCAGCATGTCCTCGTACCAGGCCGCCATCGGGGCGTATTTCTTCGTCTACTATGACGCTCACAAAACAAATGGCGACGGAACGCATACTGGAGTACGCGGGACTCGCGGCCATCATCCCGTCCCTCCCCGGCGGGCGCCGATCGTTCGTGAGGCGCATGAACCGGCAGGTGCGCTGGACGGGCGGCGGCAAGGCCTTCCTGCTGAACTACCCGGAGAGCAGGCGCCAGGTGCTGGTCGTCGGGGGTCGGGCGGCCACGGGTTCTCGGGGGCTGACCCGAGCGCCGACTCGGAGATGGTGATGGAGGCCTCGTTGGGCGTGCGCTTCCACAGGGGGTACCTCGCGAGCGCGCGCTCCCTGTGCGAGCACCTCCTGACGCACCCGAGCATGGTCAAGCGGGGCGGCGGCTGGCACATGGACATCACGGGCGGCGGCAACGGGGGGGCGGTGGGCGTGATAGCGGGCAGCCTCCTGACGCGGCGGCAGACGGACGTGGGCGAGGTCGTCACGTTCAGCCAGCCGGCGGTGACGGACGCGGCGGGGGCGGACACGCTGCGTGGGACCCTGTCCCTTACGCGCGTGGTGCCCTCCAAAGGGGAGGAGGAGGAGGGCCACTTCGGCGACAGGGTGACGGTCCGGGCGCGCGGCTGCCCGCGATGCGCGGGAGATTGTATGGCGTGGTACGTGTCCGCCCTCGCGAACAATATCACGCACGGTAGTAGCGACACGAGCGGCGATGGCGGCAGGCACGACAGCGAACAGCACGACAGCGAGACGAAGGAGTGCGCATGCGCTTGTCTATTTTGACAACAACAGCACGACACGGCCGCACCCCCAGGTGGCCCGCGCACTCGGCGCAACGGCCGCGACACTCTACGGCAACGCGTCAAGCTCGCACAAGGCGGGCAGGGAGTCCCACGATGTGGTGGAGGACTCCCGCCGCACCCTGGCACGACACCTGGGCGTGCGTCCGGGCGACGTGATTTTCACGGGGGGCGCGACCGAGTCCAACAACATCATCATCCACAGCGTGCTGGAGCGCGCGCGGGGGCGGGGCGTGGTTCTTACCACGAAGGTTGAGCACCCGAGCGTGCTCCAGCCGCTGCTGCACGTGCGCAAGGCCTCCCGCGGCGGCGTGAAGGTGGTCCAGCTGCCGGTCGACCGCGAGGGCTTCGTGCGGATGGACAGCCTGCGCGAGGCGGTCAAGAAGTGGGGCGGACGCATCAAGCTGGTATCGGTCATTTACGCGAACAACGAGATAGGGACGGTGCAGGACATGGGGGCGATACGCAGGGCGGTGGGCAAGGGCGTGCACATCCACGCGGACACGACACAGGTGGCGGGCAAGGCGCCGCTGGGTAAGGACCAGCGGTTCATGGACAGCTTTACGGTTTCGGGACACAAGATCCACGGGGTGAAGGGCGTGGGCGCGCTCGTGGTGCGCGCGGGGGCGGACTCGGTGGTCCCGCTGATGCACGGGGGCGGACAGGAGCGCGGCGTGCGGCCGGGGACGGAGAGCCCGCCCCTGATCGCGAGCCTGGCGCAAGCGGCGTCCATCAACATGAGCCGGGCGGGGCGCGCCCGGTGGCGTAGGACGGCCGAGTACGCCGCCAGGCTGCGGGAGGGGCTGGGAGGGCTGGGGGCTTCCTTCAACGGGCCGGCCGACCCGGGGCGTAGGATGGCCAACCTGGTCAGTTTCGCGCTTCCGGGCACGGACGGTCGCGCGATGGTGGAGTGGCTCTCCCGCTGCGGGATCTGCGCGAACGTGGGCAGCGCCTGCTCGAAGATGAAGCGGAGCCGCGTGCTGCGTGCGGTCGGCGTGCCCGAGGAGACGGCGCGCGGCACGGTGCGCTTGGGACTTTCGGCGTACACTACGCAGCAGGACGTGGATTACCTTCTTTCGTGCCTGCGGCGGTTTCAGAAGACGTAGCCCGGGTCCTCGGCGGATGCCATGAACGCGCACTGGCGGGCGGCGTGGCCCTTGCGCGCCTTTGCGGGCACCGCCCTGCGCGCCCTGTACACGCGCTTCAGGGGCGCCCACACGCGGTACTGGCCGTGCCGCCCACAGGCGTGCCTGGGACTGGGACATCCTCGGGGAGGCGGTCCGGTGTGTCGGGTCCTGGGTGCGTTCCTGCCTCTTCGTTGACGCCGCCATCACCCCCCCTCACGACATTGGCATTCACGACATTGGCATTCACGACATTGGCATTCTCGTCCGTCTTGGGTTCGTACACGTGGGTGACGGTCACGTGGTTGGGGGAGATGTGCGGGGCGGACCAGTGCAGCATGTACGGGTAGTAGTACGGATGGTACGGGCGGTACGGCGGAGCGGGAGGGCGGCGGAGGTACGGGCGGTCGTACGGCTGAGCCGCCTGCCTACGGTGCAGCGAGCAAAAGCCCCCCGTCGTCCACCGCCTGCAAGGGATACCAGAACTCGTGTAAGCGAACCCGCAGCGGCGTCTCAACATATCGAGTCTCTCAGACAATAAAGGGTCATATTATATTTCCAGTTAGCTGTTTACTCCACCGTATCCCCCCACCCCAACTTCAATCTGTCCTTGATCAGCCGGACCACGTGCATGTACGCGGTGGGCACCAGGATCGTGTCGGCGGCGAAGTGGTCGCCGTGCACGTCCACGACCTGCGCCCCCTGGGGCGCGGCGATGCACGCCATCTGCAGCAGGTCCGCCCCGCCGATCGCCCTCCCGTCCGACGCGTGCACGAACACGACTTTGGCCCGCTCCGGCCTCCCCTCCATGCGCCCCAGGGCGAGCAGGAAGGTCTCGGGCGCGGCCACCGCCAGCACGCCGCGGAAGAGCTCCTCCACCTCGACGAGGCCGTCCCGCGTCTTGCCGTTCAGACACTCGGCCAGGTGGGCCGCCATCTCACGGTCGCGGCTCGGCGCCGTCCACAGACTCGCGGACTGGTCGCGCCGGCTCACGCCGTCCACGTAGAGCCGGAACCATTCGGACGCCCTGACCCTCCTCAGCAGGGCGGCGTGCAGGGCGCAGTACTCGTCAAGGGTGATGGGACGGTCGTCCTCGGGGGCCGCGCCGTCCGCGGCCAGGGAAAGGAGCGCGGACAAGGACGGGGTGTCGTTCCTCCCCCTTGGCGGCGGCGCGTGCGGCCACACGTACTCGGGCAGGTCGTCCGTGTTCACGAGCATTTTGTGTGTGCGTATATGCAAAGATGGTGAGGGTATGGCGTCACATCGACCTGTTCGCGGGCCTGGGCGGCTTCTCGTTGGGCCTCAAGAAGGTCCTCGACGTCCGCACGGTGATGGCCGTGGAGATGAACCCGACGGCTTGCAAGGTGTACGAGATCCTGAACGACGTGGCCCCGATCTGCGACAAAATAGAGAACGTGCCCGACGAGACCATCCCCAAGGCTGACATCCTCACGGCCGGGTTCCCCTGTCAGGCGTTCAGCGCCGCCGGGCTGCAGCACGGGATGCGCGACGTACGGACGAGGGGCATCCGCCACATATTCCGATTCATCGAGAAGTCTGACCCCCGGTACGTCATCCTGGAGAACGTGCCGGCCATCCAGCGGTTCCCCGTGTTCAAGCGGATCGTGCACAACCTCCGCAAGCACGGGTATTACGTGGCGCACCAGGTGCTGAGCACGCACCTGCACGCGGGGCTGCGGCAGAAGCGCAAGAGGGTGTTCATCGTGGCCAGCAAGAAGATGATCCCCGGCAGCTTCCCCCCGCCCGAGGTGGGCCGCACGGACAGCTTCGACTTCAAGCAGACGGCTCCGGCGCGGTACTACCTGAAACCCGGCAGCCGGATGCACAAGGTGCTCAAGGGCTCGCGCCAGGGGCAGTTCCTGTCGGCCAATTACAGCTTCGAGCCCAGGAAGGACATGGTGGCGCCGACCCAGCGCGCGTCCCAGGGCGCCAACAAGGGGGCCAGGATCTACATCCGCGACCCGCGGGGGCTGCGCACGCTCACCGAGGAGGAGGCGTTTCGTTTGCAGGGGATCCCGCAGGGGCGGATCGAGCGGCTGAAGGCGAGCGTGAGCATGAACTCGATCCTGAAGATGGTGGGCAACAGCGTCAGCCCGCGTTTGGTGGCGAAGGTGGCCGCCGGGCTGATGGGGCTTACAGGGGCGCAAAAATAATGTCAGTCTAGCAGAGAGAGACGGATGCGACCGAAGAAGAGCGCGATACACGAGGGCGTGCGAGCCCTGCACCGACTGGCCCAGAAGGCGATGGACGCGCCCGAGGACACGCCGCAGCAGCGGAGGCAGAAGGCGCGCGCTCTGTCCGAGCTGCTGGTCCCTATGATGCGCGTCCACCAGGCGCGGACGGGGTCGCTGTTCGACGATCTGGACTACTACCCCCCGTACGTTCACGCGGGCTACGGAGCAGGTGAGCTGTACTGGGACGACGCCGACGCTCCCGACGCTCCCGACGCTCCCGACGCTCCCGACGCTCCCGACGCTCCCGACGCTCCCGACGCTCCCGACGCTCCCGACGCCGAGGAGGAGGAGGAAGAGGAGGAGGAGGAGGAGGAGGAGGGTAAGGAGGAGGGTAAGGAGGAGGGAAAGGAGGAGGGCGATGCCGCCGACGCTGCTGCTACTGATACTGTAACCACGTCTCCGACGGAGGGGGGAAATGAGGGGGGAAATGAGGGGGGTGGAAAAGAGGAGGGGGGTGGAAAGGAGGAGGGCGATGCCGCCGACGCCGCTGCTACTGCTGCTGCTTCCTTAAAAAAGATGAAAGAGGAGGGAGACGCCTATGTAAATTCCATGCGCGCCACTTCAGAAGGAATAGAGAAATACATCATTGACATTATAGATATAGCACGGGATGAAGCACTGGATGCAAGCGCATGGGAAACATTGAACAAAGAAATAGAAGTATGGCATAAAAAAAAAGAGTCACTAGTCAAAAAGGGATGGGGCGACACGGCGGACTTGGCTCTGATCGACGCGAAATCGAATCATTTGATGAATTTATTGGATGTTAATAATAGAATACGTGAGCTCAAAGATGGGATCAGTGAACTCGAGTGGATGGGTGAGGGGGAGTCGATTGTTGAGAAGTTAGAAGAAGCTGTCAAACTCTTTGAAGACAGAGTGACGAAAATCATGAAAGCCCCCTATATGTTGGGCTTTGCCGACGATAAGCCCACAATCGAGGACTCGGAGGAGACGAAGAAGGCAAAAGCCATCGCCCTGGCCCGAAGATACGATCGGGCCAAATACCAATGGGAGATACAAAAGGGGATAGAGGTTTTGGGGGGGTTGGTCAACTCTGGTCAAAACTTGAAAGATGTGCTGGACACCCGAAGCAGGTTAATGCAAAAAATCAAACAAATCGATGACCCCAAAGGCGAGAGATCGCTTCTGACAACCACAGTAAGTAGGGCGGAACAAGCAGCAGATCTTGCGTTAAGACCGATCCCGGAGTCAGGACTCCAGGTTTTGGAAAAGTCACTAAATGATCTCAAGAATGATATACAGCTTTTCATCCCGTATGGACAGATCCCTCAAATAGAGCAAGACGCAGCCCTGGCCAGGATGAGAAAGGCGTACGACCTTTTGCATACACACACTAATAAGATTCGCAAAGAAAACCAACACGTTTTTAAAAGACAGGAAGAGAGGGTCGATAGGTTGCTGAAAACACCCAGAGAACGAGAAAATATGCTCAGTATACCGTTTATGCGCGATCATTTGATTGGACTCTTAAACGGTCTTCGGGGACAAGAAGGGGTTTTTCAAGATGCGTCAAGGGCGGTGTCGCAGAAACAGAGGGATGACATGATTGCGAAGGTCACGCAATTGCTAAATATGATAAAAGCACCACCTCCGGCGGAGGAGGGGAGAGCAAAACAGATGGTGTCGATCGTATCAGAGGCAACAGATTTTTATGAGGTCCAGGATACTATACGCGCTTTTCTGGACGAGGCTCAGAGTTTTAACGAGGAAGATCGACAACTCGTTTTGAACGCGTTTGCAGACAAGGCGATTTCGTCGGATCCGCATGCGCCAACGAATATGCGTTTATGGTTTGAGTTAGTGAGGGCCGGTGCATACGACAATATGCATTCAGGTGACGATCTCAGGGCCGTGCACGATAAGGCAATTCGCGCGATGGATTTTTTAAATGATGCACTCGCATCAAGCAATATAAACGATAAAGCCCGCGGACTTTTGGAGGCGGACAAGGAGTTTACGGAGGGTTATATAAAGTATATCTCTGATCATATAAAAACCCTCTCTGACGAGACCATTGATCAGAAGGAGGGAGAGGAGGAGGAGGGCAGTGAAGCGGAGGACGCTCAGGGAGTCAAGGAGGTCGGGAAGCGCAGGGACACCGCAAACGGGGGGGGGGAGGAACAAAGTGGCGAGCTGGCGCTCCTTGCCACGACCGGCTTCTCCTTGCCTGCTGGGACAACGGCCTATATGCAACATAACACACTCCCGTCACAGCTACAAGAAGAAGTAGAGATACAAAACAGGCAGCTTGCGACAGATCTCACACAGGCTGGGGAAGTGATAGCCAGGGTGCAAAGAAACAAGCGATTTAGTGAGGAAGATGTCGCTGACCTTATGGCTCTTTACCACAGCATTGCACAGTCACAAAATTGGGCGATCGTCCCACCATTGGCAGAGATGAGGGACAATGTATTTAAACAGATTAAGACGGCGTGGTCGCAAGGAAAACGGGCAGCTCTTCCAGCGGCGACCCAGGCGGACAATCGGAAGCAGGCGATAGAAATGAAGGAGGAAATGAACAGGCGTGTGGCAAAGCGGTGGGGAGATCTGGGCAAAGAGGCGACCCAGGCGGACAATCGGAAGCAGGCGATAGAAATGAAGGAGGAAATGAACAGGCGTGGGGCAATCTTGGCAAAGCGGTGGGGAGATCTGGGCAAAGAGGCGACCCAGGCGGACAATCAGAAGCAGGCGGCGACAATGAAGGAGAAGGGAGCGAGGAAACAGCGAGCGAGAGATAGGCTGGGAAAGATCGCACAGACAGCATTACTTAACAGACGGAAGTGGATGCCGGAGTATATAAAAGCCGTCAACGATATTGCGTTTTACAGTGTGGGCACGCCCTCCAAAGGCATTTCCCCAGGCCAGGCGTCTCAACAGACAAGTGAGAAACGGAACAAAGTTTACGACGCCGTTCGATTCGCCCGCACACATGCCGAAAAGGTGGAGATTGATGACCCCTTACGCATCTACCTTGACAACCGCGTGCGACGTGTGATTGATGAGATTCCTTCTAGGGCAAAGGGAGACCTATACAAATCCGCCCCAGCCGACTTGAAACATCTATTTGGGGAGATGAAAACGCCGTTAACCACCAACCTCGTGTTCAACGATGGCGAGAGTACACCCGCGCCTGGCTCCACGCGGACGAACGGCTTGTTCGAGAAGGAACTGACCCAATACCCCGTGCAAAGAACCCTGTTTGATTCACCCCCAACGCAGCCCCCCCAGCCAGCAAATACCACCCCCGCAAAGAACCCTGCACAGACGACAGCAGCAGCAGCAGCATGGTCGCCACCACCACCACCACCAGGGGGGTCATCAGGGGCATCAGCCCCTCCACCACCAACACCACCACCAGAGAAGACCACCACGCCTCCTTCCGCACAGAAGCCCCCCAGGTCGGCACAGAAGCCCGCCCCCCAGTCAGCGAAGAAGACGGCCACGCCGGTGAGGATTAAGCCGACGCCTACAACTGACGAACAATTGGACGCACTAAAAACTCAAGGAATGGCGACAACAGAAATGCTGAAAGAGAAGATCCAGCAAAGGGCAGACGAGGGTAAAGGGGTGGGTCTTGACCGTCCAACGTGGGACCAGAAACAGGCGAATGAGGTGCAAAGATTGCTTCACCTAATGCCTCAGGGCACCACGATCGAGTACAATCGTTTAACTCATGCCAATCAACGTGGTCAAGGTATTCAAGCGGCGATATTGAAAAACGACACAGCCCCACATCGTACACGGGGGGGGTTTGGTCGCACGACGGGGTTTGGCCAATACCGCGTGCCCTACCCGCGGTTCGACAACTTCCCCTACGAGGTGCTTCCCTCTTTGCATTGGTACGATGTGGATGGGTGAGCCGGATTTTTATTATTCGATCATTCATTTTACACGGCCATGGAGGCGGCCGCCGTCACGGACTTTCGCGGGCTGTACACGAAGAAGGGGGGGGCTTCGGCACCGGCCATCGCCGGGCGGCACAGGGGGCACTTGACCCCCCCCTCTATCCCCACGCGCCTGGCCTCCTCCACGGCGGCGACGGCGCAGTCCACGCACACGCCGTGCTCGTGCTCGTGCCCCGCGGGGTCGAGCAGCATGTCCGTGGCCCTCGCGCACTTCCCACACGCGACCAGAGCCCCGTTGCAGCCCTTCCCCGCAGCGCGCAGGAGGGCTGAGAGGGCGTCCGCGGCCTCCTCGAAGAGCTGCCCCCCTGGCAGGGCGTGCGGGTCGTGCATGCGCGCCCGCTCCTTGCACCACTCGCCGTCGGCCTTGTCCCCCAGCACGGCGGCGACGAACCTGCGCACCTCGGCACTCTCGGCCGCGCGCGCGCGCCCGTCCACCACCCGTGCGGCAGGCAGCGCCGGCCTCCTCTCCAGCGGCGCGGAGGGGGGCTCGGCCCTCAGCCAGGTGACGAAGGGGGCGAACAGGTCGGGGTGCAGCCACACGCCCATGCAGGGCCCCTCGCGCATGAGGTTTATCACGGCGGGCAGGCGGTCGGCCTCGCACTCGCCCTCCTCGCTGCACTGGCTGCGGGGCGGGTTTATCTCCTCGGCCACCCGCTCGATGGCCTCCGAGCCCTCGTCGCACGTGAGCCAGCGCCTGTACGAGGGGGCGCCGGAGGGCCTGGCCACGGCCAGCGCGAGGGACTGCATGTGGAAGTACTGGGGCGGGCCTCTGTGGTCCAGCAGCAGCGTGACGAGGGAGGCGCCCTTGCGGAAGAGGGGATGCGCTTCCTCTCTCACCATCCACACGCGCAGATCATTGTCCTGGGCGTGCGGCCCCAGGAACCAGAAGAAGTCGGTCATCATCATGGCTACGGAAGCGACTAAACGTCCGCGGACGCGGCCACTGGAGAAAGGGGGGACACGGACTGCCCACGACAGAAAGGGGAGGACGCGGACGGGGAGGAGGACGGGAGAGCGAGGGATTTTGGCCGCGAGTTCCCCGCAAGTGCCGTACGATCCCGGCAAACGGACGCGCCACTCACCTGGAACGACGGCAGATCCACGCCGGATGACGCGTGCGCCGGAGAAACGACGTGGCGCGCTCCTGTCCACGAACGGCCGAGCAGGGGCTGGAAAGGGTGCCGTCAGACGGGGAAATCGGGAGGAGCTCGCGGGCGAGTGCGAAATCGCGACGAGAACGCGAGGGGCTCACCTGGAGCGGGAGACCACTGGGGGAAGACGACGGATTCGCGGCAACCCTGCAGCCACGAGGAGACGAGAAAGAACGCGCAAAACGCGAGCAACGCGTCGAGAGTTGCGTGAGGAGACGGAGGGGGCGCGTGTCGACGGGGAATGGCGAGCGATATTCGTTGCGCCTGGAAACTAGCGGGCCAATTACTCACCTGCCAATTTCGTAGCCAACGAACGACCCTAAATTCCCTCGTCAATTTCCCACGCGGCTAGGCATCCCGCGGCTAGCATCCTAATTTTCCCGAGCCTCTAATTTGTCTCCCTAATTTTCCCGAGCCTCTAATTCGTCTCCCTAATTTTCCCGAGCTTCTAATTCGTCTGCCAAAAATCCCGCCTCGCTGCCTCTGCGCACGACTTGTAATTTCATTGAATTCGGTCATGGAGGCGTCGTGCGCAGGCGCGGAAGCGGGGCAGCGCGCGCTGGAGGGCTGATTCCCGTGGCCGTGCCGTCCGGCCATCGTCCGGGCAAGGCAGGGAACGGGCCGGGCAGAAATCGTACGCGTCGTACTCTCTGCGCCTTTAGTCCCGCGGGGCCTCGGTACGAATTCTACGACCCGAGAGCCGGCTGGGTGGACGGGATTTCGGGGGGAGATTGCGGCTATCCTCTCCTCTCCTTTTTTTTTTATGACTGATGTAAAAAAGAACAGTACTAGGTAGCAACCTAGTAGAGAAGTTGTTGGGTACGCCCCCCGGGATTGCTGCAATCTCCCCCCCAAAAATCCGTACGTACGGCTGTACGAGAAAAGTACCTTCCGGCCCTGGACTGACGCTGGCGAATCGGTACGCCGCGCAGATTTGTGGCCGGACGAGGGGATCCCGGGGAAAGAGGGACGGCGGGGAGATCCGCGGGAATCTTCTGACACATGTTCAGAGTCCAGTCGTACGGACCCCCAATCGGCACCGGACATCAGATCGTACGGAATTCGCTGAATCTTCGCGGTACTGCCTGGGAGAGCGCGGAAGTACCCGAATTTGTACGGCAACGCCGGAGAGCTCACGAAAGCGCCAGAAACCGTACGGCCTTGCCGCCACTCTGCGAAAAGCGCGGAGAATCCGATCGTCGCCGTAAAAAAGCGCAAATTTTCGTACAACCCCCGAGGGCCTGCGAGTCCAGGCCGTCGCGTCCTCGGACATTGCCCGTTTTCCTCCGTCCGTCGACTACACGCCAACTGCCCGTGGCCCCGTCCGTCCAACCTGCGCCTACTGCCGACTGCCCGAGGCCCCGTCCGTCCAACCTGCGCCGACTGTCGACCCCCCGTCTGCCCGAGCCCCCGTCCGCCCCCCTGCGCCGTCTGCCCGAGGCCCCGTCCGTCCACCCTTCCCCCGCCCATGGGCAGCCACGTGGCGGAGGGGTGGCAGCGCCCGGAGAGGGGGCGCGGCAGCTCGTTCCCGAACTCGTTCGACGTGGTGCTGACCACCCTGGACGACTACCTGGTCCGGCCCCCGCGGCCCATCCGCCCGTACGTCCGCACCGCCCCGGTGGACGGAGAGGTCTTCTACAACGCGAGGGACGTGGCCGTGGCCGTCACCGAGCGGCTGGACTTCAGGGGCACCAAGAGGCTGGTGGAGGCCGTCGCCGCGCCGACCGCGGACGGGCGCCGGACCGCCGTGGACTTGGAGAACAAGAAGGGGGGGTACCACCTGGCCCGGAGCGTCCTCAAGCCCTTCCTGCTGCGGCTGCCCTGCCCCGCCGACGGCGTCGACAAGAGGGCGGCCGTGTGCAATCACCTGATCGCCGAGCTGGGCCTGGCCGCGGCGGGGATGATCGTGCGCAGGGGGGAGGTGCAGGCCGCGGTCGGCCCGGCCGCTGGGGGAGGAGCGGGGGGGCGGCGCTCGAGCGCGAGGTGGAGCGGCGCAAGGTCCAGCTGAGCATGGACGTGGCCAGGTGCGAGGCCTGGAAGGAGGAGTACGACTGGGCCTGGGTGAACCCGGAGGCGCCAGGGGCGGAGGAGTGCCTCCGCAAGAAGAGCAAGGAGTGGGCGCGCGTCGAGCACGAGTACTGCGAGGCGACCAACCTGCTCAGGCTGCTCTCCCTCTGCCCCCTCCCCTACACGTCCAAGCTGCCCTGGTTGGACGACCCGGAGGCCGCCCAGGCGGGGGAGACACCACCGCTGCCCCCGCCGTCAAGGTGGTGCTGCTGGAGGAGGAGCTCGCGGCCAAGAAGGCCGAGCTGGCCGCCCAGGCGGTGGCCTTGGAGAAGGAGGAGAAGGAGCTAAGGGCCCTGCGCGACCATATGGCCTCCCTGCGCATCCCGGACGGGGCCAAGGGGGCCAAGAAACGGTGCGCCGCCGACAAGGAAAACGAGCCCCCCCCTTCCACTCCCCCCCTTCTACCAGCTGACCCCCCCTGCCGCCGGGCGCGGCCTCTACTGCCTCACCCCCCCTCCGCCCGCCACCGTGTACTTTGCCGCCCACGCCCCGTCCCCCGTGCGCCCGGTCGCCCTCTTCTGCACGCACATGGAGAACGAGGTGGGCAAGGCGCTGGACATGATACGCAGCCCCGCCCTCGAGCCGCTGAGGCGCCAGCGGGACGAGGAAACCGACGCCCAGTATGCGGCCAGGGTGGCGTCCGCGCTGCACGCCTGCGCGTGTGTGCCAGCGGTCCGCACCGCCATCCAGGCGCTGCACATGTCGGGCGTGCTGAGGTGACGGAAGGGTCCGAGCGGCCTGACTTAGGGGCGGGGGTGCGCGTCTAGATGGTTTTGTCCCAGCCGCCCACATGCTCTCGAACGTGTTACTGATTAAATCTATTATTCCTAAATGATCAATGAATCGCGTGTGTTCAATGAATGTATCATAATCACAGAAATCATTTATTCATTCAGGCGAGTCCTACCTACTATTTATATTACAAGCTCTGGACATGAGAACCGCTGGTCAATGATAGTAAGGGGAGAGTCCCCATGCATCAAGAATACACGCATACAAGGCCAGTCCGAAAAAAATGCCCCCTGAAAGTTAGGTACATGAAAGGGCCCTGGACAATATTCCTATGGTGCGTCTGCGGAAATAAAAAGGAGCACGCCACAAGGGCCGCGGAGGCCATGCTGGGGCGGCCCACGTCGCCGGCCAGGAGCTCCAGGGACAGCGAACACAAGAACAGCCTGGAATTCCCTCAGGCGCATCCCTCCGAGCGCGAACGCTTGACCCTCGGCTGATCGTTCTGACTGCAATCCTCGGCCGCCCGCAGCAGGAAGGGAGAGCAGCTGATGGCACACATCGCAGGGAACGCGGTGCCCTGCTCGCCGCCGTCGTCATCCTCGTCCTCATCCTTGAGGTCGTCGCAATCCTCATCCTCCAAATCCTCCTCCTCCTCCTCCTCCTCCTCCTCCTCCTCCTCCTGTTTAGGGTCCTCCTCCTCCTGTTTGGGATCCTCCTCCATCACGGACTCCTCCTCCTCCTCCTCCTCCTCATCCCACACCCTCATCACGCCCTTCCCCTTGCCAGAATACCCCTTCCCCTTGCCGCTCCCCATGCCAGAACCCCCCTTCCCCTTGCCGCTCCCCATGCCAGAACCCCCCTTCCCCTTGCCGCTCCCCATGCCAGAACCCCCCTTCCCCTTGCTGCTCCCGGCCTTGCCAGACCCCCGCAAGAGGAGTGCCAGACCCTTCTCCTCCTCGCCGTCGCTGCCGCTGTCGCTGCCCTCCATCCAAGTCATGCCGCTAGGGCGGCGCTCCGGACGTCCAGAATGCCCCCAGGAGGCGCGGTTCTCGCGCGTCAAAGCGGGAAGGGAGCCGGTGGTGCTGACACAGAATCGCGTGCCGCTGCGATCCAGAATCAGCTCTTGCCCCCCCAAATCCGTTGGGTGGTCCGCACCCGCAGGGCGGTCACCCCCTGCACGTTCCCAAACACCAACTCGCAGTTGGGCTCCTTCTTCGCCTCGCCAGCGTCCCGGATGAAATCAGACTCGTTGCAGTACCGGGAGGAGTCCAGCAAGCAGGCCACGCCGCGCTCCTCCCACAAAAAAACAGTTTTTGCGGCGTTCTCCACCGGAACTGCGCCGAACGGAACCGGACGCACTGCGTATCGCTGCTCGCCGCCCGCATTGATGACGTATTGACGTGCCCTGATGCCACCCTTCGCGTTGGTGCACACCACCTTGGCAAAACGCTGACCGTTCTTGCGCTTCCAAACCACCGCGATTTGGCGATTCGTGACGGCCCCGACCTGCTGGTTCATGATTTGCATCCCAGGGGAGTTGGGGTGGTCATCGCCAGCGGGCTCGATGGCCGTGGTGGTGTACACTCGACCGTCGTCTGCCCCGATGGTCCGCGCGTATCTCTTCGTGCCCAATTCGATGCCGGAGCGGGCTGCAGCGCACCGAGGAACAAATCACGAGCAGGCAGGCATGGGAAGAAGGGAAAGAGAAACGTAAGCACGCGAAACGCCGAATGTGGAAAAGATCGAGACGACAGGTCGAGATAAACCGTGGCTACTTGGCCCTTCCCTCTTCAGCCATGGAACAAATCACGAGCAGGCAGGCATGGGAAGAAGGGAAAGAGAAACGTAAGCACGCGAAACGCCGAATGTGGAAAAGAAGCATGCAGCATCCTCGAGACGACAGGTCGAGATAAACCGTGGCTACTTGGCCCTTCCCTCTTCAGCCATGGAACAAATCACGAGCAGGCAGGCAGGGAAACGTAAGCTTGCTAGGAACGTAAGCTCGCGAAGGAAGTGCCAGGAACCTCTTCAGCCATGGAACAAGACGGGCAGGCGCGCCCCTTCTCGAGAAATACCCAACAGGCGACCAGAAACGCGACACGAGCGAGACCCCCCAATCTACCCTGAAAACACACACACTGCAGCGGCTACCAGGCGCAGTCGCAGTCACGTGCAGCTCACCGTTGGCGATCTTCCGGTCTTGTGCCGATGCGAACGTGTTTGCCATGGTGGTAGGCGAGTCTGAGAGAGGGAGTGCAGCCGTCCGGCGAGGTGTCAGCCGTCAGTGCGGTGGGAGTTCGTCAGTCGAGCGGTGACCCACAGGACAAACGAGCGGGTCTTTATACCCACCGGCCGTTCGTTTGAACTTGGGCGCCCAGATCCGGCTGATGTCACGGGCGCCCTGGCGCGGGAAAAGCGAATTTTGGGCGGCAAAGGGGAGCCAAGACAGCGGGAACTGGAAGCAGACGGAATCTTCGTCCGCCCACCAGGCTCTCGTCCGCCCATCCACTTGGCGCGGGATCATCAAGTGGGCTGCACCGAGCCCCTCCCGAGCCCCCCGCTGGCTTGGCACCACCGTCTTCCTCGTCTGACCGCCAGCTCCATGGGGAACGTCGCAGGCGTTGTCCAGTCCGCTGCCAAATTGCGAGATGGCGAGAAGAGCGATCTCCTCGACCGAATTCTCCTGGGATGCTTGCCCTTGGCGGACGACGTCGTGAGGATTTACCTCGCTGTTCGAGATAGGAAGACGGCTGTGCTGCAGGTGGACAGAGAGGAAGCCAACCAGGTGTACAAACGTCTCAGGCTCTTGCTGCATCCAGACAAATGCCGAATTCAAGAAGCCACCGACGCCTTCCAGCGGCTCACCTCCTCGTGGGAACGCGTCGAGGCTGCGGAAGGGGAGTACCATTTTCGCGTGGTGTCGGGCGGGAGGCGTCAACCCCAGGAGGATGGGGAGTGGGACGACTTGTGGGCCCGTGCGTTCAACGCCGGCATGCGTTCTCAACGGTCCTGCGAGGTGGAGGCCTGCCGTTTCGCCGACTACATGATTTGCCACTGTGTCGTGGCCGTCGGTGATCTTCCCACGAACCACGACGTCGCCATCGCGGACCTGCAGGCCGTGTTTTCGTCTGTCGATTCCTGGGGGCGTCAGAAGACGGCGGCCCTCGTCTCCGCGATTTCCGACAAGCTGTTCAGAGTGCGCGGCCCTGCCCCCCTTTGATGAGGGACTGGGCTTATAACCTGGTGCTGGACACACTGGCCAAGGAGAGGTGGAAGATCCTTTTTGAGAGGAAGCAGCTCCAGGACCCCACCTACACATTGCACCAGTTTTACATGGAGCATCCAGACCACCGCCCCCTGGACTACGTGCCATCCCAGGCCTCTGCGACGCCCGCCCCTCCCCCCTCACGCCTGTCAGCCTGTCTGGCCTCTGCGAGGGAGAGCGGGCTCCCTTCGCCCCCTGGGCGGCGCCGGCAGAGGGGGCGCCCTGTCACGCCGGGGTGCGTGTGGGGATTCCCACCTGGAGCACGCGAGCAGCAGGAGGAGGAGGAGGAGTCGGGGGGCGAGGGCCAGAGCAGACCTAGGAAGCGGGGGCGGGACCGGGAGGAGGAGAACCAGAGCAGGCTGGGCGTGAGGCGCAGGCTGAGGAGGTTCGCCGACAGGGTGGCGCCCCCCAGCGCGCGCGTGAGGGAGCGCGTGTCAGAAATCTACGACGACTTTGCCGAGACCGCGCCTGCTGCTCCTCCTCCTCCGCCGCCGCCGCGCCCCGTCCCCCGCAGGGATGGCGACATTCGCAGCTTCTTCGCAAAAGTGTGATGTATTATAGATCTTATTTCAGTGTGTTATGTTTGATCATGAGTGGACGACAAGTGGGGGTCGTGTATTTATTTACAAATGAATAAATTCCCAATAAATTTGCTTGCTTGCATGGGTATCTTGTTGGATTCTCGCGCGGGGCGCGCGGCATGCACGCGTTTACTTTCTAGTCGCGCTGTTTTTTAGTTGCGAGGGCGCGCCGACCGCCTTAAGTAGCTCGCGCACCACGAACGCGGCCCGTTCGCTTGTTGGCAGTTTAGACGCGCGGGTCGTGATACCGCCGACCACCACTCTCCAAAACAGCGGCCCCCCCCGCCTGTGCAAGCGTTCGTCGGCCGCAGTGACCAGTCTCCATATGGACAGGATGGATTCCGGGTCCAGCAATGTGGACTCGGTCATTAGCACGGTGCGGACGTCGTGTTTCAGTTCATTTAAAACCGCTTCCTCGTGCCCCCCCCGTCCCGTGAGTGCCTTATCGTCCGCATTCCCTCGCGGATCCTCTTCAGCTTGGACAACCCGGACAGGATCTCGTCCATCGCGACACGTCCGCGGACAGGGTGACATAAATCGGGCGGTGTGTCAAGTGGGACCGGCCCGTGTGTACGTCGAGCACCTTAAAAACCAATTTCCTGGTCAAGGGCAAAACAAGACGGTAATGCAGCCGAACCAGAAAGCCAACAGGGAGGCCGCCCTAGCAGCTATGTGATTCTAAAAATGAATGAAAGCAAGTCTCATTACTTTCCTCACGTGTGTTGGTTGCTAAGGTAAACAATATCAAAATCCAAAGCAAAAATATATAAAAAAAGAAAAAAATCATAAAACCCTTTAATCCATGACACTACGGAGGTTCGAACCCAGCACCACACGGAAAGTGACCACACGCAGCACGACCTCCGTCACGACGCACTCCGCCTACGGAATTTTGGGGGAAATAGAGTTATATATTAACGTTTAGCGGATGTGTGCACCGCCCCTGACACCCCGAGGCCGCGCGCGCGCTGCCCGTTGTGTACGTGGCTGACAACAAATGAAAATATATTCCCGTCGTCGAAGTGAGACGATGCTCTCCTCCTACAGCAGCCATGGGGAACGTCCAAGGTGTCCTGTCCCGGGCCCACGAGCTTTTGGGAGCGGACGAAAACGAAAAGGACCAGCTGATTCAGTGTCTCATGGAGGGCTGTTTAGGCAGCACCATTACGGATGGGTGCGTCGACAGGTTCGTAGCTAATCGTGGGAATAGGAAGCATCCCGACCCGGAGCCCCGGTATATCCTGCAGAGATACATGGTCCTGCGCCAGCTCCTTGACGAGACCCCCGAGGTTTCGCGAATCATGAGAGTCAAGGATGCTGTCAAGGCGAGGGTGCCTCTCGAAATCAGGTCCAGAGTCGACATGGACAAGCTTTTCAGCGACCAGGACGTCCTTTTCGAGAAGTGGAAGGTGCAGGAAGCCAGAAACCGAGTGGCCAGGGCGGAGAAACAGGAAAGAATCGCGAGAGAAAAGAGGCGCCAGGAGCAGGCGGAAGATAGTAAGAAACAGCGGGAGAAGCTGAGGAAAGAACAGATTGCGAGGGACAAGCTCGCGAGAAAAGAGAGGAAGATGGCCCCCTTCCGCAAGCTTACGACAATATGGTCGCCAGCCCCCAAGGAGTCCCAGCCGCCCCCGCCCCCTCCGTCCAATGACGGTGTCCATGTCCAGCCCCCCCTCGGCGCCTGCGGCCCTCAGCCACGCCAGGTCAGCAGAGGGGAGCTGCAGGTAGCACAGGGTTGTGAGGCTTTTCACGCGCCTTGGTCTCTCTCCTGTCTCCCCCTCTTTGACAGCGCTCCTGTTCGCTTGGATGCGTGCGTGCACTGGTGATGACAGCACGCCATGCCATGACTTGGACAGCCGGCACTCCGAGTCTCCTCCGCTCGTTAAGAGGGCGT
>RPFO01001661.1:5000-33413 GCA_009746045.1 Mesostigma viride
TCATGATGTACAAGAAGGGCTCTGCTGCTGACCCTGGTAACTACCGGGGGTTTTGCCTCCAGAGCGCCGCGCTGAAGGTCTTCATGCGCATGATGGTGCACAAGCTCCGCGCCGCGTTGGACCCACACTTGGGTGAATCTCATATGGGTTTTCGCCGTGGTCCTAACACTGTCATGGCTGTATTTGTCGCGCGCCCGTTGATGGAGGATCGAGACCTTTGTGTCGCCTTTGCCCTGATGGTCTGCCGCTGGTCTTCATTTTTGTCGACTATCAGTTTGACACGGTCCTAGAGCTGGGAGGCTCTTTGGGCCATCCTAGCTCTGGATCGGGTACCACCTGCGTTTATTGTTGCCATTCGTCAACATGATGGAGGCAGCATGATGCAGACGACAGAGAGCCACGAGGTAGCCATGGCTGACGGCGGAGCTCATAACTTTCACGTTTGAGCACCGAATTTAGCCGTGAATATCACAATCGATGCGTCTTTCTACGACGCACATGCTGCTATGATTTTCCGAAGCTATTACGCAATATACGATGAGCAAACGCCTCTCGACGAATCGCAGTTTGGAAACTGCGATGAGCCAAGCAAATGCGCCTGCAGCTCCGGCTGCAGCTTCGCCTCCAGGCCTCGCAGGCCATGGTGACCCTATGTAGCCAAGCGTTAGTGGTTCACTCCTCCGCGGCCTCGCCATCGGCATCGCCAGAACCTAAACGCAGCAGCTCATCCTTTCCACGCGAACCGCGTTTCAAGCTAAAAACCTTCAATGTCGACGATTACGACTGGTACAACATTGCCCCGTGCTTTGCTCTGGAGTGCATTTTCCTCGGGGATTACGCCTCGCTCCTTGAGCTGTGCCTCCACCTTCACAGCATCAATCGCCTTCTCGAGCCAGATGGCCGCAGGCTTCAATGCCGAGATCTGCTGCTGACGGGCCTCCACTACAACCGGCCCGACCTTCAGCATCCGATTCTCTGCTCACTCCTCCAGAAGTCTGACGGCGAGATCTGGTCCCCCACCATCTCCGCAGCCACATTCCGTTCCATCCTCACGGAAGCCTTTCAGCAGCACGTGACCCCCCTTGCTGCCGACGTAGCAGCAATCGGCGGCACGCTGACTGCTGAACTTCCTCACCTTTCCACCGCCATCGCCTCCCGTACCTCCACTGCCACCTCCACCTCCACCGCCGACATCAAAGCCCAGCTCCTCGACATTGACCAGCGCCTTAAAGACAATGCAATCGCCATCGAGGTCCTGCAAAACACCGCAGGCCTCATCGCCCAGGCGGTGAAGGACATTGCCGCCAAGCCAGCCCCTGCTGGCCTGGCCGGCGATGCTCCTCCCATCAGAAACCTGGGCGGACATGCATGCTCAAGCAACATACCACCTCCACCACCTCCGCCGTCGCAGCCCAGCTCCAGCGGCAGACGCTTGACCTCCGCGAGGAGGCCGAGCTTGCCAAGCGCAGCCTCAACCGGCCATACTCAAGAACTTCGACACGGAGGAAGGTGAGAATTCCGAGAAGCTTGCACGTGCGTTTGAGAGCAAAATCCTTGCACGCATGGGCCTTCTTGGTGAGATTAAGCTGACCGCCCACCGCCTCCCCTGCGCGCGGGGTAAGGCAGGGGCGCCTCCGCTTCTTCTCATCTTTGAGAGGCTGCCCAGCGGACAAGATTTCGTTTCTCAGACGCCGCAAGCGGCTCGAGAAGACTCACTTCACCGTGGACGACGACTTTACCCTGGCGCAGCAACAACGGCGACGGGAGCTATGGCCGACCTACCTCCAACTCCGGCAGACCAAGGCGGGCCAGCCGGTGTACTGGAAGGGGGCGGCCATCTACGTCGGCCACAAGCCCTGGCACGCGACCCCTCGACCACCGCGGCCCCAGCGACTCCAGAAGCCCCAGCCTAGGGGAATACAGCAGCAGTAGTGTAGAATAGTTAGACAGTGGCCTTGTACATGCCCGCCTACTACAAGCACTATCTATACCAGCTGAGGCCTAGCCTTTTTAGTCATGTACATGTGTGCCTATGATGAGCCACCCTCCAGATGATGCCTAGGTAGCTTTATTGTATTATGCAGTGCCCATGCAGGGAGTCACTCTCTGCTGAGACGCCATGCCCTAGCTTTTGTATAGCTATGCTGATCTTCCCCCCATGACAGGGTCCCCCTTAGCTGGGCATAGCTTGAACATCATCATGGGGCTGCAAGTGCCCTGGTGCACCTAGAGCAAGGGTCGTTTACATTCCCACCCTTGCAGGAAGTAGCTTAGAATGTAATCAATGTATGATAGGCCATATGCCCCTTCTCTGGGCTATGTGCTACATATACTCCCAACGGAGTTATGTTCCTAATTAATTAATTAATTAATTCGTCAAAGGTAGGAGGGCTCACAGGCAGTAGTGCGGACTGTGGAACTTCCCTTAACTAATAATAGGCACCACCCCACCATTCCCCCTTCACCACGGGGTGTGGCAAGGTTGTGTCCTGTCCCCATACCTGTTCATTATTGTCGTGGATCACGTCATGCGCCATGCAGGCACGTGCGCGCTTTACTGCTCTTAAGGGGTTCGAGCCCGGCTTAGACATTCTTAACGAGCGCGAGCACGGCGGGGGCGGCACTGGCTACCGCCTGGCTGACGTGAGTTATGCGGGCGACACCACCCTCATCGCGCGCCCCGCGCACATTCAGACCTGGCTGGACTATCTGGGCTTGGAGGGGAGGGCGGTGGGGTTGGAGATTAGTGTCAAAACTGAGGCAATGGTGATCGGGGCCTCCAGTCGCCCACGGGTCGTTGCCGCGCCTGCTCGACGGGACAGAGGTCCCATTCCGGACGTGACCGCTTCAAACTGTTGGCCCGAGCATGCTCCCTGACACCTGTGCCGCCGACGATGTGGACATCCGCATCGGCCTGCATGGCCTGGCCGGGCCAAGCGACCGCTCGCTCAACACCCGCTGGCGCTCGAAGGGCCTGGGCGAGCACCGCAAGCGCATGCTCTTCAAGGTCCTCGTCCTCACGGCACCTGCTTACGTATGGCGCCGAGGCGTGGACACTCACAGACCCACTAGCGGCTAAGCTAGACGGCACGGTTTACTACAGGATGCTCCGACAGGTCCTGAATGCATGTAGGGTTTTCCAAGCGTAGGACGTACATTAGAGTCTTTGTATCACATGTGGTATGCCCCGTGTTTCGGACGAGATCAGGCAGCGTAGGATAGCATTTGTAGTCCACATCTTGCTCGCACCAGCCAGGTCGACACGGCCCTTGGTCTGGCCGGCCCCCAGCGGCTTGGCCAACCCGGGCGGCATATCCTGACCTGGCCCGGCCCCAAGGACATTCCGAGGAAGCAAGGTAAGCCTGCCATGAACTACACCTATAGATGTTGCTGGCCGACCTAAAGGTCCCAGCCCAGTTTGAACACCGCATCCACTCTCTCTCCCTTCTTTGGACTGCCATGCAGAACTGAACAAGAAGATGAGGTGGCAGAAGATTGTTCAGGCTCACACGCCAGCCCCTGTGGGCAAGCCACCCCCCCCAAGAGGAAGGGGCGTTTTGCTGAGTAGCGTAGGTAGGATTTTCTAGATCTAGACTAGATAGCTTAGAGTTAGGTTATGTCGATTACGCGGCTTCTCCCCGCCACCTCCACCCTCTATAGCTCCCACTACAATCCTCCACCCTCTCCGGCCTCCGGGCCACCCAACATGGACTGAATATGTAGTGCTACATGACCTCCCAACGGAGGCATGTTATAATTTTAATTTCAGCTGGTATAGTAATCAGCTGGTAATGTCAGCTGGTACTGTATAGTGCATGTCGGTAGTAGGTGTGCACTGATGTACAAGGCCACGGCCGGCAAACTATTCTACACTACTACGTACTGCTGTATTCCCCTAAGCTGGGGCGTCTGGGGTCGCTGGGGCCGCGGTTGTCTCGGGGGCCGCGTGCCAGGGCTTGTCAGTGTGGCCGACGTCGGTAGTAGATGGCCGCCCCCTTCCAGTGCACCGGCTGCCCCGCCTTCATTGGTCTGCCGGACTGAGCTGGAGGTAGGTCGGCCATAGCTCCCGTCGCCGGTGTTGCCGCTGCACCAGGGTCAAGTCATCGTCCAGGGTGAAGGGAGTCTTCTCGAGCCGCTTACGGCGTCTGAGAAAAGAAAGCTTGTCCGCCGGGTTCTTAATAATTAACTCGTCGTCTGTCCCTGGTCCTAATTTTAGGACTACCGAGTTCAACTCAGTCCTAATTTTAGGACCTAATTTTGAGGTTTTGTAGAAAATTCGCCCCGGTCGCCGGAATATTTGGCAGAAAACTTTTCTCAAAATTTATTCTAATACTGCGTGAAAAGATCTTTCTTAGGCATATTTTTGGGATTTTTTTGGATTTGGTTTGGGCGGCTAACTGTACGGTCAAAGTACAGGTGGTAAGGGTACATTTTCACGTGAAACGTGAGTTCCGAAAATGCACGACCTAGCCATGGCGGCTTGCGCCCATGCATGCAGTTTACGTTTTCGGACGATTTTGTTGGACAAATACAGGAAATAGATTTTTTTATGTTCTAAAGATGATACTTGTAAGTCAATTTTAACAGGTTGCGGGGATGCGATTTACTGGGTGTCGGCACTGTTCTTGGTGGAAAAATCTGCGATTAGGCAGGTCGACGGAATGGATTACTACAATTGATTCCCGGCTCAAATCGAAGGGTTTAAAGGGTTTTTTCTACCTTTTATCATGTATTGTACATGTCGTAGATTAAGTCTAGTGGCAGTAAAGATTCGATTATTTCGACCACTCTGTCACGTCATGATTTGTGTGCCGCAAAGTGCCACTTTTGCGGGCACCGCCTGGGCCAATGTAACGCCAGCCGTTCCAGGTAAAGCTGGAATATCGCTGCTTCATCGTTTTTTGGTATTCTTACATGAGTTTAAGCTTGCGATGCGCTGTCAGTTTCGAGTCTTGCTGCTCTTTCTTGACCGTTGCCTGCCCCTCTCTAAAACCATCTTTTTAGATGATCTTACCAGGCATTTGCCTTACCGTAGCGTGGCTGTACAAGGTTTTAGGTGCTGAATGGGTTAATACACTTTCATAGATGTTAGTTATTCCTTTGCTATGTTCATATTGCATGATTGTGTGGTCATGGGCTGCGTCAAGGGTACTGTCAAGCTTATACGGGTGAGTGAAAAATCTTGGTGATAAACCACTGTAGTTATGTGCCAGCAGGTATCTTGGCCATGTCATGGCAAGGTAATACAGTTTTATCCATGTCCATTCTTGTAAAGAACAATGAAATGTGACTAACCTACCCATTACATCGGTGGTTATCACTTATAATACATCCCTTTGTAGCTACGTATCCATACGCATTCCCTAGCTATATTCTGATTTGGCACGCCGCAAAGGTGAAAACCATTTGCGTTCAGTGCCGGTCCGCGGAAAACGCGATCTGCAAATGTTCTAATCCAGGCCGGAATCGAATTCAGGGCCGGGACCTCTCGCACCCACTTTTGCTGACTATAGGACGGACGTCTCCTGATCCTAAGGCATCGCCAGCTGACACCTACAGTCCAACCGCAAAAGTTCTCCTTTCCGGGGAGTGATGCAAGCCATTCGGATTTGGTACTAGATAAATCATTCGAGATCTGTGTGTGTAGGAGTACTACACACGTGTCCACTCGAGACTTGTTCAGTCTCGAGTCTCGACACGTGAGACGGGCTGAACACGGCAGGAACCTTCTTGAGAAGGGGGCGTAGCCGGTACTATCGAGATCAGCCAAGTGTATATTCTGATTTGGCACGCCACAAAGGTGAAAACCATTTGCGTTCAGTGCCGGTCCGCGGAAAATGCGATCTGCAAATGTTCTAATCCACTGAGGCCGGAATCGAACTGGGGACCTCTCGCACCCACTTTTGCTGACTACAGGATGGACGTCTCCTGATCCTAAGGCATCGCCAGCTGACACCTACAGTCCAACCGCAAAAGTTCTCCTTTCCGGGGAGTGATGCAAGCCATTCGGATTTAATTGGTACTAGATAAATCATTCGAGATCTGTGTGTGTAGGAGTACTACACACGTGTCCACTCGAGACTTGTTCAGTCCCGACACGTGAGACGGGCTGAACACGGCTGGAACCTTCTTGAGAAGGGGGCGTAGCCGGTACTGGAGCTGTGCTGCGACGGCGGAGGTGGTGGAGGTGGTGTGCTGCCCAGGTCGGGTCCGCCCAGGTCGGGATGCATGGAGGAGCATCATGCACCAGCCAGGCCAGCTGGCTTGGCGGCAATGTCCTTGAGTCCTTCACCGCCTGGGCGGTGATGCCTGCGGTGTTTTGCAGGCATCCGATGGCGATGGCGTTGTCCTGGAGGCCGCCTCCAGCGGCTGGTCCAGGTCGCGGAGCTGGGCGGTGATGGAGTCGGTGGAGGCGGAGGGGGGGGGGGGGGTGGAGGCGAGGACTCAGGGTGGCGGTGGCGCCGGTGGGGATGGCGGGGAGCTCAGCAGCCAGCGTGCGGCCCACATGCAGCTGCCACATCTGCAGCTATACTAGGGGCGTCACCTGCTGTGAGATGGCTTCTTGGAAGTGGTGGAGGAAGGTGGATTCGATCGGTCAAGAGGGGGGTGGCCCAGAGGTCCACGGCAGAGCGCTGAAGGATGGAAAAGAGGGCGGCGAGCTGAAGGCGCGGTCGGGACCAACCAGACAAGTGGTCAGGTCCGCGGTGCAAAAAACGGCCGTCAGATCCGGTGCGGAGGCGATTATGGCGTTGGAGGCGCTGGCACAGGTCAAGAAGGAAGGCGTACGACCCATAAAACACGAGCTCCAGTACGTACCCTGATGTGTGGCATGCATCGAAATAGCGGGGTCTGTCGAAGTCAAAGGTGGGAAATAACCTGTCAACGTCAAAGTCGTGCTCAGACCAGCTAGGTTTGGCTGGGCGGCTGCGTTTGGGCTCGAGCGATGCAGAGGGCGAGGCCGGGAGGGGTCCAGGCGACCACCAGTGCGCGACTAGTGTCACTGCTGCCTGCCGGACCTGAGGGCCGGCGAAGCTGCAGCCACAGAGCTGCAGACGGATTTTCAGGGCCTATGTAGCGCAGCCGCCAGGCTGCGTTGCGTCGAGGAGCGTTTGCTCGTCATATATTGCGTAATAGCTTCGGAATATTATATCAGCGTGTGCGTCTTAGAAAGGCGAAGCGATTGTGATATTCAGAGCCGAATTCGGTGCCCAAACGTGAAAGTTATGAGCTCCGCCGTCAGCCATGGCTACCTCGTGGTGCGAGCAAGATGTCCTACAAATGCTATCCTACGCTGCCTAACTAATCTCGTCCGAAATGCGAGGCATACCCTGATACAAAGACTCTAATAATGACCTATGCTTGGAAAACCCTACATTCAGGACCTGTCGGAGCATCCTGTAAACCGTGCCGTCTAGCTAAGCCGCCAGTGTGTCCGTGAGTGTCCATGCCTCGGCGCCATACATAAGCACCGGTTGTCTCCTTCAATGATAAGCACCGTGAGGACGAGGACCTTGAAGAGCATGCGCTTACGGTGCTTGCCCAGGCCCGCAACATCTGGTCGGCCAGCAACATCTGGATGTAGTTCATGGCAGGTTTACCTAGCTTTCTAGGAATGTCCTTGGGGCCAGGCCAGGTCAAGATATGCCGCCCTGGTTGGCCAAGCCGCTGGCGGCCGGCCAGACCAAGGGCGGTGTCGACCTGGCTGGTGCGAGCAAGATGTCCTACAAATGGTATCCTACGCTGCCTAATCTCGTGCCTAATTAATATTCTCTGGGATTGAATTGAATTGAATTGAATTGTAACATAACTCCGTTGGGAGTATATGTAGCACATAGCCCAGAGAAGGGGCATATGGCCTATCATACATTCTGAGCTACTTCCTGCAAGGGTGGGAATGTAAACAACACTTGCTCTAGGTGCACTAGGGCACCTGCACCACCCAGAGTTTCAGGCAACACCCAGCTAAGGGGAGCCTGTCATAGGTGGGGAAGATCAGCACAGCTATACAAAAGCTAGGGCATGGCTTCTCAGCAGGGAGTGACCCCCTGCATGGGCACGGCATAATTAAATAAAGCTAGGTATCATCTGGAGGGTGGCTCATCATAGGCACACATGTACATGACTAAAAAGGCTAGGCCGAAGCTGGTTTAGTGCCTGTAGTAGGCGGGCGTGTACAAGGCCACTGTCTAACTATTCTACACTACTGCTGTATATTCCCCTAGGCTGGGGCTGGAGTTGCTGGGGCCGCGGTGGTCGAGGGGGTCGCTTGCCAGGGCTTGTGGCCGACGTAGATGGCCGCCCCCTTCCAGTACACCGGCTGGCCCGCCTTGGTCTGCCGGAGCTGGAGGTAGGTCGGCCATAGCTCCCGTCGCCGTTGTTGCTGTGCCAGGGTCAAGTCGTCGTCCACGGTGAAGTGAGTATTCTCGAGCCGCTTGCGGCGTCGGAGGAACGAAATCTTGTCCGCTGGGCTATCAAAGATGAGAAGAAGCGGAGGCGCCCCTGCCTTACTACCCCGCGCGCGGGGGAGGCGGTGGGCGGTCAGCTTGATCTCACCAAGAAGGCCCATGGGTGCAAGGATTTTGCTCTCAAACGCACGTGCAAGCTTCTCGGAATTCTCACCTGCTTCCATGTCGAAGTTCTTGAGTATGGCGTTGAGGCTGCGCTTGGCGAGCTCGGCCTCCTCGAGGAGGTCAAGCGTCTGCCGCTGGAGCTGGGCTGCGACGGCGGAGGTGGTGGAGGTGGTATGTTGCTTAAGCATGTCCGCCCAGGTCGTGATGGGAGGAGCATCGCCGGCCAGGCCAGCCGGGGCTGGCTTGGCGGCAATGTCCTTCACTGCCTGGGCGGTGAGGCCTGCTGTGTTCTGCAAGCCCTCGATAGCGATTGCATTATCCTTGAGGCGCTGGTCGATGTCGCGGAGCTGGGCGGTGATGGAGTCGGTGGAGGCGGAGGGGCCGGGGGGGGGTGGAGGCGAGGAGGGTGGCGGTGGGGGTGGGGATGGTGGGGAGCTCAGCAGCCAGCGTGCCGCCAAGTGCCGCCACATCTGCGGCAAGAGGGGTCACGTGCTGCTCGAAAGCTTCCTTGAGGAGGGTGCGGATGGTGGCTTCGGTGGGGAAGGTGGGGGGGGGCGGTTGGGAAGCCCAGATCTCGGATTCGGAGCGTCCAACAAGGGAGCAGAGGGCGAAGCGTTGAAGCCTGGGGCGAGGCATGCGGTGAATGATTGGGAGAGCCTCGGCGGGGTCGACAAGCTTGCCGTCACCAGGCCATGCAGCGGCCACGGTTGTGGGACGTGCGGTACACGCACAGGGCTAGAAGCGAGGCGTGATTGCCGTAAAACACGTCTTCCATGAACCAACCGCCCGGGCTGCGCTGCCAGAAGCCGGGGCTGTTGACGTCAAAGGAGCGCTCTTCCCAGGGCGGCTCAGCAGAGCGACTGCGCTTAGGTTCAGGCGATGCAGAGGGCTTAGGCGAGCCCGGAAGGCTGGGCGGGCACCAGTGCACGACTAGTGTCACCGTTGCCATCTGGGTCGGTGGGCGAAGCTGCAGCCGAAGCTGCAGGCGGATTTTCATTGCCGAGCGCAGCCCCCAGGCTGCGTTGCGTCGAGAGGCGTTTGCTCATCGTATATTGCGTAATAGCTTTGGAAAATTATATCAGCATGTGCGTCGTAGAAAGACGCATCGATTGTGATATTCACGGCTAAATTCGGTGCTCAAACGTGAAAGTTATGAGCTCCGCCGTCAGCCATGGCTATCTCGTGGCTCGTGGCTCGTGGCATCTCTGGGATATGTGTTACATATTCTCCAAATGGAGTTATCAAGGAGACAACCAGCGCATGCAGGCCAGAAATCGGGAGAATCTGGACCATGGTATAGCTCGAGCCTGCCGCTATCTTGTCCGCGTGTTCGAGTCGTTCAGGATGATGAATATGAATGGGGATGGAAATGACAGTGTATCCTTGTGCATTGAAATTATGGCTGGCGTGTAGAGCGATTAGATGACCTAGACGGTGGGGCCGGAAACAGCTCTTGCTTGATCAGGGCGTGTGTTTCGAGCCTAACTGGCCGGGAGTGTCTAGTGGTGAGCTGCCACCATTGCTGCGATCGCTCTCCCACCATTTACGAGGAAATACGGTCCGCAAATGGAAAACCACTGAAAAGGTCTAGCTAGTCAGTCATTACGTTAGCCATGCATGCCATGATTCCAAACGTCCAAGAACTGCACACGGTGCAAAGGCAAACTAGCCGGAGGACAGCACTTTCAAATGTGCGGCGGGAACCAAAAGCCGGCGTATGCCGGAAAACATCGTGTTGCTGCAGCGACGCGATGATGTGGACAACGAATCCAGTGCCAACCTCGGAACGGCCACAGAGGAGATCTGGCATCACAGAGTTCAGATGTGCGGAGATACTACACAATCCAGCCGGTCCACGACCTGTTTGTAGTAGAGCTTGTGCCAAGGGGCACTGAGCACCGAACTGATGTGGGTGAGTTTTGTTCCAATTCAATTCAATTCAATTCACTCCCTCTCTCTTGCTTGGACTACTATGCAGAACAAGAAGAGGTGGAAGAAGATTGTCCAGGCTCACACGCCAGCCCCTGTGGGCAAGTCCCCTCCCCCAAGGAGGAAGGGGCGCTTTGCTTCAAGTAGAGTAGTTAGGGTTTTCTAGATGAGATTAGCTTATCGAGTTAGCTTAGTTCGGTTTCGCGGCTTCGCCCACAGGTCTCCATCCATCCAGCAAGGGAATATGTGCTACATGATCTCCCACCGGAGTCATGTTACAATTCAATTTAACTTAATTTAAGTTAACTAGCGCATGCCAGAAATCGGAAGAATCCGGTCCGTCCTCGAGCCTGCCGTTTTCTTGTCCGCGTTTTCGAGCCATTCTGGATGATGAATATGAATGGAGATGGAAATGTGAAGCCTTGTGCATTGAAATTATGGCTGGCTTACGTGTAGAGCGACTAGATTACCTAGACCCTTATATCAAAGACCCTTATATGCTTGCTAGCTAGGTCCTCAAAGTAAATGAGCCACGAGCCACGAGGTAGCCATGGCTGACGGCGGAGCTCATAACTTTCACGTTCGAGCACCGAATTCAGCCGTAAATATCACAATCGACGCGTCTTTCTACGACGCACATGCTGATATAATTTCCCGAAGCTATTAAGCAATATATGACGAGCAATCAGCAAACGCCCCTCGACGCAACGCAGCCTGGCGGCTGCGCTCGGCAATGAAAACACGTCTGCAGCTCCGGCTGCAGCTTCGCCATCAGGGGCGGAAGGCAGTGATGACGCTAGTCGTGCACTGGTGGTCGCCCAGATACCTCCCAAGCTTTCCTCGCCCTCTGCATCGCCTGACCCAAAGCGCATGCAGTCGCCCAGGCGAACCTGAATGGTCTGAGCGTGATTTTGACGTTGATCAGCTCTTTGCCGAATTGGACGTCAACAGGCCTGCCTTTTTCGCATTGCCAGCCATCAAAATCCTGGAGCTCGTGTTTTATGGGTCCCACGCCTCATTGCTGGCCCTGTGCGAGCAGTTCCATTCCAGAACCCACCTTTTCCGCAATGGAGCTCAGACGGTGAAGTTTTCCAACAGCGTATCTGACGCCCCTTCTTCGGCCATGCAACATGGCCGGCTGGTCTCGCCACCGCCTTCAGCTCGCAGCTCTCTTTACCCTCACTAAGCGCTCGTCCGCGGACCTCCTGCAACCCGCCCCCATTACCGAATCCACCTTCCTCCGCCACCTCCACGACGCCCTCTCACAGCACGTGACGCCCCTTGCTGCAGATGTGGTAGCTGTGGGTCGCACGCTGGCTGCTGAGCTCCCCACCATCCCAACCGCCACCGCCACCCTCCTCGCCTCCACCCCCCACCCCCCCTCCGCCTCCACCGGGGCGTCCCCAACATCTACTGCTCCAACCTAGGGCCATTGCTGGTACTTTTGACGTCATGAAAGCAGCGTTTTGGACTAGTGGAATATGATTTTACAGCATAAAAAGTCCATTTTATCATGAATGAACATGGCCAACAACCCCAAGTGCCCCTAAATTTCTCAATATTTGTAGAGAAATGCTACTTCTCATAATTAAAACCTGCACAAATGCACAATTTGGGGCATGCATGTGAAAGTTTGAAGTACAAATTCACAATGAGGTTTTACATTTTTCAATTATTAATGGTATCTCATTCTTCAATCAATCAATTTGCAATCGTCCAAACAATTTATTCATTTCATACATGTCCGACAAATTCACAATGAGGTTTTACATTTTTCAATTATTAATGGTATCTCATTCTTCAATCAATCAATTTGCAATCGTCCAAACAATTTATTCATTTCATACATGTCCGAATATGTTGAAAGAACACATGCAAGTGCTCAATCAGCGTGGACCCCCTTGGACGCGCCCCACCATATATACATTGGACACATCACCCCAACTACTAAACTGCCCAAAGTCACGGTCACTGAACCAACTACTATGTACATCTGCATTTCTCCACGTTGCGGTGGGCAATTACGTGCAAAACGCGATTTCGTGCAAAGTCCTCCCCCATCATCGCTTGCCAGGTCGATATGAAGGAATGTTGTCCCAGCTGGCGCCTTCCTTCAGGAGAGTAACATGTTCTCTAGCGAACTTCAGAGGGAAACGAAACTTTTGCTCGCACTCATTACTCCAACCGAGGTCGTGCCCTTCATCAAACCATCTGATCACCACCTTCTCCCTCTCTTTGCCCAGGAGGGTGCCAAAGAGCAGAAAATCTTCCTTCTTGGGGTACTTGTGCTCCCAGTTTATGCACACCTCGTCTACCCATTTCGAACTCCAACCTCCGCGACTCAGTTTCGCGCCATCCATAAAGCGCATCCGGACGTCCGGCCGAACGTCCCTGATTCGGTTTTCGGCCGTCGCATCTCTGCCCTGACCACCACCCTTCTGCGGCTGTGCAGGTTCGTCGGCACCCTCCGTCTCCTGCCCCGCCCCTCGCCTGCCCCCTCCCCGACGTTTTGCCTTCTGCCCCTGCGCAGCCGCCGCCTCTGCCATCAACTCTTCGTACGTTTTTTCTGGCTGACCGCACGGTAAGGCTGGTGCGTGGGTTGGTGCGTTGGGTGGGAGGGAGGCCCCTCCCGCCCCCGGTTGTGCAACTGGTGCGCCGACCGCGGCCTGGCCAACAACACGGCAGGCCTCTCCGGACACAGTCCCAGACGCGGATCCACGGGGAAACCGAACTGGAGTTTCTTCTTCGCCTTTCCCTGCACGTAAGCAGATGCCAATTAACATGAATACGGAAGGGTCGTGTGAGAAATCAATGAAGCCATGGACTGATGCAAAAAAACTTATGTAGAAATATATTAAGGTACTTATTAAACTCGTTTATTGAAAATGAAATTTACCGGCCGAATGTACCGTTGGAGCGTGGAAGGGCATCCTTGGTCGATCGAAGATATCCGTCAATGCGGTCAACGGTGCGGTCGATGTCCCTGGCGGCGCCTCAACATCGACCACCTCAGTCGGGCGCATCAATCCGGCAAACGCCGGCCCTCCACCTGAGACTGTCGGCGGACCCTCCACGTTACGAGCCTCCAATACCCTCTTCTGCAGTGGGGTGCTCGCAACAAAATCCGTGTCAGCCGACGGCTCCGGATCGTCATCCTCATTCAGCAGTATCGTGTCCGGGCATTGCTCCATCCCCGTCGAGCGGGGGGCAAAGTCATCACAACCGTCCTTCCTGACGACGGTACGGGATCGTCACCCAGACCCAAAGAAACCGAGGCGAGGGCGGGGGTCCCCTCAACCGGGGGTCCCCATGAATCCTGACGAGGCCTCATTCCCATCTGTCGGACACGACCGCCTCCCGTAAATCGGGAACGCCCGCCGGCGCTACCAGTAACAGGCCGCGAGCCTGCTTCCTGCTGGCGATCCCCATCCTCATCACAGATACGCCCGCCGGCGTTACCAGTAACAGGCTGCGAGCCTCCTTCCTGCTGGCGATCCCCCTCATCACAGATACGCCCGCCGGCGTTTCCAGTAACAGGCCGCGAGCCTCCTTCCTGCTGGCGATCCCCCTCCTCATCACAGATACGCCCGCCGGCGTTTCCAGTAACAGGCCGCGAGCCTCCCTCCCGCTGGCGATCCCCCTCCTCGTCACAGATACGCCCGCCGGCGTTTCCAACGACAGGCCTCGAGTCTCCTTCACCAGCACGCTGGCGCTTACCTCCCCCCCTGTTGTCTTCATCCCCCCCCATTGTGTCATCACGCGAGCCTCCATCACCCCGACTGCGCTTTTTCCCTCCCCTTCCATCTCCTCCCCCGTCCCTCTCCCCCTCCCCCCTCCTCCCTTCTCCCCATCCCCATCCCTTTTCTCCCCCTCCGCCTCCCCCCCACCCACCCCGGGCGGGTGCCCCTCAGCATATCCTCCTCCTCGTCCTCCTCGTCCTCCTCGTCCTCCTCGTCCTCCTCGTCCTCCTCGTCCTCCTCGTCC
This sequence comes from Mesostigma viride, assembly GCA_009746045.1. NCBI lineage: Eukaryota > Viridiplantae > Streptophyta > Mesostigmatophyceae > Mesostigmatales > Mesostigmataceae > Mesostigma > Mesostigma viride. The sequence continues at coordinate 19,484 of RPFO01001661.1, forward strand.
TCCTCGTCCTCCTCGTCCTCCTCGTCCTCATCCTCATCCTCATCCGCCTCCCCCTTGTCCTCCTTCCCCTCTTCCCCCTTCTCCGAACATCATCCTCATCAGACGAAGAATCGTCGTCGGAAAAGTAGGCGAGGTCTGTCCACCCATTTTACAAGCCAATATTTGATAAGGCGGACCAGGCGCTTCCACCGGCGGATATGGGCGGTCTCCCCGAACACCAGCAGAACTCTGCAGGGTCCCCTAAAAAGGGCGTTGGTCATGTCGTCAACCACATCCCACACGACCGGGCTGAAATGCGAGGAGGGTTTGGGAATGTGACTGTCCTCCGGAATGCATTCTGGTTCCCACTCGCGCAGGTTCCTCCACTTCTCGTTCCTGTCAGCTGCCAGGTCCAGCACAGCAAACGCCTGGTCCTTCAGCGACCGAGGAATTTTGTCAGACCCCGTGTACAACTCGTCCACCACCTTCGTCACCACCAGATCCTTTCTTTTTTCGTCTTCCTTCCATATCATTGTCCTGTATGCGATCCAGTCGGATTCCATCCTCACCCCCTTCCAATCGCTGTAGCCTTCCAACCTGTCCCGCCACCCCTTCTTGGCCTTGGTAGTCCCCTCCTCCGCCGCCTCCTCGACCTCCTTCTCGACCTCCGCCGCCGCCTCCTGTGGCAAACCAAGCAGATGTTTGGTCTTCACCCCCAAATCGTCATACAAATGACGGGGGTGGGAAGCGAGCAGCCCTCTCGGGAACTTCCAGTCCTTCTGGTCGACCACTTTCCTTTTAGCCGGCGGAAGGTCCCTCAGCGTGAGAATGATCGCCCTCGTGGCCGTGACGACCACCCGCCAAAAGTCTCTGGTCAGGCGGCAGTCGGCGATGAACTTGTCGAGGTCCGTGGCGAAGGTGCCCTTCAGCTTCACGCCAAACACGTGCTCCCTAACCAATACGGGGTTGAAGGTCCCGTTTAGTTGTTTGCAAGCGGCCATCAGCTCGGGCTTCTCCAGGAACTTGATGTGGGCGAATTGCTTTGCCGCCTCTATCAAATTCTTGGCGACTTCCATTATTTTTATCAGGTTGCTGGGAGGGGCCTCACCGGACATGATCGGCGCTTGGATCAGGCTGTCGAAGTACTGGAAACTCGCAAGTTCCCGATGCGCGGTGAAAATGGACAGTTCGTGCGCCTTGTCTTTAGGGCGCGCGTCAAGGAAGTCTTGCCGAGCCGCGATATCCTGTGCGATCACCGGCTTGCCGTCGACAACGGGCTTCAAAGGGTCCTCACACCAGAACAGCCAGCGCTGCATGAAGTTCTTCTGGTCCGGCCCCCACTTGTCCGTCTCTTCACCCCCCCTGCCTTGTCGCCGGCGCCGTCCCCTTCGGCCTTGGCTTGCTCTCCTTTCTGCCAAAAGGGCTTCACAATCGCCCAGATCTTGCCGTACAGAGGAGTTGGGAGAGACACGCCCTTCCCTCTCTTGACGGGTCCATATGCCTGGTAGGCCCGGTGCACATCCCCCAGCGCTGAGCCCCACGTTGCCTTGGCTTGGGCTGTGTCCTCGGCGTTCATGGCGTTCCCGAGCTGCCTGACAACTTCGATCTGATCGCCGACTGCTTTGGAAACCTGCATCGCCGTAGGGCAACAACGCGCAGAGACACATCGATAGTCCTCCCAAATAAGCACAACTCAACTGAGAACAAGAATACGACTGACAGAAACGCCGGCGGTCGCATCTTGACCAAAATATGGCATACTAAGGTGGAACATGAAAACCCCTTATAGAAACGCCGGCGGTCGCATCTTGACCGAACTAATGGCATACTGAAATTAACACAAGAAAACCACTTATAGAAACGCCGGCGGTCGCAACCTGGCTTACCTTCTGTTCACGGATCTGCCACCAGGTCGGCAGGATGGTCTCACCCTTGAGCATCTGCACGTCCACCCCCCCGAAATTCGTCCAATCAGTTGCCCACTCCTCCAGCTTCGCCGCGGCCACGGTCTTCGTGACCTCCTGCTCCTTCCCTCCCCGCGCAACGACCCTGAGCTTTTCCGCCTTCATGAAACCATTCAGCATTGCCTGGTACCACACAGATCTTTGGTCCACCGTCATATTGTCGGTGACCAGTTCGAATTTCACCGATTTGATGAGTGTGGTAAAGTGGTTCCCGTCCAGCACGAGAAAGCCGCAAATGGCTGGCGGCAACGGTGGCTTCTTCTCGAGTGGAGCCATCTCCCAGGCGGACTTGCACAAACTGTCCAAAAGCGCGGCCTTTCTCACGTCCACGGGCTTAAGATCGTCCAGAATATCGGCCGGTCCTGTCAGAACCGCGGTGGAAGCAGCTTCGGCCATTCCCTTGGCCGAGCTCGTTCGCAGGTAGATATCAATCTCTTTGTCAGTCATTGCGCGAGCGTAGCCAGCCTTCATTGTCCGTGCCCCCCCATCTCCCCGAAGAGTTGCGCGAGCTGACGCTGGGTGCCTTCCTTTTTCATCCAGTCATGAAAAGTGTTGGGGCACCGGTCAGCCAAAAACTGGAACGAGTACCGCCACACAGGAATCACCAGCTTGTCGTGGCCGTAGTCGGACTCCGAGTTTGCAAAAATGGTGGCGTTCTGCTCGGCTCTAGACAGATGCAAGTCTCGTGCGAGGAGCTTCTGAGGCCCCACGAACAGGTTCCTTGTCCACACCCGATTTCGATGCACCAAGGCTTTGGACATCTCATCGAGGTCCCGAGGCTGAACGGCAAGCTGCTGTTACGTCGCGTAACAATTCGTTGTAGTTACGGACGTAAATTAGGTCCTTTGCCTCGGTTGTCCCTAGGTTTACGTTTAGGCTCCTACCGGGACATTATTGTCCTCGTAACAGTACTGTGGTACATTGGGTGCCGTTGGGCGCCGCGCCGCGTACTTTACTAGTGGTCCTGATCCTGGGTAGAATGTAGTGGACCAGCGTGCATCAGTAGATTTAGTGGACCAGCGTGCACCTGTAGGCGAGGGCCATGTCGGCCCGAGCGTGTTGGACCGTTGGTGACATTTATGCGCGTTCTACCCCTTGTGTGTGTACTCGGCGTGTGTTAAGTGAATTGACACATTTAGGCTTGGGTCACGGCAGTGTAGTTGTGTTTCCTTCCTCTATTCCTGGAGTAAACGGGTTTTGGTAAATGGTTGTATGGCGTATTATAGCAACACTTACGTTAATGCATTGAGATCAGCTCCGTCACGTTCGTCTTTCGCCAGAGGGTTAAGTAGAGGAGGCCTGACCAGTTTAGGTAGTATCAGGCCCATTAGAGGTAGAGGTGGAGGTAGATATCCGCGGCGTAACAATGGTTCCGGAGGAACTTCAGTAGGTAGTGAACGAGACGACTATCCCTTGCCACATACACCTTTTCAAGACCCCTTCCGCGTCCAGGAACAAGAAGTCGACACTTCCTTGATAGGTAATGGGCGGGTCGCCTTCAAGCTAGGAGCGTCGTGCTGCCCGTTTCGGGACACGCTTTACCTAGAAGCTAGACCTGCTCACAGCGGATAAATCCTTTCGTAGTTAGCCTGTCCTTCGCCTTGTTTTCCTGCTTACGGTTGTTTCCTGCCTTAGATCGGGGAGTATTACTGTTCGGAGACGATTAGCGTCGCCGTACCTACACCTTTTTCCTTGTGCTGCTGCTTTATTAGACGGCCGCACCCGCAGAGTTACGGGGCGCTGTGTTAGGACGAGCGCTGGGATATCCGGCCGCTGACTTAGGACGAGAGCTGGAAACTCCCGCCCTCCTTCTTCTTTCGGTGATCCAGATCGTCAAGCTAAGTCGCCTACCCCTACCTCGTCTAGCTTGACATCACAAGACACGCCAGGTGAGTTATCATGAGTCAACGTCGTGTTTTTACTGCGCCTTCCCATTCATCTAGTGATAATAGTTTAGCTAAGTATTACGTAGTTATTACCCCTCAATGGTCAGCCATTTTCCTCTCTTGGTCAGATGCTAGGAAGATAGTGCAAAACCGTACATATAATGTAATTAGGTATAAGAAATTTGTTACCTTCGAGGAAGCTCAACAATTCCTTATAGACCATAGCGTATCAGATCTAGGCCTACACGTACGTTCTACTCCTCATGGTCGCCCTCCTGTAGAAGCTCTAGATTTTGCTACCCCTCCTTCGTCTCCCCCTAAGAGGGCTGCATCCTCATCTAGCTTAGATACTCCTCTCACCTTGGAATTCGGTTCCCTATCCATTACTGTTGTTAAAAAGGACTGATTTAAATTGTTCCTTTCTTTTAAGCCATTAAAATCTTTTCCTTTTCTTTCCTTGCCTTATATTAGGCCTTGTCCTTTATCCTTGTTGCTTTCAGTTAGATTTTTGATCATTTACTTAAACAAAAATGGATCCAATGGGTGGTAACCTGTCGCCTATACCTACCAATACTCCTACTATGAATAATAATAATAATAATAATAATAATAACAACCATAACAACAATCGGGTAACCGACGGGACTCACTTGAAACGGTACACCATCTCACTCCTCAAGGTAATCTTCGTGCCTCACCTCCTTCTCCGCTTGCTGATGGTCGCCGTCGTCCCTCACTTACCCCTCCTACCTATGAACAACGTCAACGTATGCAAGTCAGATTTAGTGATGACCCTTCCCTTACCCTGAACCAGGCCCCTGCCCCTCCTGCAACCTTGGCTCAACCCTCCAGCAGGTCCTCACTAACTAACAATGTTTTTAGGCCTCCTTCCCACCCTGTTCCTTCCATGCCTGCTCTTAACACGGGTCGTGCCTCTGCCCCTGTCGGTCCTTCTGGGCGCCCTAGTGCAGTTCCCTTTTACCCACCTGCTTCCTGGTCCTACCCTGAGACGGCCTATGAGGCAGCCCAGGTCCCTACCCGTGTGGCTGATTTAGAAGTTAATAGTGATTTCAGCACCATGCCCTTAGATGACAGAAATTATGATCATTTTGCCTATTCCTCTCTTCGTGAGCAATATACTGTCCCCTTCTCTTATGGGCACCAGCCTGAAACGGTGGCCCCGTCTAGACCCCTACCCAAGACTTTTCCTCTTCCTTCCTTCTATCCCGCTTATGTAGCAGTGGAAGAGTGGCCCTATGGGAAAAACTGACTCTTCTAATCCCCCTAAGCCCCCTGCTCTTCCCCTCTTTGCTAACCTTCCCAAGCTGGATGTCAAGTCTACCCCTCAACAGTTTTTCACCTTTATTATGTTGCTTACACAGAACACGGAGTCGTGGCAGAATCATAATAGATGGCGTCTTTCTGATGCTGTATTAGTTCCTCACTATCTCACAACCTGTATTACTCCTGAGCTTGCTAACCTCATTCAGTGTGAGTCTTTGGCCTCTCATGCCTACCCTAACTCTGTAGCAGAATTGTTTAAGCGTTTAGAGAACCATTTAGTCCCTCCTGATTCAGATTGGCAGGATAGATTAGCCTTTGGTACCTTGCAGCAGGGTACTAAATCATTTAAGAATATATGAAAGAGTTTGATGCTCAGATGGTACGAATTAGGGATTTGTCGGGTGCAGAAGTACGTGCTCGCTTCCTCCAAGGCCTCAGTAGACCCTTATTACGTGAAGTCAAGCGCCAGTTCTCTGCCTACCGTTTTACTGATCTGCCCCTCAAGCATGTGCGCCAGCATCTCTTGCGTGTAGCAGATTTCTTCTCCACCCTTCTCTTCCTACCCGTTCCCGTATTAATAATATTATCCTTACCCCTGAGGAGGAGAACTCCTATGTAGAAGAATTAGATATCTGTGTTACTGACCTTTCAGCTCTTGATGTCTCTCATATCACATGCTATCATTGTAAGGAAGTAGGTCATCTTAAACGTGAGTGCCCCAAGTTCCTTTCGGGTGCTCCCCCTCATCCCGACGCTCGCCCTCCTCGTACCCCTCAGCGTGCTCCTATTCGTCCTACTTCAGGACGCATTCCTTCAGCTACCCCTAGTAGGCTGAATGCTGTGCAGACAGGATCCCCAGGGTTCCCCTATGATAATCAGGCTCCCGCACCCTCTTCAATCCCTCGTGACCCTCCAGCAGTGGCTTTTTCGCCAGGGTCTTCTTCGGGGTTAGTTCCTATGGATTTGGGGGGGGAGGGGGAACAGTAGGCCTGTCAGCCGGGGGTAACCTGGACAGGTCCTTAGATAGTACCCCAGATAAAATTTTTGCCTGCCTGTTTTTATAACCTCTGTAGGAGCTGAATCTTCCCTACCACTACGTGTGCGTCCTCTTATGTTCTTGAATGGTGGTTTAACCGTCCCTCACACTGTTGTAGACCCCTTCTTGCATGCTGATGAACTCTTGAATGTCTCTGTGTTGGTAGATAGCGGTGCGGCTAGCTCCTTTGTGAGCGAGGCCCTAGTTAGACGTTTAGGACTAGTCCCTACCCCTCACACCAAACCCGTTACTGTTCATTATGCTGATGGTCGCACCAGTCATTCCCCGGGTACGGTGTCCCTTCCCATGGTTATACAAGGACGTACTGTCAACCTGACGGCCACTATAGGCCCTATCACTACCGCTGATGTATTACTAGGATTAGATTGGCACCAGGATAATAAGATTACTATTAATTATGATACCATGGTCATTTGGTTTCCAGATAGCTCTTACTGGGTACCTGAACGTCATTATAGATTGGAAAATTTATCCTTGGTAGATATTACTCCTCCTACACCTGTTGATCCTCCTGTAAGACCTATACCTGAAGTATTAATGTCAAATGACGAATTACGTTCTGAATTAAAGCAAAATGGATACCTATTATGTATGTTCCTTCAGTTAGAAGTACAAGAGATACCTATCACTAATAATAGTGTGGATATAGATGTAAATACAGTGGATACAATAGGAGTAGGATTTACTGAAAATGAAATAGTAAGATACATGGCTGTGATAGATTCCTCAAAAGTATTTGAAGAAAAGACTCCTTCTTATCCTCCTCCTCGTTCTGTTTTACACCGTGTAGTTATCAAGGACGGTGCAGTTCCTACGCACTCTCCGATGTATAGAATGGGCCCTACCGAGTTAAAGGAACTAAAACAGATTTTAGTGTCATTATTAGAAGCAGGATTGATAGAGCCTAGTAACTCCCCCTACTCAGCTGGTGTCCTGTTAGTTCCTAAGCCAAATGGCAAGTTTCGCCTAGTTACTGATTATAGGAAGTTGAATGATATTACTGTGAAATCTAAATACCCTCTACCTCGTATTGATGATATATTTAATAAGGTTAAAGGTTCCACTTGTTTCACAGTACTGGATTGTGCGGATGGTTTTTGGCAGTTGCGGATAGCTCCTGAGGATTGCCATAAAACCGCCTTTGCTACCCCTTTTGGTCATTACCAGTTTAGAGTAGCGGCTATGGGACTCTGTAACTCGCCTGCCTCTTTTCAAATGTTAATGAATGAAGTGCTTAGACCTGTTATGGGAAATTCTCATCTTCCTCAGGTGTCCTCTGATCTAAAGGATCCTTCCTTCTCCTCTGTTTCTTTATCTGAGCATGACCGTTCTTGTGCTCAAGCTTACTTAGATGATATTCTTATTTACTCTCCTGATTTTGAAACGCACCTACGTGATTTAAAGAAAGTATTAGAAATAATGGCTGAAAATTCTTTGTGGGCGCGCCGTGCTAAAGTGCGTTCGGGTAGGAGTGTCCCATTTTTAGGGCACGTTCTGTCAGATGCCGGGGTCGCTACCGACCCGGATAAAACTAAGTCAATTCAGGAATGGCCTACTCCTACCGACGTTAAAGGTGTACGTAGTTTCCTAGGAATTGCTTCTTACTATAGGCGTTTTATCCCGCGTTTCGCAACTATAGCAGCCCCTATTAATCATTTATTAAAGAAGGATATCCCCTTTGTTTGGAGTAGTGAGTGTCAGTCTGCTTTTCAGTGCCTAAAATCCCTACTCCTTTCCCCTCCTGTACTCATCCTACCGGATACTACTAAACCCTTTGTTGTGGCTACAGATGCTAGTAAAGTAGCTATAGGTGGTGTCCTTCTCCAGGATCAGGGTCAGGGCTTACAGCCAATTGAGTATATCTCTAGGACAATGCTCCCTGCGGAGCGTAACTATCCCGTCCACCAGCAGGAACTCTTAGCTGTGGTGTATTGTTGCCACGCGTGGCAGCACTTCCTTAAAGGTGCTCAATTTGATGTCTGCCTGAATGAACCCTGTGAGCTAGATCCTTATAGGTTAGTTATCCAAACGGATCATCGTCCCCTTACCCATCTTCTCTCCCAACCCAACCTTACCCCTCGGCAAGCGCGCTGGATGGAATTTTTAGCACAGTTTTCCCCTTTTAAACTTCAGTATGTCAAGGGTGTAGATAACATAGTACCAGATGCACTCTCTCGTCGTGCAGACTATTCCTTCTTCGAGGACCTTGATGTTCTCAATACTACTCTAGTTCCTACTACTATGGGTGTAACCCCTTATGGTGAACTACCTGATGATGATTCCTATGCCTACCTCTTTCATACAGCTGTTCGCATGCCTGATCTCCTTTCTCACGTAGGACTCTCTCTCCCGTGTGAGGCCCTTCCCGTGGCCTCGGTGGGGGGGGAGGGGAAAAATAAAATTTCTATACCGCTTAGCCATATAGCGACTAGGTCAGGAAAGTCTTATGAAAACGTAGTCCCTAGGACCTCCCCTTCTCTTTGGCAAGGCGGTAGGAGATCTCTTTAAACCTGTTCTGGATACTTCTGTAGCGATGCCTACCTCTGATCTTGAACGCCTTATTAGTAGATTTACGGCCACTGAGCCGGAAGCATTAGCTGCCATTGCTGCACATCCCCAACAATTAGGCAAGCACCCTTGTAAATTTGTAGGTGGGTTTTTATATGTGCAGATAGCAGATTCTCCCCCTCAATGGCGCCTGTATGTCCCTCCTATCTGTCGCTCCTCCTTGCTCTTTGAGTTGCATGACTTAGCTGCTCATCAGGGTGGTAAACGGGTACGGGACCTAGTAGCCCGCTCTTATTACTGGCCTTCCCTTTATAAGGATGTGGATGAGTATGTTAGAACTTGTCAATCTTGCCAGGAAATGAAACCCAATAATGTAGGACAGATAGCAGAACCTAGGACCTTGCCTGACCCTATCATGCCTTGGGATTCTATCATGATGGATTTTGTAGGACCTTTTAGAAAGAATGATAGGGGCAATGCCCAAATCCTTGTGTTCATAGATCGTTTTACTCGTATGTGCCATCTTGTGCCGTGTCCTTTAGAACTCACCGCACGTGATTGCGCACGCCTATACCTCAATAATGTATATAGATATCATGGATTGAGTAGGCAGTTTATTAGTGATAAGGATAAATTATTTACCTCAGATTTTTGGCAGCAGTTTTTCGCTGCCATCGGTACCAAGGTTACCTACGGTACTGCCTACCACTCCTCCTCCTCTCATTTAGTAGAGCGTCTTAATAGAGTAGTAGAAGAAGCGCTTAGGCACTATGTTAATGGCTCGGGTAGTGATTGGGAGGATTATTTATGTTTGGTAGAGTTCTCCCTCAACAATTGTCCCCAAGCTGCGCATGGATATACGCCCTTCTTCTTAGATACTGGTAGACAGCCCCTTACCCCTACCTCTCTCTTAGCTAGTCCTCTACGGGACAAGGATGATGTGTCCCGAGATACTGTAGAAGGTGTACAGTCCTTACTAGATAGAATGAAAACTGCTCATGACCACGCGATCTCAGGGTATCAAAAAGCTCAGGCTAAGTACCTTGCTAGGTTGCGTGCCTCCTTAGATAGACGAGCACCTGAGATAGAAGTAGGAGATCTAGTATTAGTAGAAGGCCCCCGTGTTGGCCGTTTTGCTCATAAGTTTGAAGCAGAACTGAAGGTCAAACTTAGGCCTGCCTTCTTAGGACCCTTCCATGTGTTGTCTAGGGTAGGAAATTTCTTGTATAAAGTCGATATCCCTACCTCTTGGCAAACGCATTCAAACACCTTCCATAGGAGCCAGCTTAAACTGTACCACCCTAGTACGTTCGCTGGCAGGGAGTTAGCGCCTGCCCCTTTAGAGCATAATCCTGACACTGGGGAAGTAGAAGACGAAGTAGAAAGCATCGTGGCCCATCGAGATATCAAAAAGGGCCGCGGTACCCAGCGTCAGTATAAAGTGAAGTGGATGTATGCTCGTAGTGAAGTAGATAAGGTTTGGTATACGGAGAGTGAGCTAGATGGGTGTAGTCGCCTGCTGCAGGAATATAAAACCCTGCACAAGCTCTAGTCGTAGGCCTTCTCCTCTCTTATGTTATGTCTGCTGTCGACGGGTGGTTGGTTGTCCCCTCCCCTCCGCAGCCGTCATGACAGAGCCTACCCCTCCGGCTGAGAGCCCGCTGCCGTCCCTGCCCCTACCGGACCCTGAGCTGTATTTCGAGGCCCTTCCGGGCCGCTGGGTGTCGCGATCATGTTACCGGGGTGGCGTTGTGCAGCCGGCCCTTCAGGCCCAACATGCGAGCTTAGTCAGGGCGGCCCTCTTCGGGGTCACGTGGTATGGTCCTTCCCCTAATGAGCCGCACCAGCTTGTCCTGCACGGGTTCGACGATGCCGGACACTGTTTGTTGGGGTGTGGTTCTCGCTGTCCCGCCTTGGAACAGATAGATGCGGTTCTCCGGTGCTGCCGTGTGTTCTCCTACCTCTCTACCCCTGTGGGCCGTACCTGCCTACGGGAGGTGTTTCCTTGGCTTCCGGCTGAGGGTGATGCTGAGGTAGATGAGAACCCCTGCGACCTTTTACGGGCCGTAGAATTCATGGAGATAGCTGATCAGGCGGCGGGACTAGCGGTTGATGGTCCTGCCCCTTCGGGCGCCCCAGCCGAGGTACATTATACTCCAGATTATTCTGCCTCGAGCGCTGCGTCCGCCTCCTCGGCGTCTGTTCCTCCCTCTCCGGTCCCGTCGTCCCCTCGGTCGACCCGGGGTGTTGCAGTGGAGCCTACCCCTTCGGGTTTGCCTGATCCTCTTTCGGCGACGGTCTCGGCTATGCAGGCTCAGATCCAGTCCCTGACCACGGCGTTTGGGGCCTTCCTGGCGGCCCAGGCGCAGGTCCCGGCTACGCCAGCTGGATCCGCGCCTCCTACCCCTTCTGTTGCCCCGGCGACTACGGCTTCGCCCGCGCCCCCGCTGGCGCCCGCGGTCGCTGTGGTTCCGGCGGCTGCTGCGACTCCTGCTGCCTCTGCGCCTGTGACCGCTGTACCTGCGCCTACGCGCGAGTCCCCTGCCCCTGTGACCGCGCCCGCTGTCGCTGCTTCCGAGCCTCCACCAGCTCAGTCGCAGCCGTCGCGGGGCTTCTTTGGCGACACTAGCGGACTGCCCAGGCTTTGGGAGGGTGGTCCCCCGCAGAGGATCCGGTTCCTGACTGGAGCCTGGATGGTAGTCAATCTTATGCAGGACTGCCTGTCCCTACGGGCCCCATTTTTAACATGTGGCCTGAGGGTGCACCGGCCACCGGACCGGCGCGCCAGCTTCGGTGGCGGGTCCGTCACGGCCCCCTCTGGCTTCGGGTCCGGCGCGACCTCTGCTGTACCAGTGTCACCTGCGTCGGTGTCGGCTCCTGCCCCTGCTTCGGCCCCTGCCCCTCGGCCTCTCTGTCCTTGGCTGCGGTTGTTCGGTCCACCGGTCAGGATCCTCGCGCTACCCGCGCTTCCGACTCCCTCCGGGAGTTGTCCCAGGGTGATCGGGACAGGGCTCCTTCTGTGGTGCATGCGACGCCGGAGTCGCGCGACACGCCCGTGCCTGGATGTGGTATGTCCGCACTCGCCTGCCGCCAGTGTGACCTGCCGCGCGCTCCGCCGAGCTTGCCATCTCGCCCATGTCCTACGGGTTTTCCCAGGTGTGTCGGGCGCCTCGGGATCGTGGCCTACCCATTGAGACTGATCGGCCTCCTTTCGACATGGTTATTTTAGCTGATCCTGTGTTCCAGGGTGAGATCCTGGTTCGGCGCGTTCTGTATCGCTGGGCTAGGCGCCACAACGACTTGGACACCTACGGTGGGTTCCAGTGGGCTTACCCTCCGCCTCTGGGCATTATGGCTTCGGATGCCCTTACGGTAGAGTTTCCTGCGGTGCCGGGTGTTACGTACACCACGGTCCTCCAGCCCATCCTCGAGTGGGATGCCCGGCGTCCGGCGCCCCTCCCGGGCCAGGGTCTAGACTCCCGCGGTCACCCTCCTCCTCGGGCCAGCGACTACCTAGAGACATTCGGGTCGCGCCAGTGTACGCGTCGGTGGCGCTCCCGAGATTCGGCACATCCGGTTGTGGCCGTCCAACGTGGAGCCCCTGGTGGACCTGTTTTTCCCGACGGGTTGCGCCCTCGGATCCGGTATCATCGCCTCCTCCTGCGGGCCCTCTGCCTGATCGCGGTAGAGCCTTTCCTTCGCCTCTTTGCCTGTGGCTTTCCTGGACTGGGCCCGTGGCCAGGTCGTTCTTACTCAGCATAGGTATTACTGGGCCTTTCTGGGCCTTTTTCCTGACGGCGTGTGGGCCGATGTTTTCCTCACCGTAGATAGGCATGACAATGTTGAGGATGTGGCCCATTACCAGGCCTACCTGGAGTCCTGCTGGCCTCCCGTGGTACCTACCAGACGGATGGCCATTAGATAGAGGGCCTTAGGCCCGACCTGAGGGTGTTGTCCCTCCGGTATGTAGAGTCGCCCTCATATTCTGGCCAGTTGGTTGGCTGTTCTTGGTCCTTGGCGCTGATGTGTTTACTCTGTGTGTCCTGCCCAGTGCCGTCCCCCCCGGCCAGGACTCCGTTCCAGGCAGTTAGGGGAACCTACCACCAGGCTTGGTGCTGGCTAACCCTACACCACCCGGCGTGGTGGTGGAGACCGTGTGAACTATTGGTGCTTTGTATCTGGGATGGTCTATCGATTGTGTTGGTGTGTGCTGGGTGCATTAGGTTTTTCCTACCCCTTGTTTCCTCCCTGTGCGTAGGGAGAGGGCTCCCTACCTTTGTGGGGGGGGAGGTGTTACGTCGCGTAACAATTCGTTGTAGTTACGGACGTAAATTAGGTCCTTTGCCTCGGTTGTCCCTAGGTTTACGTTTAGGCTCCTACCGGGACATTATTGTCCTCGTAACAGTACTGTGGTACATTGGGTGCCGTTGGGCGCCGCGCCGCGTACTTTACTAGTGGTCCTGATCCTGGGTAGAATGTAGTGGACCAGCGTGCATCAGTAGATTTAGTGGACCAGCGTGCACCTGTAGGCGAGGGCCATGTCGGCCCGAGCGTGTTGGACCGTTGGTGACCATTTATGCGCGTTCTACCCCTTGTGTGTGCACTCGGCGTGTGTTAAGTGAATTGACACATTTAGGCTTGGGTCACGGCAGTGTAGTTGTGTTTCCTTCCTCTATTCCTGGAGTAAACGGGTTTTGGTAAATGGTTGTATGGCGTATTATAGCAACACTTACGTTAATGCATTGAGATCAGCTCCGTCACGTTCGTCTTTCGCCAGAGGGTTAAGTAGAGGAGGCCTGACCAGTTTAGGTAGTATCAGGCCCATTAGAGGTAGAGGTGGAGGTAGATATCCGCGGCGTAACAGCTGCTTCCGCAACCGTTTGCCCTTCGCGATCTCATCGTTCACATCCAGGATGTCATCATCATCCTGCGACAAGATAACGGCAGGCTCGAGGTACCATGGTCCGGATTCTCCCATGTCTGGCGTGCGCGCTGGGTTGTCTCCTTGATCAAGGGATCGACCCACATGGAAGAAAAACGTTACTAGCTAGTGCTCTTGACATGCACACGCAAGCCAAAAATGCATTGAATTCCATAGATCGAGGTGCTGCGGGCGTTGCTCACACCAATTGTTGCTTCAAAGTTTAAGATGAATATGTAAGACTGAGTACGAACAACGCGTCTGCACATCCCATGAGTTTTGAGGGATGCCTGAAATAAATAGCAGGAAGAATTTAGAACACCCGGTAAAA
>RPFO01001202.1:0-33399 GCA_009746045.1 Mesostigma viride
CCCCTGGTTGGGAATTGGTGTCGCTTTGGCCCGGCGGTCAACTGGGAAAAGGAATGAGTACCACGGTGGTCTTGAAGATCGGTGGACGAATCCGGTTAAAGCGTGATTCAGAATTGAGCGGTTTGAAGCGACTCGCGAATGGCGACTCGTGAACATGTACAATTCGCGATGGTACCCAGACAGTCCTTAAGGTTGACAAAACACTGAAGGTTCGCGCAAGGTGCCTTATACCTTCAAGCGACATTCATGGCCTCGTTCGAACCCTTGCTCCAGCAGGAGCTAAGGGTTATGCGTCGGTTGGCTCAGAAATGCGCCAGAGACAGTAGCGCCCGCCGCCTCCCATGCCGCGCCTGCCGCAGTAGCCCAAAAGAGGGGGAGATGTGCCACGAGTCGGCCGCAGTGCCCTCAACGCAAGGGATATCCCCGCGACTTCCCAAGTCCGGTCGCGGACGGGCGATATTGCCCCGTGCCCGCCGCGGCAGAGGGGAAGGGGGAAGGGGGTCGATGGAGGGGAAGTCCTCGATGTTTTCGATATGACGCTGGGCAATTTGGAAGGTGGCGGGCCGATCTTCGTAAGTCTCCGCCCATTAAATTGATGTCGTGAAATACAATACGCATTTTTTTGCAATATTCGCCAGACATGTCATTTCCGACAACTAAGCGGATTTTTACTTTCCGTTGAAATGTTCGCAGGGCCGGCAAGAGGATGTTGGTGCAAGAGAAGCCCGCTCAATGGCGGGAAGCACCCAGGTACATGAGTGCGTCAGATTCCTCTCCGGTTTACTTGTATTGAAAAGGTTTGCGTGCGTATATCCTTGTTTATTTTTGTAGTAATTTTTTTCTTGTGAATGGACAATCGCGTTTGCTATTTTTACAGGGAAGTCCGTTCGAGCAGCAAGAGGGCGGTGACAGGAGGGGAAGTGGATCTTACGGTGGTTCCACTGCAGAGGGGGGAAGGGTAAGTTACCGTTGACTTACAAATTGAAAGTTTAGGTTCGTCCTCAATTGACAGAGTTACGACGGCCGGCGTTTCTCTACACTTTTCTTACATTAAAAATCTTCCGTTGATAATGTTCTTGCAGGAAGCCGGTCGTCAGGGTGGGGCAAATCTCCAGGGAGAGGGGGCTATCGCTGTCGGTGAGCCTGTGTCAGAGGGCGCGGGTGGAAGCGACGGCGATACTGCGAAAATGACACGCTTTAAGGAGCAAGCGGATGCTTATCAACTGAAGAAGTTGGCAAAGTGGGTTGTGGCCGAGGTGAGAACGGAAACAGCCCCACCTGAGGTACGGAACCAGATGATGACTCTCCATCAAGTCGCTGAGTTGATCGTGAAGAATGCGTGCGCGCCCGATGGCGCCACACAGCCTGAGGAGATCCCGAGCGCCAAGGCCTTGATAAAGTGGATGGAGGAGAACCTGTTCGAGGGCAAAGGGAAGGAGAGGAAGTGTAAACTGAAGACGGTGACGATGGCGGACGCCAAGACTCTGATCAAGATGTTGAAGGAACACGATGCCCGCCGGGACAAGTCTCCGAAGATCGCGAAGGGGTCGAAGAAAGCGGCTGAAGCAGCAGCGGTTGAGGGGAATGAGGTAAGTCTACCTCTGTTGTGAGGGGGGCTTTGTTCTTGAGGTCCAGGTTTCATGTAGGTTGCGACGGCCGGCGTTTCTCAAGTGTGACACTTACTTCCTTTTGACTAACACTTACTTCCTTTCCTGATTTCGCATCGTTGAGGGAAATGAGCCAAGTGTACCTCTGTTGTGAGGGGGGCTCTGATCTTGAGGTTTAGGTTTCATCTAGGTTGCGACGGCCGGCGTTTCTCAAGTGTGACATTTACTTTATTCCTTTCGGTTATGCTTTCCTGATTTTTTCATATCATTGTTAAGGGGAACGAGGTAAGTATACCTCTGTCGTGAGGGGGGCTTTGATGTTGAGGTTCAGGTTTCATGTAGGTTGCGACGGCCGGCGTTTCTCAATCGGCATTTACTTTATTCCTTTTGGTTATGCTTTCCTGATTTTTTCGCATCAACGCAGTACGTGCAGGCCGAGAGGGCGACCCACGCGGCCATCCTGTACTCAATCAGCCTCGACCAGCACGCGCGCCGCGAGAACATGAAAATAGATAGTACGTGGACTGCTGCCGTCGACGAACACCAGAAGGGACTCTCCGAAGCACTTGCGACCTACAAGGGGAAGGCGCTGAAGGGAAAGGGGAAAGGAAAGGAGGTGGAGGTTGCGGATGCTCCCGTGTCTCTGCTTGAGAAATGGGAGAAGTCCCCGGTGTCGCAGGATGATGATGACATCCTGGATGTGAACGATGAGATCGCGAAGGGCAAACGGTTGCGGAAGCAGCTTGCCGTTCAGCCTCGGGACCTCGATGAGATGTCCAAAGCCTTGGTGCATCGAAATCGGGTGTGGACAAGGAACCTGTTCGTGGGGCCTCAGAAGCTCCTCGCACGAGACTTGCATCTGTCTAGAGCCGAGCAGAACGCCACCATTTTTGCAAACTCGGAGTCCGACTACGGCCACGACAAGCTGGTGATTCCTGTGTGGCGGTACTCGTTCCAGTTTTTGGCTGACCGGTGCCCCAACAGTTTTCATGACTGGATGAAAAAGGAAGGCACCCAGCGTCAGCTCGCGCAACTCTTCGGGGAGATGGGGGGGGCACGGACAATGAAGGCTGGCTACGCTCGCGCAATGACTGACAAAGAGATTGATATCTACCTGCGAACGAGCTCGGCCAAGGGAATGGCCGAAGCTGCTTCCACCGCGGTTCTGACAGGACCGGCCGATATTCTGGACTCACTTAAGCCCGTGGACGTGAGAAAGGCCGCGCTTTTGGACAGTTTGTGCAAGTCCGCCTGGGAGATGGCTCCACTCGAGAAGAAGACACCGTTGCCGCCAGCCATTTGCGGCTTTCTCGTGCTGGACGGGAACCACTTTACCACACTCATCAAATCGGTGAAATTCGAACTGGTCACCGACAATATGACGGTGGACCAAAGATCTGTGTGGTACCAGGCAATGCTGAATGGTTTCATGAAGGCGGAAAAGCTCAGGGTCGTTGCGCGGGGAGGGAAGGAGCAGGAGGTCACGAAGACCGTGGCCGCGGCGAAGCTGGAGGAGTGGGCAACTGATTGGACGAATTTCGGGGGGTGGACGTGCAGATGCTCAAGGGTGAGACCATCCTGCCGACCTGGTGGCAGATCCGTGAACAGAAGGTAAGCCAGGTTGCGACCGCCGGCGTTTCTATAAGTGGTTTTCTTGTGTTAATTTCAGTATGCCATTAGTTCGGTCAAGATGCGACCGCCGGCGTTTCTATAAGGGGTTTTCATGTTCCACCTTAGCATGCCATATTTTGGTCAAGATGCGACCGCCGGCGTTTCTGTCAGTCGTATTCTTGTTCTCAGTTGAGTTGTGCTTATTTGGGAGGACTGTCGATGTGTCTCTGCGCGTTGTTGCCCTACGGGGATGCAGGTTACCGAACAAGTCGGCAAGATGATCGAAGTTGTCAGGCAGCTCGGGAACGCCATGAACGCCGAGGACACAGCCCAAGCCAAGGCAACGTGGGGCTCAGCGCTGGGGGATGTGCACCGGGCCTACCAGGCATATGGACCCGTCAAGAGAGGGAAGGGCGTGTCTCTCCCAACTCCTCTGTACGGCAAGATCTGGGCGATTGTGAAGCCCTTTTGGCAGAAAGGAGAGCAAGCCAAGGCCGAAGGGGACGGCGCAGGCGACAAGGCAGGAGGGGCTGAAGAGACGGACAAGTGGGGGCCGGACCAGAAGAACTTCATGCAGCGCTGGCTGTTCTGGTGTGAGGACCCTTTGAAGCCCGCTGTCGACGGCAAGCCGGCGATCGCACAGGATATCGCGGCTCGGCAAGACTTCCTTGACACGCGCCCTAAAGACAAGGCGCACGAACTGTCCATTTTCACCGCGCATCGGGAACTTGCGAGTTTCCAGTACTTCGACAGCCTGATCCAAGCGCCGATCATGTCCTGTGAGGCCCCTCCCAGCAACCTGATAAAAATAATGGAAGTCGCCAAGAATTTGATAGAGGCGGCAAAGCAATTCGCCCACATCAAGTTCCTGGAGAACCCCGAGCTGATGGCCGCTTGCAAACAACTAAACGGGACTTTCGACCCCGTATTGGTGAGGGAGCACGTGTTTGGCGTGAAGCTGAAGGGCACCGTCGCCACGGACCTCGACAAGTTCATCGCCGACTGCCGCCTGACCAGAGACTTTTGGCGGGTGATCGTCACGGCCACGAGGGCGATCATTCTCACGCTGAGGGACCTTCCGCCGGCTAAAAGGAAAGTGGTCGACCAGAAGGACTGGAAGTTCCCGAGAGGGCTGCTCGCTTCCCACCCCCGTCATTTGTATGACGATTTGGGGGTGAAGACCAAACATCTGCTGGGTGTGCCACAGCAGGAGGCGGCGGCGGAGGAGGAGGTGCAGGCGGCGGCTAAGGAGGAGGGGACTGCCAAGGCCAAGAGGGGGTGGTGGGACAGGCTGGAAGCCTTCACCTATTGGGACGGGGTGAAGATGGGACCCGACTGGATCGCATACAGGACAATGACATGGAAGGAAAACGAAAAAAGAAAGGATCTGGTGGTGACGAAGGTGGTGGACGAGTTGTACACGGGGTCTGAAGACCTTCCTGGGAAGCTGAAGGACCAGGCGTTTGCTGTGCTGGACCTGACAGCTGACAGCAACGAGAAGTGGAGGAACCTGCGCGAGTGGGATCAAGACTGTATTCCGGTCGACAGCCAGATACCCTTACCCTCCTCCCGTTTGAGGTATGCCGCGTGGGATGTGGTTGACCAGATCACCAAGGCCCTGTTGAAGGGACCCTCCAGAGTTCTGCTGGTGTTCGGGTTACCCGCCCATATCCGCCGGTGGAAGCGCCTGGTCCGACTTATCAAATATCGGCTTCTTGAAGATGGGTGGCAAGACGTCGACATGGACTTTGCCGTGGTCGTGGACGACGAAGACGACGGGGATCATCATTCGGATGATGATGATGATGATGATGATGATGATGATGATGATGATGATGATGATGATGGCTCGGAGAAGGAAGAGGTTTACGAGGAGGAAGAGGGGGAGGAGGAAGAGGGGGAGGAGGATATTGCTGAGGGGCACCCGCCCGGGGTGGGTGGGGGGCAGGCGGAGGGGGAGAAAGGGGATGGGGATGGGGAGGAGGGAGGAGGGGGAGGGGGAGAGGGACGGGGGAGGAGATGGAAGGGGAGGGAAAAAGCGCAGTCGGGATGATGGAGGCTCGCGGGAGGAGACAATGGGGGGGATGAAGACAAAAGGGGGGGAGGTAAGCGCCAGCGTGCTGGTGAAGGAGACTCGAGGCCTGTCGTTGGAAACGCCGGCGGGCGTATCTGTGATGAGGAGGGGGATCGCCAGCGGGAGGGAGGCTCGCGGCCTGTTACTGGAAACGCCGGCGGGCGTATCTGTGATGAGGAGGGGGATCGCCAGCAGGAAGGAGGCTCGCGGCCTGTTACTGGAAACGCCGGCGGGCGTATCTGTGATGAGGATGGGGATCGCCAGCAGGAAGCAGGCTCGCGGCCTGTTACTGGTAGCGCCGGCGGGCGTTCCCGATTTACGGGAGGCGGTCGTGTCCAACAGGTGGGAATGAGGCCTCGTCAGGATTCATGGGGACCCCCGGTTGAGGGGACCCCCGCCCTCGCCTCGGTTTCTTTGGGTCTGGGTGACGATCCCGTACCGTCGTCAGGAAGGACGGTTGTGATGACTTTGCCCCCCGCTCGACGGGGATGGAGCAATGCCCGAACACGATACTGCTGAATGAGGATGACGATCCGGAGCCGTCGGCTGACACGGATTTTGTTGCGAGCACCCCACTGCAGAAGAGGGTATTGGAGGCTCGTAACGTGGAGGGTCCGCCGAAAGTCTCAGGTGGAGGGCCGGCGTTTGCCGGATTGATGCGCCCGACTGAGGTGGTCGATGTTGAGGCGCCGCCAGGGACATCGGCCGCACTTACCGCATTGATGGATATCTTCGATCGACCAAGGATGCCCTTCCACGCTCCAACGGTACATTCGGCCGGTAAATTTCATTTTCAATAAACGAGTTTAATAAGTACCTTAATATATATTTCTACATAAGTTTTTTTGCATCAGTCCATGGCTTCATTGATTTCTCACACGACCCTTCCGTATTCATGTTAATTGGCATGTGCTTACGTGCAGGGAAAGGCGAAGAAGAAACTCCAGTTCGGTTTCCCCGTGGATCCGCGTCTGGGACTGTGTCCAGAGAGGCCGGCCGTGTTGTTGGCCAGGCCGCGGTCGGCGAACCAGTTGCACAACCGGGGGCGGGAGGGGACGAGCTCCCACCCAACGCACCATCACCACCTTACCGTGCGGTCAGCCAGAAAAAACGTACGAAGAGTTGATGGCAGAGGCGGCGGCTGCGCAGGGGCAGAAGGCAAAACGTCGGGGAGGGGGCAGGCGAGGGGCGGGGCAGGAGACGGAGGGTGCCGACGAACCTGCACAGCCGCAGAAGGGTGGTGGTCAGGGCAGAGATGCGACGGCCGAAAACCGAATCAGGGACGTTCGGCCGGACGTCCGGATGCGCTTTATGGATGGCGCGAAACTGAGTCGCGGAGGTTGGAGTTCGAAATGGGTAGACGAGGTGTGCATAAACTGGGAGCACAAGTACCCCAAGAAGGAAGATTTTCCGCTCTTTGGCACCCTCCTGGGCAAAGAGAGGGAGAAGGTGGTGTTCAGATGGTTTGATGAAGGGCACGACCTCGGTTGGAGTAATGAGTGCGAGCAAAAGTTTCGTTTCCCTCTGAAGTTCGCTAGAGAACATGTTACTCTCCTGAAGGAAGGCGCCAGCTGGGACAACATTCCTTCATATCGACCTGGCAAGCGATGATGGGCGAGGACTTTGCACGAAATCGCGTTTTGCACGTAATTGCCCACCGCAACGTGGAGAAATGCAGATGTACATAGTAGTTGGATCAGTTACCGTGACTTTGGGCAGTTTAGTAGTTGGGGTGACGTGTCCAATGTATATATGGTGGGGCGCGTCCAAGGGGGTCCACGCTGATTGAGCACTTGCATGTGTTCTTTCAACATATTCGGACATGTATGAAATGAATAAATTGTTTGGACGATTGCAAATTGATTGATTGAAGAATGAGATACCATTAATAATTGAAAAATGTAAAACCTCATTGTGAATTTGTACTTCAAACTTTCACATGCATGCCCCAAATTGTGCATTTGTGCAGGTTTTAATTATGAGAAGTAGCATTTCTCTACAAATATTGAGAAATTTAGGGGCACTTGGGGTTGTTGGCCATGTTCATTCATGATAAAATGGACTTTTTATGCTGTAAAATCATATTCCACTAGTCCAAAACGCTGCTTTCATGACGTCAAAAGTACCAGCAATGGCCCTAGGTTGGAGCAGTAGATGTTGGGGACGCCCTTGCACCCATCCATCCATCCATCGGGGTTAATGCTCCGTGACTCCCCAACGGGAGCATGCACGAGTCTAATTAATTAATTAATTAATTGGTGGTACTGCACGACGGTATTGGACGGAGTTCCCGGAATCCCGGTCTGGCAAGCGGATTTTGCATCTCACGGGTACATCTCACGGGTACATCTCACGGGTACACGACGCGGCACGAAAATGGCTCGCAGAAAAGCTAGGAACCTAGGCGACTATTTGGCGCCGCGTCGGTCGTGACGTTGGTTACTCCGTTGGATCTGCATCGACGGCGTTCGTGGGTTGTTTCGAAACCCGGTCGATGGGATTTAACGGAGAAGTCGGGTATATAGCTGATCCTTTTTTGACAACTACGTGAAAATGTAAAAGTCGAAATTAATTAAACGGCTTGACATGTTGTCGACTTGTCGTCCAATACTACAAGTTAACGCCAATCGAAACTCGCGTCCAAAAATATATATGGATAGAGGCATGTCTCTTATTTAATTTCAAGGTACCTCTTAATTAATTTCGGGCCCCGCCTCGGGCTATAAGTTTGCAAAAAAAAAGTCTGCAAGTCCGGGCAAAGGTGAACAGGAGGAAAATACAGGTAGGAAATTACTGATTTCTTGGTCGACAGTACCAGATGAGTAATTAATTAATTAATTAATTAGACTCGTGCTCCCGTAGGGGAGTCACGGATGGATGGATGGGTGGGTGCAAACAGTCCTACCGGTCTAATCTATCTACATCAGCTACCTACGACATCTATCTAACAGCATTCTAACTACAACATCTATCTAGACGAAGAAGTCACGAGCCACGAGCCACGAGCCACGAGGTAGCCATGGCTGACGGCGGAGCTCATAACTTTCACGTTTGAGCACCGAATTTAGCCGTGAATATCACAATCGACGCGTCTTTCTACGACGCACATGCTGATATAATTTTCCGACGCTATTACGCAATATACGATGAGCAAACGCCCATCGACGCAACGCAGCCTGACGGCTGCGCTCGGCAATGAAAATACGTCTGCAGCTCCGGCTGCAGCTTCGCCATCAGGGCCGGAAGGCGGTGGTGACCCTAGTCGCGCACTGGTTGTCGCCCAGCACCCTCCCGGGCTTCCTGCCTCGCCCTCAGCCTCGCCCGAGCCAAAACGCAGCCGCCCAACCGAACCAAGCTGGTCTGAGCGCGACTTTGACGTTGACGGGTTATTTTCCACCTTCGACGGTGCCAGACCCGGCTTTTTCGACATGCCACCCATCAAGATACTGGAGCTCGTGTTTTATGGGTCATACGCCTCCATTCTCGACCTGTGCCAGCGCCTTCACAGCCATTACCGCCTCCGCCCTGGACCTGACGGCCGGTTTACTCACCGACCTGAGAACCTGGCCCGCTGGTCTCGCCCCCGTCTTCAGCTCGCCGCCCTCTTTTCCATCCTTGACCGCTCTGTCACGGACCTCTGGACCCCCTCCCCCTTGACCGAATCCACCTTCCTCCTCCACCTCCAAGAAACCATCTCACAGCACGTGACGCCCCTAGCTGCAGATGTGGCAGCTGTGGGTCGCACGCTGGCTGCTGAGCTCCCCACCATCCCCACCGCCACCGCCACCCTCCTCGCCTCCACCCCCCCCCCTCCGCCTCCACCGACTCCATCACCGCCCAGCTCCGCGACATTGACCAACGTCTTAAGGATAATGCCATCGCTATCGAGGTCCTGCAGAACACCGCGGGCCTCACCGCCCAGGCGGTGAAGGACATTGCCGCCAAGCCAACCTCTGCTGGCCTGGCCGGCGATGCTCCTCCCATCACGACCTGGGCGGACATGCTTAAGCAGCACACCACCTCCACCACCTCCGCCGTCGCAGCCCAGCTCCAGCGGCAGACGCTTGACCTCCGCGAGGAGGCCGAGCTTGCCAAGCGCAGCCTTAACGTCATTGTCAAGAACCTCGACATGGAGGAAGGTGAGAATTCCGAGAAGCTTGCACGTGCGTTTGAGAGAGAAATTCTTAGTCGCATGGGCCTTACTGGTGAGATCGACCTGGTCGCCCACCGCCTTCCCCGCGCGCGGGGTAAGGCAGGGCCGCCCCCGCTCCTTCTCACCTTTAAGACCCCGGCGGACAAGATTTCTTTTCTCCGACGCCGCAAGCGGCTCGAGAAGACTCTCTTCACCCTTGACGACGACTTGACCCTGGCGCAGCAACAACGGCGACGGGAGCTATGGCCCACCTACCTCCAGCTCCGGAAGACCAAGGCGGGGCAGCCGGTGTACTGGAAGGGGGCGGCCATCTACGTCGGCCACAAGCCCTGGCAGGCGACCCCCGCGGCCCCAACGACTCCAGACGCCCCAGCTTAGGGGAATACAGCAGTAGTAGTGTAGAATAGATAGACCGTGGCCATGTACATGTACGCCTCCTAGAGGCACTATCCTAGCTAAGCCACACGCTTTATTTAATCATGTACATGTGTGCCTATGATGTGCCACACTCCAGATGATGCCTAGCTTTATTTAGCTATGTTGTGCCCATGCAGGGAGTAACTCTCTGCTGAGACGCCATGCCCTAGCCTTTTTGTATAGCTCTGCTGATCTTCCCCCCCATGACAGGCTCCCCCTTCGCTGGGCATAGCTTGAAGATCATGGGGATGCAAGTGCCCTGGTGCACCTAGAGCAAGGGTCCTTTACATCCCCACCCTTGCAGGAAGTAGCTTAGGATGTATGATAGGCCATATGCCCCCTCTCAAGGGCTATGTGCTACATATACTCCCAACGGAGTTATGTTACAATTCAATTCAATTCAATTCAATCTATCTAGACAGCCTAACAGTGCCCTAGGGGAGCTGTCTGGCGTGCCTCCCCCGGGTTTGCACACGCGGGCGCTTCCCCACAGGAGGGGGCTCGTTGTCCTCTATGACCTGGGCCCACTTGGCCTTGTCCATCATCTTCTTCCAAATCACGGAGAGGCCTAGGCCCCCCATGTCCTCTACTAGCTGTTCTTTGAAGGTGCGGGCCTTGCGGCGTCTAACATCAGGGGGCCCGGCCCACATCAGGAGGTGCCGGCCAGGCTGAGCTGGTCGCAGTCCTGCGGGGGGGCCACGTGAGGTGTCTACCTGGTTGGTGCGAGCTAGGTGCCCTACTAGCTGCAGGCGCCGCTGCTTAATGGTGCTGGTGAGATATAGGGCATGCCCTGGTACAGGTCCTCATTGCGGACATGAGCAGCATATCCTACTCTGAAAATGGAGCGCAACATGTTGGTGACCGCGCCGTCCAGCTTGCGGGCCAGGTCGGCGGTGAGGGTCCACGTCTCGGCCCCATACGTGAGAACAGGAAGGACGAGGACCTTGAACAGGTCCTGTTTCTCGATCTTGCCCAGGGGCTTGCGCCACAGGGCCCGGTACTGGCGTAAAGCGTGCCAGGCGAGGGAGATGCGATGGTCCACATCGGCCTCGCAGCTGGGGAGCAGGCTGCCCAGCAGCTTGACGCGGTCCCGATACAGGACTTGAGAGCCGTCGAGGAGATAGAGGGGTGGCGGTGAGTGGGTGAGCCCAACCGCCAGGGCCTCTGTCTTCTTGCTGACCTCCATCAAGCCCCACTGCACGGGCCTCGAGAGCCAGGCAGTCAAGCCATGTCTGCACATGCTCAGTGTCCTCGAAGAGGGTGGTGTCGTCTGCGTAGATGATGTCTGCCAGCCGAATCTCCGTGTCCGCTCCGCCATGCCAGAATTTGTTAGCAACCTGCACCCCTGGTTCCCTACCCACGATGCGAGCAAATCGCTTGCGCGCCTGAATCATTGTAAACGTATTCGACCACAATAATGAACAGGTAGGGCGACAGCACGCAGCCCTGCCACACACCCTTCTGTAAAGGGCATGGTGGCGTGGTCCCGTAAGAAGTGCGCACCGAAGTGGTGGACCCTTCATACAGGTTGCGAATGACAGCAATCAGGGGGCGGGGGATCCGGAACAGCTCGAGGATGTCCCAAAGCGCAGGCCAGAAAACCGAATCGTAGGCTTTGATGAAGTCCACCAGCACAAGGTGCAAAGGGGACTCACCAGGCTGAAGGCGTTGCAGTTCCTCTACCAGTCGGCGAGTAGATGAGTAATGGCATGCCATATTTCGATTTTCTTCTTATGGCCGGGCAGTCTGTGCCAGCCCGAGCACCCAGTTTTGGTACGGGACATCCGCAGCAGCGTCCCTGTGGATTAGGATGCGTTTATAGGTCATCTTTGCACAGAACATCAACCTGGTAATCATGGCTGATGCATGCATTATACGGCTATGGTGGCCTATGCCTGGAAAGCATTAGCCCGTGTGAGATATGAGGGTCCCGGCCAGCAGAACCCGGAAAGGTCGTGATCGAGCCAGGGATATGTGCTATGGGATATGCTCTGGGATATGTGCTACATATACTCCCAACGGAGTCATGTTCCTAATCAATTAATTGCAAAGCGCACAAACTTAGCTATGAAATAACATCATAAACTCATCGCCTTCAAGATTCTCGCAATTTCTCTGCATTCCGCATGTCATATTTGTGTAGTTTTGCCTGAAAGCCGTCGCCATGGCCAGCTCCGCTAGGGGTGCGCGCACCGTGCACCACTTTTTCACGGTACGGACGGGTACTGCGAATTTTTTCGGCGCCAAAAAATTCGCGCCGGGACCCTCACCTTAGTTAATTAATCTGGAACACGATGCAGGGTATGCGTGCATGGCTGAAAGCTAGGTTATTGGCTTGCTCAGGAGACTGTCTGATGAATCAATTGATGAGATCACCAATTACAAAACCAGCGCAGGCCGGAGGTCTGGAGCATCCGGACCCATGGTAGCTGGAGCCTGCTGTTATCTTAAATACGTGCTGATATACCAAGATAGTTTGTACCTGGATGAGAAAAGCGCCTATGGCATAGATCAATGCTACCACCCAGTCCAGGGCAAACTTCTTCAACCCCGGTTCTTCACATAACCATCCCTGATGCTGAGGGCAATATACGGTGGCTTGCCGGAGTGCTTTCCTGCCATTCGTGGGTCAAGCGCAAAGCAACGTTTAGGATGCATGCGCTGCCCTGGGCCGAATGGTTGCTGCAACAAGAACAGCAGCAAATGGCTGCGTTACAGGCGGGAGACTAGTGCAGTGGCTTCAACCCAAGCTCTGCGCGCAGCCGGTTGGCCTCCACAATCTCCGGGTCGTCAAGGTCGATGCCGCCGTCCTTGTCCTTCCCGCTTGGTTTCTTCTCCTTCTTTTTCTTGGGCTCCTGCACGCGTTTCACGGTTGACGCGACAAGGGTCACCGATGAGTCATCATCCCAACGGCATTGTATCAAACACATCATTGCGGTGCTCTCGCGTCATTGTTAATACAACCCTGAGGAGGGATCAAGACACGTCAAGACCCGTGGGCGAAAGTGCCTGCAGCCTTATCAGGTAAAAAACGCGTCCCATAACGAGTACCAAGAATCTAGGCGGAGCCCTCTACTGCTCGATCAAACAGCCAAGAGAAGAGCTTAATCACATCTGCCGAATTTCCCCTGCACTTTGTGCGCCATTCTAGCTTGTGTCACATCGCTAACGAGCGCATGCAAGACAAGGGCTCTGCCATACACAAGCGGGCATGAGCAGCCAAAACCAGCGGGTGGGCAGGCGGGCGGGCACACGGGCCGGCATGTGCGGCAGTGCATAGACCCAGGGGGGCGCGCTGAGGTGATGCTGGCAGTGATGCTCGGCTCTCCCAACATCGGACGTGCACACAAGAAAAAAGCACTAACATACAGGGGGAATAGTGCTGGAAAGGCACTGGGAAAGGGACCCTAAAGGAGACGCAGGCTTCGGCACCACGCTCCGGGCGCCTCCACCACGCCACTGGCGGGTCGCCCGGGACAGCAACCTTGACGTATATGCCGACGCTGGTAAACACTCGCTGAAGCCCACAGGAGGGTTCCGTGGGGGTACCACGAATGGGAACTACACGGCGCCAAAGCCTCACCTTGTCACGGCTCCCCCCCTGCCCGGATGACGGAAGCGGTGGCGGCGGCGGCGGCGGGATGTCCCTCCTCTCCGGCGTGGGGCTGCACAAGGGACACCTCGGGCGAGTTGAGCCATACCAAGGCGATGGTTGTCGGTGCCCTATCCTTAAAGCATACACAGCGCCGCAGCGACATGATGCTTGAGCGATATCAATAAGCTTTGGGCAATAGAGCTACCTACCGCTGAACTGCGGCAGCTACATAGAGGTGCATGGGGGAGTGAGCATGCACAAACAGAGTGCCAGGGGCAGGCTCGAGATTTATGCCTGGGTGCAACGGTAGGGGGTGCGCAGGCGCAGTGGCTGTGTACCCGAGCAAAAGCTGTTGCGGCGGTTGGCGGAAGATAGCTGAGATAGGACGACGGGATGGACCCACAGGAGGAAGCGCCTACAGCGCCCAACCATTAAACAAGTCCATAGACGTGTATAATAACATCCAGATTCAATACTACTAGTTACTATGGGCCACCCTTGCCCACTGCCAAGCATTAACACAAGGTGGCCACACACCAGCCGGCACCGGCCACACACTAGTTGCTATGATGGTAGGGGCTGCCTCGTATAGGAAACGCTGGTTGCTATAATGGAAGGGGCTGCCTCATATAAAAAAACGCTGGTTGCTATAATGGAAGGGGCTGCCTCATATAGAAAACGCTGGTTGCTATATTGGTAGGGGCTGCCTCATATAGAAAACGCTGGTTGCTATAATGGTAGGGGCTGCCTCATATAGAAAACGCTGGTTGCTATAATGGTAGGGGCTGCCTCATATAGAAAACGCTGGTTGCTATAATGGTAGGGGCTGCCTCATATAGAAAACGCTGGTTGCTATAATGGTAGGGGCTGCCTCATATAGAAAACGCTGGTTGCTATATTGGTAGGGGCTGCCTCATATAGAAAACGCTGGTTGCTATAATGGTAGCAGTTGCCTCATATACAGGACGCTGGCTGCTAGAATGACTGGGGTTGCCCCATATACAGGGGTTGCTGCATGTAAGGTTGTCCAACCGACAGGGATCGTTTCCTTGAATACGGGTGGTTTGGTGATGAGGCCTGTTTCCTTGAATACGGGTGGTTTGGTGATGAGGCCTGTTTCCTTGAAGGTGGTTTGGTGATGAGGCCTGTTTCCTTGAATACGGGTGGTTGGGTGATGAGGCCTGTTTCCTTGAATACGGGTGGTTGGGTGATGAGGCCTGTTTCCTTGAATACGGGTGGTTGGGTGATGAGGCCTGTTTCCTTGAATACGGGTGGTTGGGTGATGAGGCCTGTTTCCTTGAATACGGGTGGTTGGGTGATGAGGCCTGTTTCCTTGAATACGGGTGGTTGGGTGATGAGGCCTGTTTCCTTGAATAAGCGAAACCACGCGTGCACCCACCTGCGCCGCCGCTTGCGCGCAGGTGAGCCACCACGCTCAGGTAGTGACTCCCTGGAGGGCGACGACGCGGGCGAAATCGACATGGAACGCGAAAGGGAACGCGAACGCGAGCGACGGCCCTTCCCTCCGCGACCGTACCGGCGATCCTCCTCCTCACGGACCCTGTCCCTGTCGTAGTCCCTGCCCCTCTCCCGGTCCCTGTCCCTCTCCCTGTCTTTGTCCCTGTCCCTATCCCTATCCCTGTCCCTGTCCCTGTCCCTCTCTCTGTCCCTATCCCTGTCCCTGTCCCTGTCCCTGTCCCTGTCCCTGTCCCTGTCCCTCTCCCTCTCCCTATTCTTCTCCTTCTCCCTCTCCCTGTCCCCATCCCTATCCCTGTCCCTGTCCCTTTCCCTGTCCCTGTCCCTGTCCCTATCTCTCTCCCTGTCCCTCTCCCTGTCCCTCTCCCTCTCTCGTGAGGGCGACCGCCGGCGCCGCTCTTCATCACGGTCCCTGTGGGCGGCGGTGGTGGTGGTGGTCGTGGTGGTTGTGGTGGTGGCGGCGGTGGTGGTGATGGTGGTGGTGGTGGTGGTTGCGGTGGTGGTTGCGGTGGTGGTTGCAGTGGTGGCAGCGGTGGTGGTGATGGTGGTGACGGTGGTGGTTGTTGGTGATGATGATGATGGCGATGGAAGCAGGGGTGCCCGCATCGGGTCCAGCGATGTCCGCGGGGTGCGTCCAGTGCACGGCCCCAGGGTAGCGACAAGTCAGGCCATGCCATCCGACCGCGCGCATGCACATGGGGCCCAGGGATGTGGGCACAGAGTGACGGGGAATGAACGAGCTGCTATGGAAGTATTGACTAGAAACTAGGGGCATGCACCTTAAATGATTATACACCCCCCCCTTAAATGATTATACAAAAATGCACATTAAAAAAATAAAGCGGACACACTTGCCCGCGCATGCCCGCAAGGGTGCATACGCCACCAGGAGGCACGGCGACATGCGTGGTCACCATACGGTATCATATGGTCGACATGCCATCGCACATTCCATCGTTCCCATGACATCGCACATTCCATCGTTCCCATGACATCGCACATTGCATCGATCTCGTCGATTGCATGCTTCCCCTGGGCACAACTACATGGGCACGCGCGCTGTGAGCTACAAGCTTCTGCTATCACACACAACACTAAAGTGTCTGCTACCACACGCGACACTAGAAAGTTTCTGCCATCACAAGCGACTCTAAAAGCTTTTGCTGCCACGCGCATCACTAAAAGCTTCTGCCACACGCCACACGCAAGATTGGTCCCAGGGGCTCCGAACAGAAGAGACATCTTCGGAGGATGCAACCAGCCCCTAGGTGCATGCGAGGGCAGCTCTTCTCTGGCCCCGGCGCTCCCCCCCTCCTTCCTCACCCAGGCAGCCAGTACACCCCAGGCAGCCAGTACACGGCTACTCAACGAGAAACACAGGAACGACAGGGGAACACAGGCACAAAACGAAACCATTCAAACCGCCACAGGCGCCGTCCTACCACTAGCGACCGCCACCAGCTTCTCGCCCACATAAAAGTGCATGTATGGCTGCAAATCCATGCACAGATTCTGCTATGATTGCACTATGGCAGCGCTTGCTGCGAGCCATGCAGATGATAAACCCACTCTGCACGCACCTGCGGTCGTCCCTGCTCTCCCTGCCTTGCGGGCTGCGTGATCTGCCACGCTCGGCCCGCTTCTGCAAGGTGGCGCACGACAGCATAACGGCGCAGGACGGCACAAAGCACGCGACAGCATAAGGTTCCAGAAAAGCACAAAGGCGCAGGACGGCACAAAGCGCGCGACTGCATAAGGTTGCAGAAAAGCACAAACGCACATGGCAGCTCAAGGGCGGATGTCGGAGGACCACGTCAGGCCGTTATTCTCATACCACGAGTCAGCCAGATGGCCCAGAGATGGTCAGTGAACGCTCGACAGCATGCTTCGCCTACGAAGATACAGCTTGTGCACGCGACAAACGTGCAAGCAAGACAGCAAGACACGTACGTGCACAAACGCACACGATGCAACGGCCTCCCTGCACAGGTCTCAGGTGGCACAGTAACAAAACACGCCCGCCTCGTCGGCCCACGACCCCTCCACATGGGTGGTCTGCCGGTGTGTGTGCCCAACAAGGCAGCGGCCCATCGCTGGCATGTCTTCAAGGACTGTGTTGACATGTCCTCCAGTACTGTGTTGAGAGGTCTCCACTCCCACATCAGCACCCGCAGCCTCGGGTATCCGACGGTGATGTTCCAAGGGTAAATTTTGTAAATTTTGTCCAATTTATCGGAAACCAACCCTAAGGGGTTGCCTGTGAAAGCGCTCGTCCAATATTGCGCGGACCAGAGCCCCATCCGCTGCAACCGCGGGAGCAACAGACAGCTTTCGCCCATGGCCTCCGCCGATGCTACGTCACATGCTACGACGGGCATGTCCTATGATGTTGCACGGCCACGCAGCCATGCAAGGAACACAGGCCATCGAGCCAGAAATGCTTTTCTCACAAGAATACACGCGACATGCACTCATGCCGCTGATCGTGGGCCAAGGCAGTCAGAGCTAAAGCCAAGGTGTCCTAATGGCGCACATCACCTTGGCCGCTCTCTTCTTATACACCATCCCTCAACCACCCTCGCGCGCACCTCCTTGGCCGTCTTCTCCTCCTCCTCCCGCTCTTGAGCTGCCGCTGCGATCGCCGCCTCCTCTTCGGCAAGCTCCTCCTCAAAATCGTCCTCAAGCGCGCTGCGACGCGCGGGCAGCACGCCCGTGTTCTCCAGCACCATGCTGATGGGAGATGGGGGAGTAAGGAGCGGGAGGGAGGGGCATAAAGACGTGCAGAACGAGGGACCCAGCAGCACACGCGTGAGTTCTCCAGCACCATGCTGATGGGAGAGGGGGGAGGCATGAGCTCACTTGCTTTTAATGATTTCATGAGGGAAGTTAGCCCACAGGGACGATCACGTGGATTTCTCAGGCACAACGCTGGGTGCGGGGGGGGGGGGGGGGTGGGGAGGCAAAGGGGGATGGAGGGGGGACAATCCAAAACACGAGGGGCCTGCGGGCTGCTTCGGACCATGGTGACAGGGTGGCAGTGCAAGGGGAATAGACCACCGCCAGGCAGCACGAAGGGGGCCGGGAGAACCGGTTTCAATTAAGCTAATAGTAACCCGACCCGAGGCCCGCATGGGTGGAGGCAGCAAGAGGCTCCGCATGGTTTGGGGCACACTACGGACATGAGCGGGAAGGCCGGCGGGATGCAGACGTTGCGGGGCTGTGTGGTGGGTGCAGGGACCCACACTGCGGGGCTGTATGGTGGGAACTGGTCGCACCCACCGCTGCGGCAGCCTTGGAAGCGCGATGTCGCAGCTGTAGTCCACGTTCAGCAGTTCCTCCACGAACTCGTCAACGTGAGACAGCACAAAGCCTGCGAGGAAACAACATGGGGCCAGGAGGGGGGGGGCAGGGGCATGGGAACATGAGAGAACAAACACAGTAGTAAGAACTCACCAATTCCAACATAAGTTGCGTTATCATTTTTCTGCAAACTGACAACACAACACTTGATTTACTTGAGAGACGTTCAACACAAACAAGGCAGGAGATTCAAACGTGTAATCTACTCAGAAATGAGGGGATTATGAAATCTAATTAGAAATGAGGGAATTTTGAGATCCTGAGGCAGGCTCTATTCCCCGCACGCACGCATGCACAACCACACAGGCAGGCAGGCACACACGCATGCACACCCGCCCGCCCGCCCGCCCGCCCGCCCGCCCGCCCGCCTGCCCGCCCCCGCCTGCCCCCCTGCCCACCCTCCCGCACATGCACACGCACACACAGCTACTGCCTGGGCATAAAAAGACAGGTGGTTGGGTGAGTGCCAGCTGCCACGGTCACTAAGTCCGCTGGTCACTGTAGTACAGGGTACGATGCATGATTGCCCAGAAAGGCACCCGCCTCTCATTTGGTGCACCGCACGCAACATCCCATCAACGCTCCAGTTGGCGTGCTGCTTGGGCCACCACTCTTCCCCATTGGAACGCAAACCGGAACGCCCGCCCGTGCACGTTTCCCCCTACCCCGCCCGCATTGTTAGTTCTATTAAATATTTTAAAGTCTAATGGTACACCACCTGAAAACACTAAGAAAAATGCAAATAATTGATTCCCGAGTGTACCCCCCTGTCTGCTTTCTAGCTACTAAACAAACAAAGAAAAAAAACTTAATATTCTTTGACTGTCAGCTGTGCTTGTTTAGCGATAAAAAACAAAGAAATATAACATCTTTGGCTGACCAAATGTTCTTTACTGGCGGCAACAACCTGCTGCCGGCTGGGCTATACCAAACAAACAAAGAACTATAAAATCGCACAGTCAGTTCAACTGTTGCTCGGTAAACAAACAAACAAGCTAGATATTTATAAAAAGGGCGGGTCCTGTAGTACTTCTAACAGGTAAAACGTAATTATCTAATCCAGAAGGGCCTTTCGGCTGAACTGAATTAAAACTAACAATGTGGACCGGGTAACCACCAGTTTCAACGCTTGGAGGTCCACAGAACCACGCGTTCATGCACCCTGACGCCCCAGCCAGCACAGCACACACTAAAACGCTAGATGTACTGGTTATGTATTCACCGGTAGGGGTACTGGATATGTATATAGAAGGCAGGGCGTACTGGTTACGCATACACCGGTAGGGGTACTGGATATGCACATAGAAGGCAGGGCGTACTGGTTACGTATACACCGGCAGGGGTACTGGATATGTATATAGAAGGCAGGGCGTACTGGTTACGTATACACCGGTAGGGGTACTGGATATGTATATAGAAGGCAGGGCGTACTGGTTACGTATACACCGGCAGGGGTACTGGATATGTATATAGAAGGCAGGGCGTACTGGTTACGTATACACCGGTAGGGGTACTGGATATGTATATAGAAGGCAGGGCGTACTGGTTACGTATACACCGGTAGGGGTACTGGATATGCACATAGAAGGCAGGGCGTACTGGTTACGTATACACTGGTAGGGGTACTGGATATGTATATAGAAGGCAGGGCGTACTGGTTACGTATACGTAGTATAACCCTCGGCGTACTGGAGATGCTGGGAACCTGGGAATTCTGTACATGCATATACTCACGCCCACCTTTGTCGATGGTGCTCGCCCGATATACCAGGAATACCGCACGCACAAACGGGCAACATGGGGTACTCACGCCCGTCCTTGTCGCGCCGCCGAATCTTCCGATAGTCGTTGTACAGCGGCTCCAGGTACTGGAACACATCCGCGGGTTTGCCGACCAGGCGCAGGTAGAAGCTGCCCAGCAGGCGCACGTACCTGGTGCAGATAGTGGAGTATGGGGCGAATAGGGCGATCCGGGTGAATAGGGGGACTAAGACGAACAGTGTGAATAGGGCGAAATAATGAGTGAAACGAACCCAAGGGGTACGGCGCACCATGGCGGAATATTGGGGAGATCAGGACCCATGCGTCCCTAGACCCGTGCGCCCCCTCTCCGTCTGGTCAAGGCCCATGGCGGCCATGGGATCGACCCAGCTCACGCTGCCATGACGTCAGCTGCTGTCACCCAGCTCACACTCCCACGCCTATGGCCACCCACAGCCAGCACGACGTCACAGACAAGACATTGCCATAAGCGATGCTAGTGACCCGACTATGGTCGCTTCCTATTGGTTGCTGAGACAGCCAAGATGCTCCACCCAGGTGTCCTCCCATAGGGCAACAAACAAGATGCGACGCGACACATGACGCCACCCACCCCTTCGTGATCCTGCCTCCAAGCTGATGGTTGCTGGTGGTTGCTGGTGGTTGCTGACCATACCTGACAACTGCTACAACAAGTGGGCGACAATTGCTAACCACTATCTACCGCGCCCTCAGCTACCGCACCCCATCCACCCACCCGTGGTCCTCCTCGACAAACTTGCATACAAAAGACCTCCTTGGGCACCCATCCCCTTATTCACCCCCGCTGCTAGCCAATTAGCCACCGTCACCAATAATGCTAGCCAACCCCCCCAGGTTGCCATGGTTGCAAAAGAGCTCCACCAAGTACCCCTCTACCCCTCTATCCATCGCCCTCCATCGCCCTCGTTGCTGAAGATTGCAGACAACCGCTACCCACTACCACCTCGTGCCGCAATCGCGCCTACCTCTAGACTTCGCAAGGGCCTCCCCTAACTTGTGGACGTCTTGTTGCGGACAAACTCCACCACAAACTCTACCCCAGCCAGTGCCACCTATTGCTTACTTGTAGTCCTCGTTGCGGATGAACTCGACCACGATCTCTTTGTCGGGCTGGATCTGCAGCATCTTGAGCACCAGGCACATGAACGCAGTCGGCTTGAGGTTGCCCCCGTACGTGCCGCCGACGTGGTCCAGCATCATCGCCTTGTCCACGAGCGTCTCGGCTGCGCGTGTGTGTGGGAGGGGGGGGAATGGGCCAATAGAGTGGTCATCATAATACTGATATAGTAAAAGGGGCAGAAACAACAGGCAAGGGGATAAGTAAATGCTCGCCTGCGTGCGGGTGGGTCGGGGCCCGCGGAAACATAATCATAAAAGCAGGCATGATAGACAAGGGGTCGTGCGAGGGTGCCACGTGCTCAGCAGAAGGTTCTTGCCCACCAACGTCTCAGCGGGGAGGGCAGTGGGGCCAGCGGGAGAGATGAGCAAGGGGATGCGGCCAAGAGCGGACAGACAAGGGTGGACTAGAGGGCAAGGGGGATGATAGAGGAGTCAGCAAGGAGGAGGGCGCCGGGAGCAAGGGACGCGCAGATAAACGCGCATGCCGCGTGGATACGTACAATGCCATCCATGCGTATAAACACTATCAAAGCGTGTTTCAAGGGCTTGTCTCACCGTTCAGACCGAAGCAGTGCTCTTTCCAGAACATGCAGTTGTAGATCTTGGAGCGCAAAATCTGTAGCCGTTGGAAGCACCAGTGGCACGAACGCAAGCAACGGCAAGAAAGCTCAAAGATGCCATCTTTGCGAGCAGTCAACAGGCTCAAACCAACGGCCCGGGATACGTGCGGAGAGAAGGTCTCCCCGTAGCCCCGCCTGCCGAAACAACGGAAGTCCCGGCTTTTCCGACGATTGCCACCCACAATACCATATGCATGATATTCCGAGGAGCATGTGGAGACGATAGATGGCTATACACACCTTTTCCACGAGATTTTGCGGGTTCGTGCCCCGAACGCTCCTTGCCGCAGGGTCCGTGCGATTTGCCATTTCTTTCCTGTGCTTTCCACAATAATGCGGCCGCTGATTTAGAAGTCAACTATAACGAAAGACAGTCCCTGGAAATTCTGTCGCGGGAAACTGCAGAGCGTTCTGGGCCTTCCGATGTAGGCCTTAATGCCGTCGACCAGAAAACCTCTAAATGGAGTGCATAACAGGAGTAATCGGCGGAAGAGAGCAAGCATCAAATCAAAACTCCAGCGGCCTCTGCCATAAGATCTCCATTATTTCATTGCTAGGTTGAAGGCAACGGGGAGTCTTTGCATAAAGAAATCGCGGAACGACGGGCACAAAACTTGGTGAGACCGCATGGAGTGCTGCCATGAAATCTCTGTTTTGGTTTGTATACAGTACCCGCTTAATTACGCCAAACCAAACAGCTCGACAATAAGGCTGCCATTAGGACGCCGGGTGCGGCTGCCAGCACCGCTAGAGGTTGGCACTGGCAGTGGGCACAGCGCACTGATCGAGCGCAGACCGCTGGGCGCTGAGGCGCTGACTGAGGCGCTGACAGCTACCATGGACGACAGTAGCTAATTGTATGAGACCTTGTACATGCCTCACGTTCCTGTCTTTGACGGGTCATTCCGCATTAATTACAAAACATGCCTCACTTTTCTGGGCGTGGGATCAGGGTGGGATACGAAATTTTCCGGGTATGGTGGAGACGGCACGTCATGTCAGCAGTGGCAGCAAAGAGGTACGGTTGCACGCCCGGAGCAAATGGAGCCGGTGGTTTTCGACCTTTTGTTCTACATATCTCTGGCAGCCCACTGACCTATATTGTGCCCGGCTCCCATCTCTCCTGAGTCCGAACCGGCGGGAAACCCAACATGCCCGCCCATACTGACCGGATTTGACCCGCCGCCAGGCTAACAATTTCGTCCAAGTCGCATGCTAACGCAAGTAAGCCACGACAGCGTCGCGATCGTTGCTTGATTGCGCAATGGTATCACACAGGAAATTTCTCGATATTGCGTGTCAGTTTTTTTTCTGGGTTGGTTTGCGTTCGCTTATTTCTGCGTTATTGCGGGTTAGAAAACAAAATCAAGGTTTCAAACGGCGGACAATGAAGGTGGCCAGGCCGGGCCTTCCCAGTCTAGCAGTACGAGTCGGAAGAGAAGGGGTAGAAAACCCAAAGGCGGCAAGGCCTCAAGAACGATGGCAGGAACGGAGGCACGACATGGATCTCCCGAAGAAGACGAGCATTTTCCAACAAAAGACTTGACAAGAAGCTCCAGAAGATGAGGGAAAGTGGCCGGACAAAAACGTTGGAAGAGGTGTGGATGTTCCTGAAAATGCTCTTTTACTTTACCCTTGTTTTGTCGTGGACTGGCGGCCACTTTCTCACGGGGATGGCCCCTATCCTGGGGTTTAGCACGAGAAAGGGTCGCCGGGTTTTTCGAGATTGGAGGCAAGGTAGGAGAATCACGGCTTATTCTGCATTCGGCAGGGGAGTGGCTCGACCCAACACGGTAGACCGCCGCAGGAAGGTGTCTTCCGAGGGATTGGAGGCCTTGGAGCAGCACATCACCACATCTCATTCGGAGGCCCAGGTGGTGATGCGCAGAGATCTGGTTCACTGGGCGGCAAGCCACGGCCACAAACTTTCAGAACGCACCACTGGGGCGGTGTTAAGCGCCCAGGGCTACGCACGAAGGAGAGGACGCATCAACTTTCCAGAGATGACAAAGGAGAGGACAATGCAACGGCCATCATAGTCTACATGGACGAGTCATTCTTGCACCAACTGCATGCATCTGCGACCTCCTACTCGAAGGAAAATCCTGTACAGGCATAGTGGACGATGGTATGGGTAGGACGGCAGGGAAGGGGATCACGCCTTATCTTGGTGCATGCATGCGATTACAAAGGATGGGCCGCTTGCGCACCAAGGGGATCGGCCAAACGGTTGCCCGCAGCAGAAGGTTGGTTTGTCGGTGTGGCTCGTCGGCTGCTGTACTAGGATCTGGTTGAAGGCTCGCTGCGGGCCGTGGCCTTCTGACGAGGGCATGTAAAATCCTTCTCACTGAAGTGTCGTCGCCAACCCAGCCCAGCTCGTCCCTTGATACAATAAAGTGGAGCAGTCATTTTAACCCTTGATACATAGATAGCGTGACGCAGCCTACCTGTAAAGTAATACTAAAAAAAAAAATCATTCCTTCATTTATATAGATAAATAATCAATTCATCTCGTCGTCCCGTTGGGGAGTCATGGAGTATTAATCCATACAAGGATGCCATGAATGGATGGATGGATGGATGGATGGATGGATGGACGGACGGACGGACGGACGGACGGACGGACGGACGGACGGACGGACGGACGGACGGACGGACGGACGGACGGACGGACGGACGGACGGACGGACGGACGGACGGACGGACGGACGGACGGACGGACGGACGGACGGACGGACGGACGGACGGACGGACGGACGGACGGACGGACGGACGGACGGACGGACGGACGGACGGACGGACGGACGGACGGACGGACGGACGGACGGACGGACGGACGGACGGACGGACGGACGGACGGACGGACGGACGGACGGACGGACGGACGGACGGACGGACGGACGGACGGACGGACGGACGGACGGACGGACGGACGGACGGACGGACGGACGGACGGACGGACGGACGGACGGACGGACGGACGGACGGACGGACGGACGGACGGACGGACGGACGGACGGACGGACGGACGGACGGACGGACGGACGGACGGACGGACGGACGGACGGACGGACGGACGGACGGACGGACGGACGGACGGACGGACGGACGGACGGACGGACGGACGGACGGACGGACGGACGGACGGACGGACGGACGGACGGACGGACGGACGGACGGACGGACGGACGGACGGACGGACGGACGGACGGACGGACGGACGGACGGACGGACGGACGGACGGACGGACGGACGGACGGACGGACGGACGGACGGACGGACGGACGGACGGACGGACGGACGGACGGACGGACGGACGGACGGACGGACGGACGGATGGATGGATGGATGGATGGATGGATGGATGGATGGATGGATGGATGGATGGGCGCGCGGATGGAGGGACGGAGGGACGGAGGGAGGGAGGGAGGGAGGGACGGAGGGAGGGACGGAGGGAGGGACGGAGGGAGGGAGGGAGGGAGGGAGGGAGGGAGGGAGGGAGGGAGGGAGGGAGGGGAGGGAGGGAGGGAGGGAGGGAGGAGGGAGGGAGGAGGGAGGGAGAGGGAGGGAGGGAGGGAGGGAGGAGGGAGGGAGGGAGGGAGGGAGGGAGGGAGGGAGGGAGGGAGGGAGGGAGGGAGGGAGGGAGGAGGAGGGAGGAGGGAGGGAGGGAGGGAGGGAGGGAGGGAGGGAGGGAGGGAGGGAGGGAGGGAGGGGAGGGAGGGAGGGAGGGAGGGAGGGAGGGAGGAGGGAGGGAGGGAGGGAGGGAGGGAGGGAGGGAGGGAGGGAGGGAGGGGAGGGAGGGAGGGAGGGAGGGAGGGAGGGAGGGAGGGAGGGAGGGAGGGAGGGAGGGAGGGAGGGAGGGAGGAGGAGGGAGGGAGGGAGGGAGGGAGGGAGGGAGGGAGGGAGGGAGGGAGGGAGGGAGGGAGGGAGGGAGGGAGGGAGGGAGGGAGGGAGGGAGGGAGGAGGGAGGGAGGGAGGGAGGGAGGGAGGGAGGGGGGAGGGAGGGAGGGAGGGAGGGAGGAGGGAGGGAGGGAGGGAGGGAGGGAGGGAGGGAGGGGGGAGGGAGGGAGGGAGGGAGGGAGGGAGGAGGGAGGGAGGAGGGAGGAGGGAGGGAGGGAGGAGGAGGGAGGGAGGGAGGGAGGGAGGGAGGGAGGGAGGGAGGGAGGGAGGGAGGGAGGAGGGAGGGAGGGAGGGAGGGAGGGAGGGAGGGAGGGAGGGAGGGAGGGAGGGAGGGAGGAGGAGGGAGGGAGGGAGGGAGGGAGGGGGGAGGGAGGGAGGGAGGGAGGGAGGGAGGAGGGAGGGAGGGAGGGAGGGAGGAGGGAGGGAGGGAGGGCATGCTCCGGAGCGTGCACCGGAGTCTTTTAATCCCTGTATGTGCACAACAGGAAGATCGAATTGGCAGAGCCCCCCTTTCTCCTTCATGCCAGAGGCATGCCACTGTCAGCAGCAATCGGACACGATGGATGATCCGGCATGGTCTGTGGGTGCAACAAGATCCGCGTGAGCATATCATGATAACAAGGAGCGTGGGCAAGGAAGCAAAGCATGGCCAGGACGTAGCATGGCTGGCTGTACAAGGGCTATTAAGCTAAGGCTATGGCTGGTTGTGTAGTACCCGACCGTGCGTTAGCGGTGGCGCACGTGACTAGGTATGGTGATGTAAGGCTAGGCAAACATTCTAGGCATGGCTGCCATGGCGGCAGTGACTATGATTACAAGCTTGGGCTATTCTAGCCCGCAGGGGGTGTCCTGAGATGATATGATATATATGGTCATGCAAATTATGTTGGCCTCGCAGCTGGGGAGTAGGCTGCCCAGCAGCCGAATGTGGGGCCGGTAGCCTGGGGACACGGAGCCATCACTGAAGGAGAACGAAGTCTGGCGGCTGGTCGTCGAGACCGACCGCCAGCTAGGGCCTCTTTCTTCTTGCTGACCTCGAGCCCCACCACGCGGGCCTCAATGGCCAGGCAATCGAGGCATGTCTGCACGTGCTCAGTATCCTCAAAACTGAGGGTGGACCGTTTCGTCGGCATATTAATAATTAATTTCAGCTAGCCTAATCTCCGTGTCCGCCCTGCCGTGTCAGAACTTGTTGGCAACCTTCACCCCAGGCTCCCTACCCACAATGCGAGCAAACCGCTTGCGTGCCTGAATCATTACGTATTCAACCACAAAGTATGGCGAAGCACGCAGCCCTGCCACACACCCTTTGGGAGAGGGCATCAAATGTTTGGTGGCGTGGACCCGTAGGAAGTGCGCACCAAGGTGGTGGACCCTTCATACAGGCTCGGCGAATGACAGAAATAAGGGGGAGAGGGATCCGGAACAGAGCGAGGATGTCCCACAACGCAGGCCAGAAAGCCGAGTTGAAAGCTTTGATGAAGCCAACCAGCATGAGGTGCACGGGGGACTCACCAAGTTAGAGCCTGTACTGTGGAGGTTGTTGCCCCTGAGGATAGCCGCTACACTAGCTACCGCCTTGTCTGCCATTACAGTAGAGGACAGCTCAGATGAGGATTATATACCCTCCTCTAGTTACTATATGGTTCGGGGGCATGATGCATGTACACAGACGGTATTTGTAACCGTTTCGTCTTTTTCTTTTTTCCCCAATGGGATTAGCATAATACTCCGTGGCATGCCCATATGCGCATGATGACACGCAAGTACTTTACTTACTTACCAAGTTGGAGACGGTACATTTCCTCCACGAGGCGGCGACTGGCCGGTGAGTAGTGAATTAAGAGCGCCTACACTGTACGTATTGCGGCCGGGACGGAAGCCGTACTGAGTCTCGCTGAGATGGCCGTCGAAGGCAGTTCGCCGGCGTTTCAGGATGAGCCGCATCAGGAGCTTGAGAGGTGCGCTTCTTAACACAGATAGCGGCTCACGTAGCAGTTCTTGCACAATTTCCGAATTACTGGCATCGATCTCCTGTAAAGAGTTTTTTCCGTAGTACTTGGGCTGTACATAGCTTGGGATTTGCCTACTAAGCCTTGCCACCATACCTAGTCACGTGCACCGCTAACTCTCGGTTCACAATATCAGCCATAGCCTAGGTAGCTTAGCATCAGTACAGTCAGCCATGCATGCTACGCCCTATATAGCTATGCTCCGCTAGCCTTGCCCACGCTCCTCAGTGCTACGATATGTATATTAAAAATATAATTACTTACAGCAGAGTGAAATCACTCAAACCAAAGCAAACGCCCAGCTATAAACCTCTATACAGAGCCATGTCAAATCTCTATACTACGATAAGACCAATGGAAACTCCTAACGGGAGGAACCTAATAGCCCTGCTGCACCGCAAAATCAGCCCGCGTACGGCGGAGCATGATGTCAGCCATGGCCCGAGTCAGCGCCACCGACAAGCGCTGACGCCAATATGACGTCCAGGTCCGCGCCGACCATGGGGCCCGCTGGCCCTCCAGGTCCAGCCGGTCCTCCCGGAGCCGGCAACACTCCTTGAAGAAGGCGGAGGTCAGGGGCCTGCTACGATATGTATGCTCACGCGGGTCTTATTGCACCCACAGAATTTGCCCAATCGTCTATCGTGTCCGATAGCTGCTGTGGCATGCCTCTCTCTGGCATGAAGGAGAAAGGGGTCTCTGCGGCCCTTTCTTCCTGTTGTGCCAGGCAAAACGATGGGAGGCCACCGAATGCCGAGTGGCCGGTGCATGCTGCGTCGCTTCGATTCCCCAGAAGCCAGGTGAGACGTCGACCCTTGCCGACGACCTCAAGGGCCAGCTTCTTACCCTCATGGGCCTGGTAGGTGAGGTAGAACTGCGCGGGTGCCACCGCGTTCCCCACTCACGGGACCAGGCGGCTCCCCCACCAGTCCTGCTCACCTTCCCCTCCCCTGAGGACGAGCAGCGGTTCCTCTCTCGTCGCCGGCAAGAGGTTGCATGACCTCACCTGGACGCTGGACGACGACCTGACCCCGGCCGCTCAGCAGCAGCAGCGACGCGATCGCCTGTGGCCTGAATACCTCCGCCACAAGCAGGACCCCCAGAAGCCCAAGGTGTACTGGAGGGGCGGGGACCTGATGATCAACCACAAGATGTGGAGGCCCCCTGCGGGCTAGAATAGCGCTAGCTTGTAATCATAGTCACTGCCGACATGGAAGCCATGCCTAGTAGAATGTTTGCCTAGCTGTGCCAACATACCTAGTCACGTACCGCTCACGCACGGTCGGGTACTACACAACCAGCCATAGCCTTAGCTTAGCCCTTGTACAGCCATGCTACGTCCTGGCTATGATCAGATTACTTGCCCACCCTCCTTGTTATGATATGCTCACATGGGTCTTATTGCACCCACAGAACTTGCCGGATCGTCTATCGTGTCCGATTGCTGCTGTGGCATGCCTCTGGCATGAAGGAGAAAGGGGGTCTCTGCCCTTTCTTCCTGCTGTGCACATACAGGGATTAAAAGCACTCCGGTGCTCCGTGACTCCCCGACGGGAGCATGAGTTTAATTAATTAATTAATTCCTGTTGTGCACATACAGGGATTAAAAGCACTCCGGTGCTCCGTGACTCCCCAACGGGAGCACGTGTTTAATCATTTTAATTAATTAATTAATTAAATTAATAGCTTGGGATGCCTACGGATCAGGAGCTAGACCCATTTAGCCGCGAAATCATGGCAGAGGTCCTAGTTCGAATCCGTGTTGGAGCTACTTGAGCTTTCACGTAATTATTCGCGTCCCGGCGCTCAGCAGAATTTAGTTTACTTTTTGCTGCTTGCCTCGTTGAAATAGATAGCGGCCCACGATGCCCCTACCCAAGTAGCATGCCATGTTGTCACGATATACATCAAGCAGTTTGTTCATAACAAACACCAGCAATACCCTCAATGCCTCAATGCCCCCCACACGATGCCCTCGTCTCGCTCTGGCCACCAAACCACATGGTGGAACCCACCCGATTTGATCCCAGCAGCCGCTGAGATTAGGAGGAGAGGACACGCGCCCATCCATAGTTACCGCCCCCCTGCATGAC
Organism: Mesostigma viride; assembly: GCA_009746045.1. Lineage (NCBI taxonomy): Eukaryota > Viridiplantae > Streptophyta > Mesostigmatophyceae > Mesostigmatales > Mesostigmataceae > Mesostigma > Mesostigma viride. Next base: position 29,841 of record RPFO01001202.1, read on the forward strand.
CACACCCTAATTGGGCGAGAAAGGACAGCTGGCAGCCGGCACGGGGAGGGGAAAAGTCTGGTTGCAAGCCCAGCGTGACGGTATCGATACCCGCGCATACCGTGGAGACGAAGGTACGGATGTCAAGTGCTGGCCATCTCTCGACAGGCTGTCAGACATCAACAACAGCTACTTTAACAGCTACTTTGGGGCATTGCAATTTCTTCAGGACTGCCACTTCATGTGAGGTGCTTTCTGGCCCGAAGCAAAACCACCTACATAACGCACTATAGACTCTACTGCACGAGCCAACATATACAAATATCTGCTCTATTTTCAGGATCCATCGCGGAAAGTGCTCGCGCACTTGTATCCGTCACTTGCGGGCGAGGAGGGCTCTTGACGGCCACCAGGCACCACGCCGTGTCTAGTCGCCGCACCCATACCCGTCCAGTACCCAACTGGTACTCAACGATTATTGCATACCTTCAGGGTATCCCTCTTGGTATCAATACCAGCATCTGCACAGAACACTTTACTTGGCCGCGACATCTGCACGAGTGGTACTTGTCGCTGGTGCCTACTACCGGCACCTGATACTGGCACACGGTACTGGTAATGCGTACACGTACCAGTGCCGAATACTGGTATTCTGCAATGGTACCCGATACAGGTACCTGTGGTCAATGTCTGCCCCACCCCTAGGTGCTGGAGTGCGCCAGGGACCCTGGGGCGATCGCCTGCACTATGTCCCCCTTCTGCGGGGCACAGGGGCAAGGTGCAATTAGAGAAGGGGGGGGGGGGAGCAAGAGGGTGTCAGTGGGCAGGCGTGTGCATGGTGGATGTCAGCATAACTCGAGTGAGGATCCCGGACCCACAGCATAGTGTAGCCAGTAGGCCAGGTGCTAAGAGACACAGCCGGTCACTAGAGCCTCCCACGGCTTTCATTCACCGGACCGGTCACCTGAACAACCACGGCCTTGGCATGCACCCCACCTTGCGCATGGCGAGCACCCCACCCTGCGCACCCAGCTTTCCTAACTGTTAACACCACAGTGCATTGGCCCCTGCTGATGACCCCACCTCACCATGGCCCGTCCACAAAAAGACGTGGCGCCGATCCCCAATGCCCCGCCCTCGATTTCAGGAAGGATAGCCCCTACTGCAGGAGGTGTTGGTTCTCAGCCCACCCAGCCAACCCACCTGCCCATCACTGGTGCAACTACCCCAACCCCCCCACCGCGTCTCACAAGGGCAACCCTTGGTACACCCCCAGGGGTTCCGCCTGCTCGAGGGTGACCCACTCAAGCCATCCAGTCGCCCACCCACTGCAGACGCTTGTCAGCCCACCCTCACCCCCAACTCACCACTACTCAATCCGACTCATTCCTACTCATTCCTACCCTACCCTACCCTACCCTACCGTACCCTACCCTACCCTACCCTACCCTACCCTACCCTACCCTACCCTACCCTACCCTACCTACCTACCTACCTACCCTACCCTACCTACCCTACCTACCCTACCCTACCCTACCGTACCCTACCTACCGTACCCTACCGTACCCTACCGTACCCTATACCGTACCCTACCGTACCCTCCCCTTCCCTCCCTCCCCTCCCCTCCCCTCCCTCCCCTCCCCCCTCCCCTCCCTCCCTCCCCTCCGTCCTCCCCTCCCTCCCCCTCCCTCCCTCCCCCCTCCCCTCCTCCCCTCCCCCCTCCTCTCCCCTCCCTCCCCTCCCTCCCCTCCCCTCTCCCCTCCCCTCCCCTCCCTCCCCTCCTCCCTCCCCTCCCTCTCCCCCTCCTCCCCCTCCTCCTCCCTCCTCTCCCTCCCCTCCCTGACCTCCCCTGACCTCCCCTCCCTGACCTCCCCTCCCCTCTCCCTCTCCCCCTCCCCTCCCCTCCCTCCCCTCCCCTCCCCTCCCTCCCTCCCCTCCCCTCCCTCCCCTCCCCTCCCTCCCTCTCCCTCCCCTCCCCTCCCTCCCTCCCTCCCCACCCACCCTCCCCTCCCCTCCCCTCCCTCCCCACCCACCCCTCCCCTCTCCCCCTCCCTCCCTTCCCCCCCCCCTCCCACCCACCCCCTCCCCTCCCCTCCCCCCCCTCCCCTCCCCTCCCTCCCCCCCTCCCCCCCTCCCCTCCCCTCCCCCCCCTCCCCTCCCTCCCCTCCCTCCCCTCCCCTCCCCCCCTCCCCTCCTCCCTCTCCCCTCCCCTCCCCTCTCCCTCCCCCTCCCCTCCTCCCCCCTCCCCTCCCCCCTCTCCCTCCCTCCCTCCCCTCCCTCCCTCCCCTCCCTCCCTCCCTCCCCTCCCCTCCCCTCCCTCCCCTCCCCTCCCCTCCCTCCCCTCCTCCCCCCTCCCCTCCCCTCCCTTCCCCTCCCCCCCTCCCTCCCCTCTCCCTCCCCTCCCTCCCTCCCCTCCCTCCCCTCCCTCCCCTCCCCTCCCCTCTCTCCTCCCCTCCCTCCCCTCCCCTCCCCCCTCCCCTCCCTCCCCTCCTCCCCTCCCCCCCTCCCTCCCCTCCCCTCCCCTCCCTCTCCTCCTCCTCTCCCCCTCCCCTCCCCTCCTCCACCCCCCACCCCCCCTACCCACCCTACCCACCCCTACCACCCCTACCATCCCTACCGCCCCTACCCGCCCCTACCCCCCCCCTACCCCCTACCCCCCCCCCCCCTACCCCCCCCTACCCCACCCACCCCTACCACCCTACCCACCCCTACCCACCCTACCTACCCACCCCCTACCCACCTACCCTCCCTACCCACCCTACCCACCCCTACCCACCCTACCCACCCCTACCCATACCCACCCTACCACCCCTACCCACCCCTACCCGCCCTACCCGCCCCTACCCACCCTACCCACCCCTACCCTACCCCACCCCTACCCTACCCCTACCCACCTACCACCCCTACCCACCCCTACCATCCTACCCATCCCTACCCATCCCTACCACCCCTACCCACCCCTACCCACTACCCACCCCTACGCACCCCTACCTACCCCACACCCTACCACCTACCGCCCTACCGCCCCTACCCGCCCTACCACACCCTACCCGCCCCTACCCGCCCCCTACCCGCCCCTACCGGCCCCTACCCGCCCTACCCCCTACCCACCCTACCACCCCTACCCCTACCCACCCTACCACCCCTACCCCCCTACCCCCCTACCCACCCCTACCCACCCCTACCCACCCACCCTACCACCCTACCCACCCTACCCACCCCTACCCACCCTACCCCCCACCCTACCCACCCCTACCCACCCACCCCACCCCTACCCCACCTACCCGCCTACCGCCCTACCCACCCCACCACCCCTACCACCCCACCCTACCCTACCCACCCACCCTACCACCCCTACCCACCCCTACCACCCTACCCATCCCTACCCATCCTACACCACCCCTACCCCACCCCTACCCACCCTACCCACCCCTACGCACCCCTACCGCACCCTACCCACCCCTACCCACCCCTACCCGCCCCTACCGCCCTACCCGCCCCTACCCGCCTACCCGCCCTACCGCCCCTACCGCCCCTACCGGCCCTACCGCCCCTACCCCACCCTACCCCCTACCCTACT
>RPFO01000849.1:0-33396 GCA_009746045.1 Mesostigma viride
CGACAGGGTGGCCAGGTGGCCCTTGGCGGCAGCGATGTGGCAAGGGGAGCTTGCCGCCCCTGATGGTGGCCAATGCAGGCACACGCAAAGGAGGTGGGAAGGGCAGTGAAGTAGAGTGTTGGGGGCAAGGGAGGGAGGGAAATTATGCCAGTTTAAATAAAAAAAAATGGAAGTGGGGCAGGCAATCCGGAGAAATGGCGTTCGAGGCGGAGATACGTGGTGGTAACGAACAAATGGTACATTTATTTCCCTACGAGTGGCTTGCGAGCCTTCCCACCCACCCAATAAAAAATGTGACGCTCCCCCACCACCACACACAACCTCCACATTCACCCCCCCCCCAAGTCCCCCCCAGTTCCCCCCCAGTCGTTGCGGCATCCCCACAGTTCCCCTACGCATGAAGCCTTGCAACGCCATCACCCAAAGCACAACACGGTCACCACTCCAAGCACAACACAGTCACGCCCCAAGCACAACATAGTCACCACCCCAAGCACAACACAGTCACCACCCAAAGCACGAACACAGTCACCACCCCAAGCATAACACAGTCATCGCGCCAACAAATTCATCGCCTCAGTGGGTGCCAGCCAAATCATAGATGTTTCTTCCATTTTTGCAATGTCTGCTGCAATTATGCTCCTCACACAAGGACTAACAGCAAAGCCTAACCCTTTGACCCAGCCTCACACACGGACGTGCGACGTTCCACACCGGAAGGAGATCCATGATCTACTGCCACCATGGCAGATCGCCAGGGTTCCGGCAAACAGCGCTAGCATTACCCGCAGGGACGCCAGTGGTGGCGGACACGCCCGCCTGAAGCAGCCGCGAGACGATCGGCCCGATGGCCCGCGTCCGCCGCCAGGTGGAGCGCTGTGTCACCGGACTGGGCGGGAGGGGAGGATGAGGGAGGGGGAGGGGAGGAATGTAGAGCATGGAGGGTGGGAGGGATGGGAGGGGGGAGGGGAGAGGGGGAGAGGGGAGGAGGGGAGAGGGGGAGAGGGGGGAGAGGGGAGAGGGGGAGAGGGGGGAGAGGGGAGAGGGGGAGAGGGGGAGAGGGGGAGAGGGGAGAGGGGAGAGGGGAGAGGGGGAGGGAGAGGGAGAGGGGGGAGAGGGGAGAGGGGGAGAGGAGAGAGGGGGAGAGGGGGAGAGGGGGGAGAGGGGGAGGGGGAGAGGGGGAGAGGGGGAGAGGGGGAGGGGGAGAGGGAGAGGGGAGAGGGGGAGAGGGGAGGGGGGGAGAGGGGGAAGAGGGGGAGAGGGGGAGAGGGGAGAGGGGGAGAGGGGGAGAGGCGGAGAGGGGGAGAGGGGGAGAGGGGGGAGAGGGAGAGGGGGAGAGGGAGAGGGGGGAGAGGGGGAGGGGGGAGAGGGGGAGAGGGGAGAGGGGGGAGAGGGGGGAGAGGGGGGAGAGGGGAGAGGGGGAGAGGGGGGAGAGGGGGAGAGGGGGGAGAGGGGAGAGGGGGAGAGGGGGGAGAGGGGGGAGAGGGGGGAGAGGAGGGAGAGGGGGGAGAGGGGCGGCAGAACAATGCCAGTGAGTGAGGAGACAGAAAAGAAGGGGCTACTGGCCCAGGAAGAGAGAGCAAAGATACTCTCAAGTTGGGCAACAGGGCAAAGGTACTCATGTTGGCAAACGGATGAGGCACAAAAAAGAGTGACAGGGCCGCAACCATGCCCCCATGACGCGTCAGTTAAGGCCGCAACCACGCCCCCATGACACGTCGGTTAAGCTATACCATTCTTCCTGGACACAGACGGAGAGTGCACGGAATCCTCGTATCCGCACACCGCTGACTCGTGGAATCCTCTCCCTATGATCCTCTCCCTATGATCCTCTCCCTATGATCCTCTCCCTATGATCCTCTCCCTATGATTCTCTCCCTATGATCCTCTCCCTATGATCCTCTCCCTATGATCCTCTCCCTATGATCCTCTCCCTATGATCCTCTCCCTATGATCCTCTCCCTATGATCCTCTCCCTATGATCCTCTCCCTATGATCCTCTCCCTATGATCCTCTCCCTATGATCCTCTCCCTATGATCCTCTCCGGAAACTTCGAAAAAGGGGGGGGGGAGGGGGGGAAAGGGGGGACGTGGCTTGCCTGCCACATCCCCCGGCTTGCCTGCGTCCAACCCACACCACTTCTTCCCCCGACCAACAGCAACAGACACAACTGACAAGAAACAAGAATTCTCCTGCCCTGACAGATTTTTACCATCATTTCAAATCATTCACGCAGCAACCCGACACAATGTCTTGCGCAGCGATGCAGAGGCATTTTGCTTCCCCCATGCGCTAGGACAGCAGAGTCCGACACTGCGAGGGCTCGCCTCGCACAGAAGTATGGGCAGGCGGGATATGTCCCTCCTAAATACAAAAAAAGTAGGACATCGGGGCCTCCCCATACCGCGGTGACGGCGTGGGGATCCGCGCCAAATGCCAGCAGAATGTCCACCACCTCCAGGTGGCCTCCAAACGCAGCGATGTGGAGCGGTGTGCGGCCGTACTGTGAAGGGGGCAGGGGGGCATGTGTTTGTGTGTGGGTGTGGGGGGGAGATGTGAGCGGCAGAAAGCGTGTGGTCATGGGCAAGAGGGTAAGAGGGTGGGCACAATCATGGTCAGAACAGGCACGGATTCGGCCAGGGGAAAGCGAGCTCGTGGCCACACTCTGTTGCACACTTCGATGATTTGGAAAACGGTCACCCTTGCCCAGCCCAAACTGGTCACAAGCTTTGGGTCCGTCCACACGCTTTAAGAGGCACAGCGTCTGTCTTAGGAGGCCCTGACAAGCTTTGGGTCCGTCCACATGCTTCGATAGGCACTGTCACTGAGGCCGGGTCTATGGGGCCAGCCAGTCCAGTAGCGCCTGCACTCACCACCCCCTTGGCGTTCACACAAGAGCGCGCCATGCAGAGCAGCGACACCACCTCGGCATGACCGTTCCTGGCCGCGTAGTGGAGCACCCGGTCGCCATTCTGTGGCATGGTGAGGGGCGTGGGGGCGTGATGAGGGGCGTGGGGGCGTGATGTGGGGTGCGGCGGCATGATGAGGGGCATGGGGGCATGGTGGCAGCAGTAGCAAGAGCCGCGCTGTACCGGTGGCAGCGGCGGTCTTGTCAGCTGTCCCCTCCCTATTCCAACTTCCCAATATTTCGATATGGTCGTAAACTCTGCACAAATCGTCAGTCCACCCCATTTATCAGAAACAGACCCTTATCGCTGCCTCGCCTTGACTGCAACCCAGCAGTAGGCTGGACCGTTACAGCGTCACGACTGTGCAGCACTCGGGCAAAGGCGGCTTTTACGTCAAATCCTCATGTCAAGGAAGGCATTATCCTCCGAGATGAAACTGTAACTATCAATCAAACTATCAAACTATCGATGAAACTAACTAAACTAACTAACCACGCACCCCACAAGCCCCACGGCAATAGATATTAGGTCGGGCACGAGCAAAGAATAGAGCAGGTGAGCACGCACACAGACAAAAAAACATACCGCAATCCGAGCTCCACTCGACCTACATTTGCCAATGCCACCCTTTTGCGGATACGAATCCCTGCCATCCACTGCAAAGCCGCCATGTCCCTGGCCCACATCCACCCCCGCACCCAGCCCCATGCCCAAGCCCATGCTGAGGCCTAAACCTTGACCCTCCTCAACCTCTTGTGCCCTTTCTCCGTCCCCCCCCCCCCCCCCGACCCCACCCAATACGTCATCCCATCAACGCCAGAAATCAACCACTAGCAATCAACATGCCCAGTTTCTGCCATCCCAGCCACAAGGGCTACCCACGTCCAGTGGCCGTTGCTGTCGTTGCTGTCCAACCCAACACCCTTCCCCCCCCTTTCACACACTCACATTGTCGAGTGTATTCCATCACCCTCCCAAGTTCTATAAAACTTCCAACCACGCCATCCACACGCACGCACGCACACACGCACGCACGCACGCACGCACGCACGCACGCACGCACGCACGCACGCACGCACGCACGCACGCACGCACGCACGCACGCACGCACGCACGCACGCACGCACGCACGCACGCACGCACGCACGCACGCGCGCGCGCACGCACGCACGCACACACGCACGCACGCACGCACGCACGCACGCACGCACGCACGCACGCACGCACGCACGCACGCACGCACGCACGCACGCACGCACGCACGCACGCACAGACAGCCCGTCCCCCGTCCCCCCGTCCCCGTCCCCCGTCCCCCGTCCCCCCGTCCCCCCGTCCCCGTCCCCGAGCCCCCGAGCCCCGAGCCCCCGAGCCCCGAGCCCCCGAGCCCCCGAGCCCCCGAGCCCCCGAGCCCCCGAGCCCCGAGCCCCCGAGCCCCCGAGCCCCCGAGCCCCCGAGCCCCCGAGCCCCCGAGCCCCCGAGCCCCCGAGCCCCCGAGCCCCCGAGCTTCCGAGCCCCCCAGCCCCCCAGCCCCCCAGCCCCCCAGCCCGCCAGCCCGCCAGCCCCCAGCCCGCCAGCCCGCCAGCCCGCCAGCCCGCCAGCCCCCCAGCCCCCAGCCCCAGCCCCCCAGCCCCCAGCCCCCAGCCCCCCAGCCCCCAGCCCCCCAGCCCCCCAGCCCCCCAGCCCCCCAGCCCCCCAGCCCCCAGGCCCCCGTCCCCCCGTCCCCCGTCCCCCCGTCCCCCCGTCCCCCCGTCCCCCGTCCCCGTCCCCGAGCCCCCGAGCCCCCGAGCCCCCGAGCCCCCGAGCCCCCGAGCCCCCGAGCCCCGAGCCCCCGAGCCCCCGAGCCCCGAGCCCCCGAGCCCCGAGCCCCCGAGCCCCCGAGCCCCCGAGCCCCCGAGCCCCCGAGCCCCCGAGCCCCCGAGCCCCCGAGCTTCCGAGCCCCCCAGCCCCCCAGCCCCCCAGCCCCCAGCCCGCCAGCCCGCCAGCCCCCAGCCCGCCAGCCCGCCAGCCCGCCAGCCCGCCAGCCCCCAGCCCCCAGCCCCCAGCCCCCCAGCCCCCCAGCCCCCAGCCCCCCAGCCCCCCAGCCCCCCAGCCCCCAGCCCCCCAGCCCCCAGCCCCCAGCCCCCCAGCCCCCCAGCCCCCCAGCCCCCCAGGCCCCCCGTCCCCCCGTCCCCCGTCCCCCCGTCCCCCCGTCCCCCCGTCCCCCCGTCCCCCCGTCCCCCCGTGCCCCAGCCCCCCAGCCCCCAGCCCCCCAGCCCCCCAGCACCCCAGCCCCCAGTCCCCCAGTCCCCCAGCCCCCCAGTCCCCCAGTCCCCCCGTCCCACGGTCACACACAGTCACACACAGTCACACACAGTCACACACAGTCACACACAGTCACACACAGTCACACACAGTCACACACAGTCACACACAGTCACACACAGTCACACACAGTCACACACAGTCACACACAGTCACACACAGTCACACACAGTCACACACAGTCACACACAGTCACACACAGTCACACACAGTCACACACAGTCACACACAGTCACACACAGTCACACACAGTCACACACAGTCACACACAGTCACACACAGTCACACACAGTCACACACAGTCACACACAGTCACACACAGTCACACACAGTCACACACAGTCACACACAGTCACACACAGTCACACACAGTCACACACAGTCACACACAGTCACACACAGTCACACACAGTCACACACAGTCACACACAGTCACACAGACACGCCGCTCACCTTATCCGGAGTCTCCACAAACTGGTCAAACCCGAGGGCCAGCATGGCGGCCACCTGTACACAGGGGGGGGGGGGTTCCGGATGGCAGCGTGAAGGCAGCCATGGTTGTTGTGTGAGGGAGGCTTATTGTGTGTGACGGATGCTAGTACAATGTGATATTGATGGTGATTATGCAGGCGATGTCATGACATGGGATGGTGAGCGCGATGCCATGGGATGGTTGTGCGTGACATGGGATGGTGAGCGCGATGCCATGGGATGGTGATAGTGAATGTGAGGGTGCAATAGTGCTGTCTGCCGTTTGTCTGTTTCCATTCAATGGGGAGGTCAGGATAGCCAAGTATTGTTGCAGCAGGTTGGTCAGCTTAGAAAATCCAAGTATTCTCAATCCAAACCAGAACAAAATGCCTGGCTGCTTACGTTGGAAATAGATACAACCCAGCATACCAACCAGGCCTAACGTTTGATAACTTGCCGCAAAAGAGATCGACAACGTCTACCAATCAGTAGTCAACAGTGCTTCTGAACGCCTGCCACAAAAAAATATCAGCTGCCTGGGTTCCTAACGAGACGTTACCATCTGCTTATGCCAATAGAAACAATCTGTCGCTGCACATTACCTCAGGTGCAACAGGAGTGGGAGGGCAGAGGAGCAGTTGCTCTCGCAGGGAAACCCCAACCATAGTAATGCGTTTGCTAGTAACAATCCTGCAAGCTTTCCCTCCAGAACCACGGACTTTGACAGCAGACATGCATTCAAGCAGGGATTCACTGCATCTCATAATCCCCCGCTGGCCATTTATGTGCAACCACCTGATGAGCTCAACATCGCTTCTCGTGAAATACTAGAGCAATCGCGAGGTAGGCTAAGTAATTGAGCGACATGGTAAACGTTGCGCACCTTCGCCGATTCTCCTTCGGAAGCACATTTGACCAAGGCATCTCCCTCAATCAACGTGTCTCCAAAGAGAAGAGGATCTATTTCAATGGAATTCGGCAGCATGGGTAAATCGAGCGCTCCTCGAAACGTATGCGTCGAGCGCCGAGAATAGAAGAGGTACTGGCAGACCGAGTTTATGGGAATAATGGTCCGCCAGCTGCGTCAGATAACGATGCCATGGTCCGTCTGACTAGCATGTTGAGAATAGGAATGCCTGAAGCCCTCAGCCCGCGATTTCCAGCGCGTGCCCTTGCGTCAATCTCTCCTTGAATTTTTTATGTCATGCACTGAGGAAGAGCGGGCAGCAAGGCATCATCTGGTGGGAAGTGGGCAATGGAAACGACGCCGTCTGCGATCTGAAATATCATTACATACAGGTAAGACTCGCGGGACGGTATATTAGTTGTCACGGGACATGGCGGGACCATATCAGTAAGAACTATTAAAATAATAGCGGAAAAAATAGGTAGAGCTAGGATTCTCCGTCCATTCACGTGCCATTTCGTCTATTTTTTCTTCCCCTGATCTTCTGACCGAAGAGCCTGGCGCCTTTCTGAGTTCTGCCCCTCGACTTGTTGTTGTTGTTGTTGTTGCCCACGCCGCGCACATGGGAAGCAGAGATTTGGACTCGACTTGGTGACACTGGGTGTCGTCCGTTCCAAGTACACGTGTATCCAACGCGGCGTGGGAGCCAACTCAAGTTGACTGACGTGCCAAGTATTGCTGCGCCCAAGAGGACCTAGGCCGGAGCACGAGGCCGGCATTCGTCCAGCATCTCAAGCTATCTCAAGATTGTTGTTTTACAGTTGTTGTTGTTGTTGTTGTGATCCCACGCCGCACATGGGCAGCAGAGAATCTACAGTTTGTTGTTTTACAGTACAAGACACGAATAACGGCGAAAATTAACCGTGAATGCCTCAGATGACTCAGATCTTCGGCCAGTAAGATTCTTACCTAAGGTTCTTACCCTGGCCACTGGCCAGTACCCCTATATTTTTTACCTCCCAACTCTGTAATGTCAGACCGTTCCCGCCTTCCCGGTTCCAGTCATATTTCAGATCGCGCGAGACTGCGCGGCGTCCGGGCTTCTCAGGTGGTTTCCATCGTGCCCCATGTGGTACCTAGCTTCTGGCATTCATCACCTTCATGAGGAACAGCGAACCTGGTTGCAAACTTTTCCGGCAGTTCTGTGCTCCGATGCTACCAAACGTGCGTTGCGCACCTGTCTAATGTCTATCAAGGAGACAACCTATGCTTGGTGAGAGCAGAAATATTTGTTATTCAAGACAGGAAACAGCTGAAGTTGCTCGAGAACAGGCGAAGGACGTGAATTGACAAATAAAGGCAGCGAGTTCGTTGTGGCACTTCACAAATTCTCTTTGACCTGGATCCCTGGTTAAGAGTTAGCCAGGAGCCGTGATAGTGGGCATTATTTAGAACATCATAAATGCACGTTGCTGTTGTGATGATAGGCCGCTGTTCTACTACACGCCTTGCGGAGCCTTTTAGGAGCAGTCATCGGCATAACCGAACCTTGACGCATGCATGCTGAGTATTCTAGGAATGTTCCCTGACCTTCCCACGGGGACATGTTTTAGTGTTATTTAGGAAGGCGCATCCTCGGGTTTGCAGATTCAGACTCGCTACATGGCTGCGGCAAATGGGCTCCCTGGTATTGCAGCCTTGTCTATGTACGCAGATGACGACGCAGAAGATGATTCTTTAGACACATCGGAGGACAATCTGAAGCCAGCAACCGATGCTGCGAATGATGCAACTCTAGCTTCCGCCACCGAGGTCCGAGCTCAGGCAGCCATTCTTAGGATTGCAGATTATGGCGGTGACGACCTCGCCGAATCCGACGGAGAGGATGAAGCGGTAAGATTACGTGCTTAATCTTGCCTCTTACTCTATGCTTGCGTGGCAAATTGTAGATGCAGTAAATGATTTTGCACGACGTAACGCTAGTTTCTCCCTCTGTTATCGCTACCAGGCGCTCAGCATATGACTTTGACTTTTAATTGCCTCCCTCCCTCTCCCCCTCCCTCCCTCCTCCCTCCCTCCCTCCCTCCCTCCCTCCCTCCCTCCCTCCCTCCCTCCCTCCCTCCCTCCCTCCCTCCCTCCCTCCCTCCCTCCCTCCCTCCCTCCCTCCCTCCCTCCCTCCCTCCCTCCCTCCCTCCCTCCCTCCCTCCCTCCCTCTCTCACTCACTCAAACAATGGCGTTCATCAGCAGCGTTCTGGGATCGGCCAAGCATGCACCCCAAGTTGCCTGCTTTATGCTAGCGGTTTCGTGGCACCAGGGGTTGTGTGTGCTAGATGCTGGGGTTGTGTGCCGTGCATCCGCGGGATTTGTGGAGGACAAGTGGGCTTGGAGGTGGGTTGGAGGGGGGCTGCCTCAGGCATCACCATCTGTCTGTGTTTCAGCGTCCATTGACCTTCCTGGTCATTCTTCTAGTGGCAAGCGCTCATCCCTGCGATCACATGCCTTTGCTCCTCTGCTTGTCGTGCCTGGATATACCCACATGTGCTTACCCGCTGGCTACATGTCCCACCCCCCTTGGGCTCATACTGCCACCTGTAACGTGGCAAGCAGGCGTGGCGCTCCTCCCTCCCCGAAGCAGCGCCCACGGGAGAACCGGGCGCAGGTGGGTGCAGCCAGGACAGATGGTTGGGGACATGACGGCTGCTACAATATTTTCACAACATTTCCACAATCCCCCCCCCCCTTGCGAATCCGTACTAGGGTATGTCTGAAGGTTGGGCTTGTGGCTGGTGGACTTGGGCAGACTGAGCAAGGCAGACTGGGCATGCAGTTTGTGATTGCCTGGGAGTTTGCTGTGGATTCTTGTTGTATTAACTCGGGCGCGGATGACTGGGAAGTCTCGAGTTTTTTTTTTTTTTTTTTGGGGGGGGGGGTTGGGATGGGGGTTTGTGGTTTGGTTTGGTGGGAAGTCTTCGTACGGAAGAACTCGCAGATTTTGCAGAGCAAACGTGAAATTTTTGCACTCTTGGCCACGCACGACGAGAAGGGCATCCGGTTTCTTTGTCACTGACCCGCGCCCGCTGGGCAGCCACCTCACGCCTCCCCCTTTTGGGCATCGCATCCGTGTGTGTGCTGGCGCAGGCGACGTGGCCGAGGGCACGATGAAGGGGGATGAGAGCGTGCACGCCGGACTAGGTCAGGGGCCCTTGCCCAGCCTATCCGCAGGCGCGGTCCAAGTTGGGGATGGAAGGGACGGCGGCGGCGCGACAGCATCACCGGACACAGCGGGGGGGCCAGGGGCCCATGGTAGTGTGGACCCAGAGGCCTATCCCTGGATACCTCCGCACCCGAAGGAGAAGTGCAGTGTGGAGCTGCAGGTAGGGACGACCGTGGTCGGTTGGGGAGATGACTAGTACTGGATTTGTTGCATGCCCACGTGTTTGCATGACCTAGGTACTGCGTGTGTGGGTTGTCATTGATGTGTGTCATGCATGGCGTGGGTGGCAGATGCCAGCAGGGTGGGTCAACGATGACTTTTAATGGGGACGTTGGTTTGCGTGTGTGTGGAAGCAAGGAGGATAGTTGCTGTGTTTGCGACTGGCCTGGCACTGTGGTTGCCTATGTGCAAGCAGGGAGGATACTTTTATTTTGCAAGCAGGGAGGGTCGTTGGTGCTTGTGTCTAAAGTAGGCAATAGGTTGGTTGAATGCTCCCTCGTGCTGCTGTTTGTTGCTCACATCACAGGTCACAGGGAGCCGCCAGGGCAGCTTCATAAGCACAGCCCGTGTTGTTAGTCGGGGCCACATACATGCACTTTCGGTGCTGGCTTCCCGTCCAAGCAGGCATCCAAGCAGGCTGGCTGGTCGCCAGGTTGCCCTGTCTGCGATATTTCTGATGGCAACAGCGACTGCCCATCGTAGTCCCGCACGCTTAGATCGACGACCTGACGGTACGGCTGAGTAGTTGCTGGGATCATACCGGTGCGATGGGCTGGCTGCGCCCAGCCCCTGTCTCCGCCCATTCATCCATGGTGTGTTAAATGGTGTGTTGCTGTTTGCAGCTGGCTATATCTCACGCACATCATCAAAGAGTTGCTGGATGAACGAGTCACATGCGTGCACGACCCTCATCCCGGCTTGCCTGCCCGGCTTGTCCCCTGGCTTGCCCGCCGTTGCGCTGGCCTCCGCCTGCACGTGTTTTTCTTGCGCTGGCGCACCCACTGGCCTGCCCCCACCCCCCCACCCCCCCAGGAGAAAGTGGTCAAGTTCCTCAAGCTCAAGCGCATGGGCACGAGCATTAACGCGCAGATGCGCAAGTCCAAGGGCTACCGCAACCCCGACTTTTTGCACAAGATGGTCGAGTACCTTGGCATCGACGACATCGGCTCGCTCTACCCAAAGGAGCTGTTTGACCCGCATGGCTACTCCAAGGAGGACTTCCATGACAGCCTGCGTACGTGAGGCTGCGGGTGGTTGCTTGGGAAATGGGTGGCGGGGGGTGGGGGTGGGTGGGGTGGAGTTGGGTAGGGGAGGGGGGGGGATTTATTCGGTGGGGGTGGGGGAATTTTGGGCAAAGATTGGCTGATTGGAGGCGGGGGGTGGGAGACGGGGATATTTGGAGGAGGGTAGGAGGAGAAGTGTGCGAACGGAGGAATGGAGACAAAGGAGTGAGGGAGATGGGGGGGGGGGGGGGGGGGAGACCAGGGGGCTTAAAGGGGATTAAAGGGGGCTGTGTGGCATGCCACGTACATATAAACACGACGTAGACGTGGATATGCATGCGTGGTCTATATGTGTATATGCACGCGTGGTCTATATGTGTTTCCCATGTGTGTGTGGATTTATGTGTGGAGTGCATGCGGTGTGACTGGGGGCGGCTGGTTAGGCATCATCACATGTCATGTCTTTGGAACTGTTTGTGGTGGCTGGTGTGGGTGTCGTGGCCACCGATGGGCCCTGTGTTGCCCTGATGTGGCACGGATTGAGGTAGCGGAGGCATGACCAGTGCTTGGGGTGCCCCAGTCCCCTTGGGGAACCGAGAGCTGTCCCTGCGATTGGAGCAGAGGGCAGTGGGCGGTGCTGGCGTGACTGCTGTACCGGCGCGAGGTCTACGTGCACGTACTGCGACGTACTCGGGTTTGGTGCGTCAGCATGCATGTGTCCAGCCAGCGCCCTGCCCGCATGCGCCAGGTGCTACCCGGTGCCACGTGGGCGTGGTAAACCACTGTTCTATTACCGAGCCCCATCTAGGGTCCCATGCCATGAGCCATGGTATGCTGCCACAGGTGCGTATAGTATGCTGGCGCACGGGCTTCCATCGCGCATAGTAACACACATCGGCAGCCCGGTGCATCATCAAAGTGCATGTATGTTGCAGTCATGGGTACACGGAGGGCTCTCGAGTTGGGGTTTCGTGTTATGTACATCATATAAATACTACTACGTGTTATGTGTTATGTACATCATGTAACATAATTCTCAGTGTTATGTGTTATATTCATCATGGCCAGGGCTTGCTGGGTTTGAGAAGAATTGGGGGGTACGGGAGGCCATCATCGCTGCCCTTGACCGCCCATGCTGACGCGTGCTCATTTCCCTACGCCCCCACATCTATCTGCTCCCCCCCTGTTGCGCGTGCCTTGCCCCTGTTGCATCTGCGGTATGCGTGTTGCGTGTGCTGGCAGTCCTCGAGCAGAGACGCGAGGCCGACCGCAAGGAGGCCGAGCGTAGGAAGGCCGGCAAGATCGAGTTTGCGCGCGGGGGGGTCATGATGCCAGCAGATGCCACGGGACAGGCTGCCGGATCCGCCGCGGCCGCGGCGCCCTCGTCACTGCCCCCCACAGGAACAGGCGTTCTGGGCCAGGCATCAGGTGCCGCCTCGGGTCCCAGCGCATCAGCAGGTGCCCCTGGGGCCGCCGTGCCGGCCGCCGGGGACTCTCCCCCTCGCGCTTCTTCTGCTGGCATTCCCCGCGTTATCTCACCAGGTCTTGCCCAGGGTCATGGGCATGGGCACGGGCACGGGCATGGACACGGGCATGGGCACGGGCATGTGGAGGGTGCCAGCAGCGCCCCCGCGGCCACAGGAATCTTGCCGGGTGCAGCTGCGTCCGCAGCCACCTCGTCCCGCGCCGGCGGTCCAGGTATGTGCGGCCTCTTGGCAAAGACGATTACCTTGCTAAGTGTTGGTGCCACGGATTGCTGGCCTCCACGCATTGAGATGGTTGTGTCATGGCATGGTTGGATGTCGGCCGTGTTTCATACGAGTGGCCGGTATTTCTTTGGCGCGAGCTGGGACGAAGGAGTGTGGCTGCAGCTGATGTGATGGCCTGAAACCATTGGAGAGGGTGGCTGCGACACTTTTGGCACCGCGATCATGCTCCTGCGGTTTGTTCCCACTTCAAACGTGCTTGCGCAAACGCCTGCGATTCCCCCTACCGAAGCACGTCACCGATGCGTTACCGTCCGCTTGGAGGTGCATCCCAAATATTTCATTTCGGCCTTACAAAAGGAAATCCGTGGTCATGTCTGGAAGTCATGTCTGGAAGATGCCTGTTTGCACAACGGACGTTGATTTTAGTACATTTCTCGACCTTAGGCCTCTGCCCTTGCGTGCGTGCTCTACCCCATCCCCATCCCTCTCCAGGTGTGGGCATGCCGCCTCTGCCCCCACTGTCCTCAGGTTCCCAGGCACTCGTTGCCGCACACGCCGCCGCCGCAGCAGCCGCAGCGGCCGCACTCGCTTCTGCCAACGCCAAGGCTGCTAGTGCCGCCAAGGCCAATGCGGCGGTGTTGGCCGCCACCCAGAAAGTGGCGGTGGCTGCTGAGGGCGGGGCGGACCGTCCGTCGTCTGCGGATGGTGCGGCGCCCCGGCCCGCGAAGAAGAGCAAGTGGGACAAACGTGGTACGCGAGGGTTATGGGAGAGGGCAATCCTGATTGGCTTGTACAGGATGGCGTGAACAGGCATGCATGGGAATGGGGCAACACGGGTTCGCTCGTTGTGATGGATTGTGTCATATCGTATGGTCCCTAAGAAGAGCCCCGTGCTCTTTGTGTAGTTGCAACGAGGCGTGCTTGCCTCTTTCAATCCAGTTTTTCTTCGCGTTTTCCAGCTAGCTGCCCGAGGAATATCTTGGCGTGCGCGCACCCTTACCAACGCACTCGTTCAAGTGAGCCTTTGTGTGCAAGCGCTTCCCCCCCTCTTCCCCCACCCATCATCCCTACCTTTCCCATGCAGTTTGGTGAAACAGACTCTGGTCCCTGCGTCGCACGGCAAATCGAAAGTGACAAAGCCGGTGATGAATGTATCGCCTCTTTGCCTGGTGGCTGTTGGCTGGGTTGGGTACAGTGTAACCCGCGCGTGGTGTCTTCGACATGTTCAGAAGGCATGGCAGTCTGACTTTTTCCCTGGCTGTGACGTTGAATGTCAGCGGGTTCACCATGCGGTGCCCGGTGTGTATGAAGAGAAAGAACATAGATGGATCCTGAACAAGCCATGAAGGACATGGATCATTCATGCTTTTTTTTGCTGACAGCGGTTTCTCTGCCATGCCATGATGTGGTGGTTCTCTCATTTTTGCATTTTTGACCTTGCAGGGTGAAGCTGACGTGGTCAAGCCCCCAACAAGGGACCAATGGTGAATCATCTTCCTTTGGTAGAGTGAGCATACCGAGTTGAACGGCCAGGAGGAAAGGGTTTTTCAGATATGCCCTGACTCGTTTCAAATGATTGCACATCTGCCCATCCTTCCACGTGCTTGCCATTGGATGTCCTCTGCGGGGACAGCCTTTGTAAGAAGGCACTTTCCTAGCTACAGATAGGTGAAAGGCGCAGTAGTGCCATTGTTGAGGCGAAATGATATTGTTGCATGTTCTGACAGCATTTTCAGGCGACACTGTCAGTACATGTTTTCAAAGCAGAAAGTGAATGCAGCGTAGGCGCGCATGCTTGCTACATGTCCTTGCTGCAGTTGGCAAGTCTATGTTCAGGATTAGCCTGACCGGCAAACAGCTAGCCCGGTTGATTCACAGAAGGCTTTGTGGGACACTGTTAGCCAAATGTTTTATGGAAGGGCGAACGAACAAAGGCTTGTCTGGGCGTATGTGCACGATGGCAGTGAGAAGGTATGACCATCAACTTACCACAGTTCTTCAGGTATAGTTTTCACATATAGTTACATTTTGTGGACGCTACAATTAAATAAGTAAGTACTCATGCGTGTCATGCGCATGGGCATGCCACAGAGTACTATGCTAATCCCATAGAAAAATAATTACACTAAAGTTACTTTCGTGTGCATAGACTCTGTATGAAGCTGTGCACCTGGATGAAAAGGTCTGATTCACGTACTACCATTCCTGAAAGCATTCGTTTTAAATTAAATTATTAATTAATAAGCACGTGACTGCGTCACGTGGGTGCCAATACAGAGTAAAGGAACCTTCAACCCTATATACACAGTGAGAAGGAGGGAGGGCGCCCTAGCTTTTCTAACTGCCGCAAGTGGGCAGGCCACAGAGCGCTCTCTCCACAGCATGGTGCATGCCGGGGCGCAAAACTGTGGGTGCAATATACAACCAGTGCAATACCATAGGTAGGCTGAATTGAATTGTAACATAACTCCGTTGGGAGTATATGTAGCACATAGCCCTTGAGAGGGGGCATATGGCCTATCATACATCCTAAGCTACTTCCTGCAAGGGTGGGGATGTAAAGGACCCTTGCTCTAGGTGCACCAGGGCACGTGCATCCCCATGATCTTCAAGCTATGCCCAGCGAAGGGGGAGCCTGTCATGGGGGGGAAGATCAGCATAGCTATACAAAAAGCTACCTAGGGCATGGCGTCTCAGCAGAGAGTTACTCCCTGCATGGGCACAACATAACTAAATAAAGCTAGGCATCATCTGGAGTGTGGCTCATCATAGGCACACATGTACATGATTAAATAAAGCGCGTGGCTTAGCTGGGATAGGGCCTCTAGGAGGCGTACATGTACATGGCCACGGTCTATCTATTCTACACTACTACTGCTGTATTCCCCTAAGCTGGGGCGCCTGGAGTCGCTGGGGCCGCGGGGGTCGCCTGCCAGGGCTTGTGGCCGACGTAGATGGCCGCCCCCTTCCAGTACACCGGCTGGCCCGCCTTGGTCTGCCGGAGCTGGAGGTAGGTCGGCCATAGCTCCCGTCGCCGTTGTTGCTGCGCCAGGGTCAGGTCGTCATCAAGGGTGAAGAGAGTCTTCTCGAGCCGCTTGCGGCGTCTGAGAAAAGAAATCTTGTCCGCCGGGGTCTTAAAGGTGAGAAGGAGCGGGGGCGGCCCTGCCTTACCCCGCGCGCGGGGAAGGCGGTGGGCGGCCAGCTCGATCTCACCAGTAAGGCCCATGCGATCAAGGATTTCTCTCTCAAAAGCACGCGCAAGCTTCTCGGAATTCTCACCTTCCTCCATCTTGAGATTCTTGACAATGACGTTAAGGCTGCGCTTGGCGAGCTCGGCCTCCTCGCGGAGGTCAAGCGTCTGCCGCTGGAGCTGTGCTGCGACGGCGGAGGTGGTGGAGGTGGTGTGCTGCTTAAGCATGTCCGCCCAGGTCGTGATGGGAGGAGCATCGCCGGCCAGGCCAGGGGCTGGCTTGGCGGCAATGTCCTTCACCGCCTGGGCGGTGAGGCCGGCGGTGTTCTGCAGGACCTCGATGGCGATTGCGTTGTCTTTAAGACGCTGGTCGATGTCACGGAGCTGGGCGGTGATGGCGTCGGAGGTGGGGGTGGTGGCGGTGGAGGAGGCGAGGAGGGTGGCGGTGGCGGTGGGGATGGTGGAGAGGAGGGGGAGCTCGGCAGCCAGCGTGCTGCCCATGGCCGCCACATCTGCAGCGATGGGGGCCACGTGCTGCTCGAGGGCCTCCTTGAGGAGTGAGCGGATGGAGGATTCGGTTAAGGTGGTGGTGAGGGGCTTTGGGGGCCAAAGCTCCTCGATGGAGCGTCCAAGGAGGGAAAAGAGGGCGTATTGCTGGAGGTGGGGGCGGCGGGCGTTGAGGACGTCCTTGCCGAAATTGCGCCTCTGGAGGAAGGCATTGACAAGGCGACCTTGGTGGGAAAGCTGCTTGCACAGTTCTAGAAGAGAGGCATGCGTCCCGAAAAACACATGGCCCAGGATGCGATCGGGTGTAAGCTTGTCAAAATAGCCGGGCTGGCTGGCGTCAAAGTCGTACTCATCCAGCAGCCCGTCAGAGCGACTGCGCTTGGGTTCGGGCGACGCTGCTGGCGATGCGGGCGCAGCAGGGGGCTGGACGACCACTATAGAGCTTGGCTAGTGGCGCCGCTGCCTTCTGGGCCGGTGGGCGAAGCTGCAGCCGAAGCTGCAGACGTATTTTCATTGCCGAGCGCAGCCGTCAGGCTGCGTTGCGTCGATGGGCGTTTGCTCATCGTATATTGCGTAATAGCGTCGGAAAATTATATCAGCATGTGCGTCTAAGAAAGACGAAGCGATTGTGATATTCACAGCTGAATTCGGTGCTCAAATGAGAAAGTTATGAGCTCCGACAGCCATGGCTACCTCGTGGCTCGTGGCTCGTGGCTCGTGGCCCACGCGCATGTGCGCCCATAGGTAGGCTGACGCATAGCTTATTCTACAAAGTAGGTGAGGTGGGCTCAAGACGTCGGCGAAGGCGCAAGCTGAGGGCCACAAGGTGCCAGAGCTAACTGAAGGTACTATAACGCTGTGCGCTAATATCATTTCAAATGCTGTAATGCCTAAGCTATCCCAGTTTTAAACTTGGGGGTGGTAAAAAACTGAGATATATCAAAGTAGGTTTTAGTTTTTATTTAACCCGTATGGAACTCCATGCAGGGTATCACATACTCTCTTGAATCAGTGAGACAACATCAAATTAAATTAAGTTAAATTATAACATGACTCCGTTGGCATAGCACGAGTTTAATTATATTAATAGAGTTTCTACGCCTCTGCGTTGCCGCCGTTGCGCAATCCGGTCCCCCGAATACCCAGAGCAGCAGGCCGGGCAGGCTCGCATCCTCCGCCCGTGCAGGACAAGCTCCATCATGCGATGAAAAGCACTATTCCATCCATCTCCCTAGCTCCCCATCGTTCTGGACATCCCCACCCCCATCTTCCGAGCCGCATCCACCCCCATCTCCCCTCGATCCCGATCACTCTCCCGCCCCTGTTGGCCGGGCCAGCAGGCATCCTTGGCCCTCCTAACTCATCAAGTTTTTCCGGTGAAATGGGTGTTAGTTTATTTCCATATAACAGTTAAGGTGACCCAGGTATGTCAAAAATAGCCTGAAATGCCTAGCTCAGTTTCAACGTATGTACGCACTGTCATTGCTATAGCTTATGTGCGCACCGGGTGGAGGAGCTTGTTGCCTTTTGCATGGCACACCGTGTGTCTATTCTATAGCTAGGCGTGCAGGAGACACCGTCGCACGGTGCCTCCTTGCACGGTGCTCGCTGATCGCCTGGCAGGCGGTCGGTGGTTTTACTTTGCTGGCAGTGGGTCACGCCAGGCCAAGGTGGGGTTGGCCTTTTGTCAAAGAGACAACCAGCGCTTTTGTGTTCGCCACTGCATCGCAGCTGCCAGCTAGCCTCAGCACGCTTAAGTTTTTAACCCCACGCCTTATGGTGGCACATTTCACCTCTGTTGATGAGGGGCCGGCGGTCTAAGTCACCACCTCACGGTTGGGGTGGGTTACGCACCCGGCCCATTATTAGTGGTCTACCCCAGTTGGATTCAACGCCAGAAGTTCTTCGAGGACTTGCATATGTAGCCTTAAGGGGGCCACCCCGGCCCGCCACTAGTCTTGCATGCATGGTGGTTATGCCTGCTCGATGCCAACGCCACGCTCCCGCCCCGTGGGCACTGCTGGCATGCAGTCGCTTTCCGCCTGCCGGCACGGCTGCTAATGAACGGCAACCGACCTCCTTGTTTTCTGCCTTTTTGCGGGATAATAGCGGGATGGTTGCTGTCTACTGCCACAAATTCCAACGTCCCTCACAGGCCTTGGTCACTTTTCGGGCCGGGCCCTAACGACCGTCAGGCCTGTCGATCTGGACTACGTACGTGGTGGTACGGCAGCCCAGCTATGATAATAGGTGCACTTCGGCTCTGCATGGATACTCGAGTGTTCGACCCGCCCGGCACGTACGATGTGAGCACTCTGACCACCGGTTGGTGCGTGCGACCATTCGGCCGGCTCCGGTTCCACGCCACCAAGCGCTGCGCCCCATGCATGCAGTGGCCCGCCCTGATCGACTGTCCAGACTGCGCTACCGGCGCCCGGTCGGTGGGGATATCCTGAGGATCGACTGTAGACGGACGCCGAGGCATCGTCGATCGAGCACGAGCCGACACAGGTGCCGACGCCGGGGCATACCTGGCGGCCCTGGACGCCCAGGCGGACGTCGATGCGCTGCAGCTAGGCCCAGGGTGCTCCTAACGCTGCATGCTATTTTTGCGGGCTTTAATTGCGGCCCGCGCCCCGTTGCTGGCGGCCCGGCACCTGCCGGTGACTCAAGCCCCGCCGACACCCCGGCCCGCTCTACCGCCAGGATCGACCCAAAGGTCCTGGCCGCCCGGCACCGCCTTAAGAAGCGTAACCGGGAGTTCCGGGACCCGCTGCTGATCACCCGCGGTGCATGCTCTGACAACGGAGGCCGCCCTTGTGGAGGCCTACGCACATCATTGCTCAGGACGCAGAAGCGGCCCAGCTAGTAGTGCATCGCGGATGCCAAGGCCTGCCAATTAAGCTCGCAACCAGGGCAAGGACATGTGGTATACCACCTCGACCGGCTCGGCGGTCGGTGGCAACGCACGTACCCCGGTGGAGCACTGTCAGACGGGGGACGGCGCGGCGCCGGTCAGCCTTGTCAGACCGCTGGTTGGCCCACAATGTTTCCTTGACAGGCCGGGTGGGGCTCGTGCCCCCCCGGCCCCCCCGCCGCTTCGATCACCCCAAGACGGGCGCGCCCGTCTCGGTGCATTGCCGGACCTCCCCCGCCGCCTGCGCCCCTGGCCCTCCTCGGCCGCGGACTACCACCAAATCCCCACCTTGACGGAGGGCTGCCTTGTCACCAACGACGTCGTCCACCCCTTCACTTTGGAGGAATTCGATGGCGCCGCCCTTGCTCGCCTGCGGTACGACGCGGCGGTCGGTGCCGACCACCTTTCGGCTGAGCTAGCTGCTGAAGACCCCGCCGGCAACCTGGCGGTGCGGGAGCTTCCGTGCTGGCGTTCTGCAACCTTGTTCTGCTCTCTGATGAGTGATGAGCCTCCGCCTGCATGCTGAGTGGCATGCAGACGGCCATCCGAGCGATCATGCATGCTGTACTTGTAAGAAGGGATCAGACTGCTGGACTGACCCCGAGTATCGGGGTGTCTGCCTCTAGAGCGCTGCATGATGAGGTCTTCATGCGCACGATGCTAGCTGCACAGGCTCCGCGCCGCGCTGGATCCCTGCACACCTGGGTAAAGTCTCAGATGGTTTTCCGTCGTGGCCGTAACACTGTCATGGCTGTATTTGTCGCACGCCGGTTGATGGAGCTAGGAGGTGCGTCGCAATTGCCCTGATGGTTTTCCGCTGGTCTTCATTTTTGTTGATTGTGAGCATAGATTATGGCTGTACACGAGCCACGAGCGGACATGGCTGACGGCGGAGCTCAGAACTTTTGCGTCTGAGCCCCAAATTCAGTCATGCTACTTGCATCAGATGCGTCTTTTCAAGACGCATCTGCTAGTATAATCGGTTACGGCTGTAACGCAGTATTTTGCAAATATGCCACCAAAACGCAGCCTTGACAAACAAATCGAGCTGCTGTCGGCATTCCCGTCGCCAGCAGCACGTGCGACATCAACTCCTGCGGACGCCAACCTTTTCGCTCTGATCGAAGCTCTCCCCCCCGGTCTGCCTCCCTCGACGCAGTGCTCTACGCCAAATTCGTCGCCCATTCCCCAAAAAACCCGAACTTCCCATACCAAATGGTCCCATGTCCGCCGCTTCGGCGCCGGCCAGCGGGATTTTTGCATCTTGGAAATCTTTTCGCTCACGAAGGAACAATGTGACGATGTTATCAAGTTCCTGGCCCGCCGCCATGACGAACTTTTCCTGCCTACCCCTGGCGACAAGGTCACCAAGCCCGCCTGGGAATGGCTGCTTCAAGAACCGGAGGCGTACTTGTTGAAGGCAGTCATCACGTGCAGCTACCTGCGCTGCGACGCCCAGGACATCACCCAGATTGGCTACGCTGGCCTCAGGAGCCTCCTGCATGAGCGCAGACGGGCAGCCACAGCAGCTGCAGCATCCCCGCAGAGCAGCACCTCCCCCAGCACGGAGCTGCAGTGACGGAGCAGCTGGCGCCGATGGCTGAGCAGCTCGCCGCCCTGAACGCGCCTGACGGCCCACTCAACACTCTCTCGGCCAAGGTCAACAACATTGAAGCCAGAGTCGCCCTTCAGCTCCAGCCTCAGTTTACTGCTACGCAAGAGCACATTGCCACCAAAGTTTCCGACGCCACAGCGGCCACTGTGACCACCCGCCGCGGTGGAAGGCCGAGTCGGCCAAGGCACCGTGAAACTTGAGGCAGTTGCTGCCAAGGTAGACGCCCTGGCCACGCAGGTCCCCGAGATCGCCGAGCGAACGGCCACCATCGCCGCCCAACCTGCTGGTAGGGCTAGCAATGACCCCTCGACTCGCGCCTCCTGGGCGGACCTGCCGGCTCAAGAGCCAGGCATCGATCCTAGTACCACGACCGCCGTCACCACCAAGCTCCAGGAGCTGGAATTAAGACACGCGCCGCGAGGCCGCTGACCGCGACCGTCGCCGCTGCCGGGTCATCCTCAGGCGCTTCGACATGCCACCGGAGGAGACCCCAGACTCTCTTCTCGACGAGCTGCATGAAGAAACAGCTCTTGGCGTGCATGCAGCTGCCAGGTGCGATACTGCAGGGCGCCTACCGCCTCAGCCCCATCCGGCACGGGCCAAGGCTGGGCCCCCTCCAGTGGTCCTCACCTTCAGCGACATCACAGCCCGAGTTCGGTTCCTCTCTCGCCGCAAGAAGCTGGTGGACACCTCCTGGTCGCTTTGACGACGACCTGACGCCAGCCCAGCAGCAGCAACGCCGCGATCAGTGGCCCGACTACATCCGCCACAAGACCTACCCCGAGAAGCCCCAAGTGTACTGGCGGGGCAGGGACCTCTATGTCAACAAGAAACTGTGGAAGCCCCCCCGGGCTTCCCCGGGATAGAGCACTCCAGCTAGTTGTCTAGATGGGGGCAATCGATTATGGGATAGCTTAGGCATTACAGCACTTGAAACGATATTAGCGCACAGCGTTATAAGTACCTTCAATTAGCTCTGGCACCTTGTGGCCCTCAGCTTGCGCCTTCGCCGACGTCTTGAGCCCACCTCACCTACTTTGTAGAATAAGCTATGCGTCAGCCTACCTATGCATGGTATTGCACTGGTTGTATTGCACCCACAGTGTTGCGCCCCGGGCACCATGGGCACCGTGGAGAGAGCGCTCTGTGGCCTGCCCACCTGCGGCAGTGAGAGAAGCTAGGGCGCCCTCCCTCCTTCTCGCTGTGTATATAGGGTTGAAGGTTCCTTTACTCTGTATTGGCACCCACGTGATGCAGTCACGTGCATTAATTCGTTCATTTTTGTTGACGATATTGATCAAGGCTTTCGACACGGTCCTCTGGGAGGCTGTATGGGCCATCCTAGCTCTGGATCGTGTGCCCGGCCCCAACGTTTATTGCTGCCATTCGCCGGCTGTATGTTATGGGGGCTTGCACACTTAACACAGGCAGTGTGTAATGCGGACTGCGGAAGGCAACGCATGCATCCCACCATTCCCCGGCCCTTCACCATGCAGGGTGTGGCAAGTTTGGCCAGGTATGTGTCCTGCATGTCCCCATACCTGTTCGATCATAATTGTCGTGCATGGATCGCGTCCTGCGCCAGGCACGCGCATGCTTTACTGCTCTTAAGAGTTTCGAGCCCGGCTTGGACATCCTTTAGTTAACGATCGTCGCGAATAGGGCGGCGGTGGCCCTGGCTACCGCCTATCCGACCTGATTTAATTATGCGGATGATACCACCCTCCGGCCTCATCGAGCGCCCCGAGCACATATTTCAGACCTGGCTGGACTGTCTGGGCCTGGAGGCGCGGGCGGTGCATGGGGTAGGAGATAATTAGTGTCAAGACGGAGGCCGGCGATGGTGATCAGGGCTACCAGTGCCCCGCCGCTGCCGCGGCTGCTAGACGGGACGGAGATCCCGTTCCGTGATCGCTTCAAACTACTGGGGAGCATGCCGGCTCCCCGACACCGCCAATGATGTGGACACCCGCACTGGCCTGACCTGGGCTCGGCTTCGTTCGCTCAAAACCTAGTACTGCATGTCACTCGAAGGACCTGGGCGAGCACCGCAAGCGCATGCTCTTCAAGGTCCTGGTCCTCACGGCCGGTGCTCACCTATCTACTGATGGCGCCGAGGCATGATGGACGCTCACGGACACGCTGGCCACACGGCTGAACGGCACTATGTATGGTAACTAGGATGCTCCACCAGGCCCTGAACGTCGGGTTTTCCACACATAGGTCCTTAGAGTCTTTGCATCAGGGTATGCCTCGCATTTCGGACGAGATTATTAGACAGCTCGTAGGATATAGCGTTCGTAGGACATCTTGCTCGCACCAGTCAGGTAGATACTGCCCTGAGGAAGGAAGGATACTGAGTGAGGAAGGAAGGAAGGAAGGAAGGAAGGAAGGAAGGAAGGAAGGAAGGAAGGAAGGAAGGAAGGAAGGAAGGAAGGAAGGAAGGAAGGAAGGAAGGAAGGAAGGAAGGAAGGAAGGAAGGAAGGAAGGAAGGAAGGAAGGAAGGAAGGAAGGAAGGAAGGAAGGAAGGAAGGAAGGAAGGAAGGAAGGAAGGAAGGAAGGAAGGAAGGAAGGAAGGAAGGAAGGAAGGAAGGAAGGAAGGAAGGAAGGAAGGAAGGAAGGAAGGAAGGAAGGAAGGAAGGAAGGAAGGAAGGAAGGAAGGAAGGAAGGAAGGAAGGAAGGAAGGAAGGAAGGAAGGAAGGAAGGAAGGAAGGAAGGAAGGAAGGAAGGAAGGAAGGAAGGAAGGAAGGAAGGAAGGAAGGAAGGAAGGAAGGAAGGAAGGAAGGAAGGAAGGAAGGAAGGAAGGAAGGAAGGAAGGAAGGAAGGAAGGAAGGAAGGAAGGAAGGAAGGAAGGAAGGAAGGAAGGAAGGAAGGAAGGAAGGAAGGAAGGAAGGAAGGAAGGAAGGAAGGAAGGAAGGAAGGAAGGAAGGAAGGAAGGAAGGAAGGAAGGAAGGAAGGAAGGAAGGAAGGAAGGAAGGAAGGAAGGAAGGAAGGAAGGAAGGAAGGAAGGAAGGAAGGAAGGAAGGAAGGAAGGAAGGAAGGAAGGAAGGAAGGAAGGAAGGAAGGAAGGAAGGAAGGAAGGAAGGAAGGAAGGAAGGAAGGAAGGAAGGAAGGAAGGAAGGAAGGAAGGAAGGAAGGAAGGAAGGAAGGAAGGAAGGAAGGAAGGAAGGAAGGAAGGAAGGAAGGAAGGAAGGAAGGAAGGAAGGAAGGAAGGAAGGAAGGAAGGAAGGAAGGAAGGAAGGAAGGAAGGAAGGAAGGAAGGAAGGAAGGAAGGAAGGAAGGAAGGAAGGAAGGAAGGAAGGAAGGAAGGAAGGAAGGAAGGAAGGAAGGAAGGAAGGAAGGAAGGAAGGAAGGAAGGAAGGAAGGAAGGAAGGAAGGAAGGAAGGAAGGAAGGAAGGAAGGAAGGAAGGAAGGAAGGAAGGAAGGAAGGAAGGAAGGAAGGAAGGAAGGAAGGAAGGAAGGAAGGAAGGAAGGAAGGAAGGAAGGAAGGAAGGAAGGAAGGAAGGAAGGAAGGAAGGAAGGAAGGAAGGAAGGAAGGAAGGAAGGAAGGAAGGAAGGAAGGAAGGAAGGAAGGAAGGAAGGAAGGAAGGAAGGAAGGAAGGAAGGAAGGAAGGAAGGAAGGAAGGAAGGAAGGAAGGAAGGAAGGAAGGAAGGAAGGAAGGAAGGAAGGAAGGAAGGAAGGAAGGAAGGAAGGAAGGAAGGAAGGAAGGAAGGAAGGAAGGAAGGAAGGAAGGAAGGAAGGAAGGAAGGAAGGAAGGAAGGAAGGAAGGAAGGAAGGAAGGAAGGAAGGAAGGAAGGAAGGAAGGAAGGAAGGAAGGAAGGAAGGAAGGAAGGAAGGAAGGAAGGAAGGAAGGAAGGAAGGAAGGAAGGAAGGAAGGAAGGAAGGAAGGAAGGAAGGAAGGAAGGAAGGAAGGAAGGAAGGAAGGAAGGAAGGAAGGAAGGAAGGAAGGAAGGAAGGAAGGAAGGAAGGAAGGAAGGAAGGAAGGAAGGAAGGAAGGAAGGAAGGAAGGAAGGAAGGAAGGAAGGAAGGAAGGAAGGAAGGAAGGAAGGAAGGAAGGAAGGAAGGAAGGAAGGAAGGAAGGAAGGAAGGAAGGAAGGAAGGAAGGAAGGAAGGAAGGAAGGAAGGAAGGAAGGAAGGAAGGAAGGAAGGAAGGAAGGAAGGAAGGAAGGAAGGAAGGAAGGAAGGAAGGAAGGAAGGAAGGAAGGAAGGAAGGAAGGAAGGAAGAAGGAAGGAAGGAAGGAAGGAAGGAAGGAAGGAAGGAAGGAAGGAAGGAAGGAAGGAAGGAAGGAAGGAAGGAAGGAAGGAAGGAAGGAAGGAAGGAAGGAAGGAAGGAAGGAAGGAAGGAAGGAAGGAAGGAAGGAAGGAAGGAAGGAAGGAAGGAAGGAAGGAAGGAAGGAAGGAAGGAAGGAAGGAAGGAAGAAGGAAGGAAGGAAGGAAGGAAGGAAGGAAGGAAGGAAGGAAGGAAGGAAGGAAGGAAGGAAGGAAGGAAGGAAGGAAGGAAGGAAGGAAGGAAGGAAAGGAAGGAAGGAAGGAAGGAAGGAAGGAAGGAAGGAAGGAAGGAAGGAAGGAAGGAAGGAAGGAAGGAAGGAAGGAAGGAAGGAAGGAAGGAAGGAAGGAAGGAAGGAAGGAAGGAAGGAAGGAAGGAAGGAAGGAAGGAAGGAAGGAAGGAAGGAAGGAAGGAAGGAAGGAAGGAAGGAAGGAAGGAAGGAAGGAAGGAAGGAAGGAAGGAAGGAAGGAAGGAAGGAAGGAAGGAAGGAAGGAAGGAAGGAAGGAAGGAAGGAAGGAAGGAAGGAAGGAAGGAAGGAAGGAAGAAGGAAGGAAGGAAGGAAGGAAGGAAGGAAGGAAGGAAGGAAGGAAGGAAGGAAGGAAGGAAGGAAGGAAGGAAGGAAGGAAGGAAGGAAGGAAGGAAGGAAGGAAGGAAGGAAGGAAGGAAGGAAGGAAGGAAGGAAGGAAGGAAGGAAGGAAGGAAGGAAGGAAGGAAGGAAGGAAGGAAGGAAGGAAGGAAGGAAGGAAGAAGGAAGGAAGGAAGGAAGGAAGGAAGGAAGGAAGGAAGGAAGGAAGGAAGGAAGGAAGGAAGGAAGGAAGGAAGGAAGGAAGGAAGGAAGGAAGGAAGGAAGGAAGGAAGGAAGGAAGGAAGGAAGGAAGGAAGGAAGGAAGGAAGGAAGGAAGGAAGGAAGGAAGGAGAAGGAAGGAAGGAAGGAAGGAAGGAAGGAAGGAAGGAAGGAAGGAAGGAAGGAAGGAAGGAAGGAAGGAAGGAAGGAAGGAAGGAAGGAAGGAAGGAAGGAAGGAAGGAAGGAAGGAAGGAAGGAAGGAAGGAAGGAAGGAAGGAAGGAAGGAAGGAAGGAAGGAAGGAAGGAAGGAAGGAAGGAAGGAAGGAAGGAAGGAAGGAAGGAAGGAAGGAAGGAAGGAAGGAAGGAGGAAGGAAGGAAGGAAGGGGAAGGAATTGGTGAGCTATGCTCATTTTATCTATGACTAACCTGCTGAGCGGAGAATGCAACGCCGTATAGCACCAAAAGAAAAAATAATTTTAGAAAAAATATTTTTTGTGCTGGCACCCGTACCCCAGCCACCCAGGTAGGGGTTGGCTGGAGAGGTGGTTGCTATAAAGGGTGGGCTTCCATTCTAGGGAAGCAGGTTGTTTCTTTTGCCTGAGAACCTCACGTGACCACATCACAAAAAACAAAACGCAAGATAACACATCAAGCAGTATAACCCACCATGACCACAGTGACAGCCCCAGACCGGAATTTCCTAGCGAAACTCAAGCAAGCAGCCAAGGAGGGATGCACCCCAAAGGAGGCCGCCACTGCGGTCCAGAAGATCCTAGGGGAGGGGAACTGGCTAGAGCGGATCCAGAAGCTCACTCCGGGGCGTGCCAAGAACGTCATGGACGTCCTGGAGGAAAGGGGGTTTGTCAGCGACTGGGATGGGGAGGAGGCCCTGGCCGATGTGCTAGCAGCGCAACTGGGGGAGGCTATTGCAGAGCCGGACCACCAGTGTCAGCAGGTGCGGTGGGAACGGGGGTGTTCCCCCTTCGGCAGGTGGAAGCGGAGGGGCGGGGCATGGTGGAGCGGGCGCTGGGGAGGACGATGGCGCTCCTGGGGCGATCGACCAGGCTGTGGCGGACCTGGACCGAAACCTAGGTCGGCTGCTGGGGACCGAGACGGGCTATGCAACGCCAGCTGGAGGGCTTCCATCCCGGCCGGGCAACGCCCGCACTGGCGGAGATATTGGCGACCTGATATCGGCCATGTCGAAGCTGCTGGACCAGGCAAAGACTCCAGCAGCTGCAAGCCCAGCCGCAGCGACGACTGCTGGCAGGCTGGCGCGCACGAAGGGGGTGGCGCTGAGTGGGCATGCAGTGCCGGTGCTGGTGAGCAACATGCTGGAGGCGGTGCTGCCGGGAATGCTGGACTACGCGGAGAGCGTGGGGGGGAAGTCCATCCGTGCATCGTTAATGCTGACGATGCACGGCAGCTCAGCCAGCGGGGAGAGGCGGATGCTGCTCCTGCAGATGGCAGGAATTCTGGACACGATGGTGACAGAATTTGGCTACTGGGCCACGCCACGCTCCGAAGTAATTCTGGAGCTGGCAGCAGCCGAGTACCTGGCAAAGCTGATCACGGCATGCCAGCTGGTGGATGTGGGGTCGACGGGTTGGAAGGGGACGCCGTCGGCAATGCTGCCATTCCAGGAGGGTGGAGCAATGCTGGCGTCTCCGGCGGTGCGGGCGGCGATGAGCATGGGGAAGCTGCAGCACAAGCTGGAGCAGGGTCCCGGCAAGAAGGGGCAGGGCGGCCCGTCCAACAACAACAAGTGAGGGAGCGGTGCCTTCTTCCACTACCTCTTCCAGCACCCCTGCCACCTCGTGACTGGTGGCAGCAGGTACGCTCAGGCCGTAGGCGCGATAGGATGAGTCGGGCTTTTAATGCTCGCACACTAGCCTGTCAGACGGTTAGGGCGTTAAACTGGATGGGGGGGGGGGGCGAGACCCGCCTGCTGTAGATTCAGCCCGTGTGCCCGGGCCTCTGCAGCAGGCGGCCCTAGATGGGATCGATGATGCTTGCAGGTCCTTTGTCCGCCGGAACGGTGGTTCCGTAGCGGCAATGGCAGGATCTGTAGTGGATGGGGGTGAATATGCTGAAGGAGCCCCTTACGAACCGTTAGTGGCCGCACGCTTGGCTTTGCCTGGTCCGGGGGAAGGTGGCCAAGTGGATGTGCTGAACTTACTACCCCCCTCTTGGGGAGCAATTTTGAATGATGAGAGTAGGATGGTACGGACGCTGAGCCCAGCAGAGCGGATCTTGCAGAAGTCGATGCGGATCTCGCGGGGGTGTAGCATGGAGGAGTTCGCGCGGGTTTGCACGGTGTGTGTGGAGAGGGGGATTTTGGGTGGATTTTTTGAGGAGGAGCCGCCTATGGTGAACGGTACTTTTGGGGTCGGAAAGCCCGACGGCCGTATACGGCTGATTGTGGACAACCGGCGTGGCAACATGCCACTACCAGATCCTATGCCCGCTTTTTTACCACACCTTGGCGTGATTTGCGATTTGCCCACGCGCGCTGGGGAGGATGTTTTTGGGGGCGTATCAGATTTGGATTCGTACTACAACAGACTCCGCCTGCCAGTTTGGATGCGGCGGTACTGTGCGTGGATGCCGGTGTGGTCGGATCTGGTGGGCCTGAGTGGGGCTCGTCGGAAGGTGTGGCCGTGGATGTTGTGCTGGCCAATGGGCAACAAGCTGGCCGTCGCGGTGGCCCAGTGTGTGCATCAGTCTGTGTTGTACCGCTGTGGCCCCAAGCCGCCGTTGGAGGCTAGTCGTGGGCTGAGCATCAACATGTCCGCGCTGATCCTGGTGGCGGAGGCCAACGAGGCGGGGGAGACCGTCCGGCTGAGGCTGGAGGAGGACCCTGCTGCGCCCTTGGCGCCCTCGCCGTGCTTCGAATCTCGGCAGGATCTGGAAGGTATGCATGCTGTGACGATCGATGACCTCCATTTCACCCACTGTGCGTCGGTGGATGGGGTGAATCAGCAGCTAGATCGTGTTCAGGCTGCCTACGCCGCTGTTGGGCTGGTGCAGAAGTCTGACAAGGTGGTACGGGCGACAGCAGAGCAGACTGGTGTGCAGGCGGTGGGGTCATTCACCAAAGGATGGTGACGTGGTGCCTGTTCCTGAGCGTGTGGTGGCAGTTATCGCCGCTACTCATAGAATCTTAGATCGCGGGTTTACATACTACCGCGAACTTAGTTCTGTGCTTGGGAAGTGGGTGTGGATGCATCTGCTGTGCCGCCCCATGCTTTCGGTGTGGTCTGAGACGTACCGGCTGCTAGCAGCCATGAATGCCTCCCTGCCTGGGCGCCGCTGGCGCCTCCCTGCGGGGGCCCGCCAGGAGCTTCAGGCGGCGATCGACCTGGCCCCCTTTTTGAGGGCGGCCAGGGCCCGGCCCCTTTCTGACCGGGTCGTCGCAAGTGATGCGAGCGGCTCCGGCGGTGGGGTGGTCTACAGGGACCTGCCTGGGGCCGATTGTGCCCGGCTGGCGACCCGGCGCGAAGCGCGGGGGTGGCGGACGACAGCTTTAACGTCTGGGGAGGACTGGGACCTGGAGCGCATGGAGGAGGGGGACTACAGCCTGCTGGATAGTGGCCACTGGCGTACGGCACTGTCCTACCGGTGGCGGGGGCAGCCTAACCACATCAACGTCAAGGAGGCGATTGCTGCGACACAGGGGGTCGAGTGGTCGTGCCGGACCAAGGCGTGTCGGGTAAGCGAGTCGTCCGGCTCGTAGACTCCAGTGCTGTGGTGGGGGCGTTTGTCAGAGGGCGGTCGTCTTCCTACCGTCTCAACCAGCTGGTTCGGCGCTACTGCGCTCTGTCACTGGCTGGCGACATGCAGAGCCACTGGGTCTGGGTGGCTACCGACCACAACCCAGCTGACAAGGCCAGTCGGCGTGGCGCTTGGGTTCCTGACTTGACCCGGTGTGGTGACGTGCATCCCAACCCTGGGCCTGAGGGGGCGCGACGCCCTCGGGACTTGGCACTTTTGGAGGGCACAGTCAACCCTGTGTCTACCTTGCCAGCGTACCGGCGTGCGGCGGCTGTCTACGTGGCGTGGGCGCCACCTGGCCCTGTCGACCCAGCTGACGCGAAGCCATTTTCTGTGAGTGGATTTCTGCTGTCTACCATGCCAGAGGCGGGCGGGGGCGTACCTTATGCCAGCATGCCAAGGCCTGTCTGCACCTGTACTACCCCGACATTGTTCGGAATTGGGTACTGGCGGACCGCCTGCTAGCAGGTTGGCAGCGGCTTGTTCCGGCTGTCAGCCCTCCGCCTATGCCCTGGCGCCTTTGCTATTTCACTGCCCTGTTGCTAGTTTCACGTCGACAGGTGCATTTGAGTGCGTTGATTATTATTGCTTTCCAGCAGTATTTACGCATTAGCGAGGCGCTAGGGCTGCGGGTTCGGGATGTGGCTCATCCCGGCCACCCCCTTCTCGAGCCAGGGCCCATGGTCGGTGCCCTTGTGCTGCGCAACCCCAAAACTGCGCAGGGGGCGGCCCAGCACGTCCTCGTCCGGGATCCACTTTCTTTGTGGCTCCTGCGACGTCTGACGGCTGGCCAGCCCCCGGATGCACTCCTCTTTCGGGCTTAACGTACAGCCAGGCTAGGCAGCAGTGGGAGGCTGTGCAGGCCCGCATGGCATCCCAGGGATGTTTTCTTTTCACAGCCTCCGGCATGGGGGGGCGACGCACGACGCCATCGCTGGCGAGTCGCCGGAGGCCATCCAGCTGCGCGGCCGGTGGGCTTCGGCCCTCTCGGTCACGCGCTACATTGGCCTCCACCGCAGCCTCCTGGGGCGCGACATCCCACCCGCCCTCTGGGCTCAGGCCCTGGGTTTTGACCCAGCGGCTTTCCGGCGCCACTTCGGTGGCGTCGAGTTTTGACGTCCTCCTGTTTTTACTCTCGTCTTTTAGCTATCAACTGACCTCACCCTTGTGTGGGAGGTCAGGGGGGAAATGGTTTAACTAACCCGAGGGTGAACCTGGGTTGGGACAAAGTACCCCCATAGCTAGGTAGTTTAAGTTTTCTTTTTTGCATGTCCTACGTATTTTCGGCTGTTAGCCATGTAAGGAGATGTGGGTAGAGCAGGGGCACAGCTGCTGTGGGCTGGCCCTGCACATTCACATAGTGTGCTCACCCTAGCATACAGATGGCCGTGTTGCCATCTGGTAGACATGTCTGTGTTATTCCACCGTATAGAGCTAGCACACATATTGTAATAAATTTGATGTTTTGTGGTGATGCATGCAAAGCAAGGCAAGGCCAGAAATGGATTTGGTGAGCTATGCTCATTTTATCTATGACTAACCTGCTGAGCGGAGAATGCAACGCCGTATAGCACCAAAAGAAAAAATAATTTTAGAAAAAATATTTTTTGTGCTGGCACCCGTACCCCAGCCACCCAGGTAGGGGTTGGCTGGAGAGGTGGTTGCTATAAAGGGTGGGCTTCCATTCTAGGGAAGCAGGTTGTTTCTTTTGCCTCCCACCCCCCACCCTGGCAAAAGGGGTAGAGCAGGGGCACAGCTGCTGTGGGCTGGCCCTGCACATTCACATAGTGTGCTCACCCTAGCATACAGATGGCCGTGTTGCCATCTGGTAGACATGTCTGTGTTATTCCACCGTATAGAGCTAGCACACATATTGTAATAAATTTGATGTTTTGTGGTGATGCATGCAAAGCAAGGCAAGGCCAGAAATGGATGGAAGGAAGGAAGGAAGGAAGGAAGGAAGGAAGGAAGGAAGGAAGGAAGGAAGGAAGGAAGGAAGGAAGGAAGGAAGGAAGGAAGGAAGGAAGGAAGGAAGGAAGGAGGAAGGAAGGAAGGAGGAAGGAAGGAAGGAAGGAAGGAAGGAAGGCAGGAAGGAAGGAAGGAAGGAAGGAAGGAAGGAGGAAGGAAGGAAGGCAGGAAGGAAGGAAGGAAGGAAGGAAGAGGAAGGAAGGCAGGAAGGAAGGCAGAAGGAAGGAAGGAAGGAAGGAAGGAAGGAGGAAGGAAGGAAGGAAGGAAGGAAGGAGGAAGGAAGGAAGGAAGGAAGGAAGGAAGGAAGGAAGGAAGGAAGGAAGAGGAGGAAGGAGGAAGGAGGAAGGAGGAAGGAAGGAAGGAGGAAGGAAGGAAGGAAGGAAGGAAGGAAGGAAGGAAGGAAGGAAGGAAGGAAGAAGGAAGGAAGGAAGGAAGGAAGGAAGGAAGGAGGAAGAAGGAAGGAAGAAGGAAGGAAGGAAGGAAGAAGGAGGAAGGAAGGAAGGAAGGCAGGAGGAGGAAGAAGGAAGGAAGGAAGGAAGGAAGGAAGGAAGGAAGGAAGGAAGGAAAGGAAGGCAGGAAGGAGGAAGGAGGAAGGCAGGAAGGAAGGAAGGAAGGAAGGAAGGCAGGAAGGCAGGAAGGCAGGAAGGAAGGAAGGAAGGAGGAAGGAAGGAAGGAAGGCAAGGAAGGAGGAAGGAAGGAAGGAAGGAAGGAAGGAAGGAAGGAAGGAAGGAAGAAGGAAGGAAGGAAAGGAAGGAAGGAAGGAAGGAAGGAAAGGAAGGAAGGAAGGAAGGAAGGAAGGAAGGAAGGAAGGAAGGAAGGAAGGAAGGAAGGAAGGAAGGAAGGAAGGAGGAAGGAAGGAAGGAAGGAAGGAAGGAAGGAAGGAAGGAAGGAA
This sequence comes from Mesostigma viride, assembly GCA_009746045.1. NCBI lineage: Eukaryota > Viridiplantae > Streptophyta > Mesostigmatophyceae > Mesostigmatales > Mesostigmataceae > Mesostigma > Mesostigma viride. Next base: position 32,652 of record RPFO01000849.1, read on the forward strand.
GGAGGAAGGAAGAAGGAAGGAAGGAAGGAAGGAAGGAAGGAAGGAAGGAAGGAAGGAAGGAAGGAAGGAAGGAGAGGAAGGAAGGAAGGAAGGAAGGAAGGAAGGAAGGAAGGAAGGAAGGAAGGAGGAAGGAAGGAAGAAGGAAGGAAGGAAGGAAGGAAGGAAGGAAGGAAGGAAGGAAGGAAGGAAGGAAGGAAGGAAGGAAGGAAGGAAGGAAGGGAAGGAAGGAAAGGAAGGAAGGAAGGAAGGAAGGAAGGAAGGAAGGAAGGAAGGAAGGAAGGAAGGAAGAAGGAAGGAAGGAAAGGAAGGAAGGAGGAAGGAAGGAAGGAAGGAAGGAAGAAGGAAGGAAGGAAGAAGGAAGGAAGGGAAGGAAGAAGGAAGGAAGGAAGAAGGAAGGAGGAAGGGAAGGAAGGAAGGAAGGAAGGAAGGAAGGAAGGAAGGAAGGAAGGAAGGAAGGAAGGAAGGAAGGAAGGAAGGAGGAAGAAGGAAGGAAGGAAGGAAGGAAGGAAGGAAGGAAGGAAGGAAGGAAGGAGAGGAAGGAAGGAAGGAAGGAAGGAAGGAAGGAAGGAAGGAAGGAAGGAGAAGGAAGGAAGGAAGGAAGGAAAGGAAGGAAGGAAGGAAGGAAGGAAGGAAGGAAGGAAGGAAGAAGGAAGGAAGGAAGGGAAGGAAGGAAGGAAGGAAGGAAGGAGGAAGAAGGAAGGAAGGAGGAAGGAAGGAAGGAGGAAGGAAGAAGGAAGGTAAGGAA
>RPFO01001413.1:0-33348 GCA_009746045.1 Mesostigma viride
GGGGGGTTGCGAGAGGGCTGGGAGAAGGTGGGGTGCGGGGTCGAAAGGCGGAGAGCAGGGTGAGGAGCAGAAGACGGATAGGGTGTTTACGTGTGCCGAAGGCGGACGAGTGAGGGTGCTGGTTGGTTGGCTTATGTGGCTGGACGTTGAGGGGGTCGCCAAGTGGCAGAGGGGTTCCGGGGCGTGTGGTTTCTGTAGCTTAGGACCGTGTAGAAGGGGTGGGCGGGGGTCTGAGATGGGCGGAGAGTGGGGGGAGCAGGTCCTTGATAGGATGGAGCCGGACGGGTGGGTCGGAGAGAAGGCGGAGAGGGGCGGAAGGGGTCGATAGGGCGGAGAGGGGGCGGGGTCGAAGGTTGCGGAAAGAGGGGGGCTGGTCAGAAGGTGGGTATGAAAGGGGCGTTTGGGCAAGGGCGGTGTAGTGGAGGGGGCGGGTCCAAGGGCCGCGTGGTGAGGCTGGGTGAGAGGAAGGGTGGGACGAAGTGGGTGCGGGTCATAAGGGCGGAGCAGGGGGCGAGGTCGAGGGGCGTGGTAGAAGGGTGTTGGGGGTGGCGTTGGTGTGGGCGTTGTCGCATCCGTGGCGCGAATGCGGGATTGCGGAGTAGTGGAACGGAGGAGGGGGAGAGTGGGTAGTGAATGCTCTCGAGGGGGAACTCGGCCGTGATGGTTGGGTTGGGTATTAGTTTTTTGTGTTGCAGTCGGGTGGGTGTTTTTTTGGGATTTGGGTTGGCGATGGCCGTCGACACTGCTGCAAAAAAGGCTCTCTTTTCGCCTGGCGGCAACAGGTACGGGATGGTCTATGCGGTTTATCGCAATGTTGTGAGGCATCGAATACGGCTATAGTCATCTGTCAATTGGTGCGGTCGGTAAGTTAATCTTGAGTGTGAATTATTGTCGGCTTAAGATTATGATTTTGCATATCCTCCGCCAAGTTTGAACATTTGCGATTGTACATGGTAAGACGAATCGCTGCGGCCGGCTCGGTGTCATTGGCTGTTCCCACACTACAGGGCTGACGCAGTCTGAAAGAGGAGCCGCCCTAAAGCAGGATGATCGGCGCATCGGCGGCCCACCCAAAGTTGAGGAAGATTCGGAAGAATCGGAGAAATCCGGATACCTGAGGAGAAGCGCCACAAAGACGTGTCACAGTCGACCGCAAACCCAGTTCCCCAAGCCACTAGACAAGGAGAAGGCCACCGCGTTTGGTTGTTGGTAGCTTACTCAAGTGGTGTCGCAATCTGTTGGAGTCTGGGCATGGTAAGCTCTGGTTGATAGAGCGTTGTTCGGGGGGGAAACGGGGGTCCCGAATAGCCCCGCTCTAGTCTATCGTTTCGTCTCCTCGCGGCCGTTGGAGTCTGTCCGGTGTTCGTTTATTCCTTGTCCGTGCCAGGCACCGGGCGCGACGCATGCGCCGGCAGCGTGGCAGAAGTATGTATGACCAAGTGGGACCTTCGGGAAGACCAATCCCAGCGCTAATAGCGTACTTTGGATAGGGCTGCCACTCTGTGGGGCCTGCTGGATCGAGTCGAGTGGGAAGGACTCTAAAGCGTGCTCAGGGACCCAATCGCGAGAGCTTGGCTTGCCGGGCCGAACATCATGGTGGTGTTCCTTGATGTATCCCTCGTATGCTTGTTAGTCTGCGACGATGCAGATATCCTGCTCTTGTTTGTTGGGCCAGTGGGACGTCGTTTTGCGCCGTCTAGAACGATGTGTGTGGGTGCTGATAGTGAGAGGTTGGGATAATATCTGTGCCGAGTGTTTTGTACGTGGAAGTCTTTATTCGGTTAAATTTTGGGCCAGAATTTTGGTATTAGTATAAACGGGTGTGGACGGTTAAACAGGGGAATTCTGAAGCTGCTTGTTAAAATGGTGAGGCAGGGACGAAGGGCCCAACATGTAATTTCTGTGTTTGACACGATACGGTTTCGGTGGCTGCTTGGTGTGCGGCCAAGAGGGCTCTGAAATTTTTGGGTGTGGGACTTACAAACGCATTCACTGACCATGTGGACTATGTGGCTGGGGTGAGATACTTGGGATATTGTGCAAGGTAGCCGAGGCTCTATCTATGGGGAGGAACTTCGAATTGATTTTGTGGAGATGGGGTATGTGTGACTTTCGTACATAGGCGGTTAAACTCAGGGGAGCTGCGAGGGTTGGAGCTGTTAGTGTATCGCCAGAACGTCTTCCCCCGTTATGGCTGCTACGATCGCGAGTTATCTGTCTCCGTTTCTATCTTTGCGAGCGTGTTGGCGCATAAGCAGGATGGTCGATGAAGTGCGATGAGGCGATGCATAAATGCCTGTGTGAATGAACCTGTGGCGCAGCGGTAAGGGCAATCGCCAATGTACACGCGTTCAAGGTGAAGGCTGGCGCTAGATCCGGTGCTGACCGATGGAAGGTGGCGCTAATAGTATTTTTGAGAGATTTATCGTTTGTAGGCTTTGTTACGGGTGAGGGGAGTCGGTGTTATCTGCTTTGCGTGTTTTGGCGCGTGGCCGTCAGACGAGTTGCTGCTGTACTTGCTTAATTAGTGTTGTTCGTTAATTAGCGCTCCCTGTATAAAACTGATATGCATATAGTTAGCTATTAGTTAGGCCATGGATTCGTGAACTATCTCGCATATCTGAACTATTTGAGTGTAAGTGATCTATTGAATATCTGTATCATGTTACTGACACCAGTGAACGTGATGATAGGCTATGGGTCCGTGTTTTCACTGGCCGTGAATATTCATCAACAGTGTGTTCTATTATCGGGTGGCATTGATCTTGGGCGTGGGGCTTTGGTGGTTTGAGGTGTTTTGCATTCTGAGCAGGCTTTGCGAAATCGATATAGTGTGTGTTCATTATAGTTTCATTGTATTGTGTCGCGTTTGGGTCGGTTGGGTGTGGGGGCTTGAGTGGTTTTATCTCGTCAGTCGTAGATGAATCTGTAGAACTATGAAACGGGCTTGGCTCGGGCTCGGGGCAGGGTCTCTGGGGTGGACTACGGTTCAGGATGCAGGTGTGGTAAAGTTTTACATCAAGCAGGCCGTTATTCTCGCATCTTGTCCGTCACGAGTCCAGGGTCATCGTGGCTTCGACGGGCTCTTGCGGCGCGATGTGGGCGCGGTCCGAGTGGCGGTCGGGTCATATGGCTTTGTGCATCGGCATCAGCGCGGTGTGTGTGGTGGTCTTGCGCAAAGCCGGATGAAACGGTGGCAGGTGCCATGATGGTGGGGTGTACGAGGAAGCCGGGGTGTGCGTTGCGGTTCCGCGCGTGGCGTGAGCGGCTGGGTGAATTAGATATTGTTGAGATAGAAGGGTGGGTAAGATGGAGGATACGGTGGGTGTAGCGCGCATATGGAGTAAGTCGTTGCTTAGAGAGTATGTATATTGACCAGGACATATGGACTAAGGCTTCAAATTGGACCTAAGAGCCTCACGCGCAACTCAGCTGGCGCGATGGTGCCTTAGTGTTACTGCGATGTTGTGGGCGGGAGATAGGGGCATCGAAGATGGCGTGGTGAAACGTGGTGATTTTTTCCAGTGTCGTGGCGGGGTTTGGAGTTAGTAGGTGCTGGCAGTTTGTTATGATCGTTAATTGTGTAGGTGCGTGGTGGGGTTGTTTGTCACATTTTTACCGACAAGGGGAAGCGACTTTCGCGAGATTGTGGCGGTAGGTTCTGCTATAGTGGCGTATCTTTCGTTGAAATCGGCGTTCTCCTTCGAAGAATAAGTAATTTGGCATGGCTAGGATTGGTAGGACGTTGACTGTCTGTTCCGCTCGCGGCATCTCCTGGTGTTTTTGCGCTGCTTGCTGCGGGCCGGTCGGGGGGTCTCATGGTCGTCGAGTTGTTTTTGTGCTGATCAGTGGGTCATTTGGTGGTGGCGGGTTTGATGGGCCTTATGAGGTCTCGTGCGTTTTGCCTTGGCGTTGGGCTTGCGGCGTTACGAGCATCGGGTGCTTGATGGTAGTGCGTGGTGGTCTTGCTTCTGAATCTGGGGCTGTGGGGGCATGGGTTCCATCACCTGCCGCGTATGTGAGGCATAGATCACGTGCGGAAAGTAGGTTTGATTCTGTCTGACCCTCGCTTGGCGGGGGTCTTGTGCGAGGACAATATGAATCGCGTCAAGCACGCGGGGGTGGTGGTGGAAGATCACCTGCATTAGGGTGGGGAGACTGCACTGGATACGCTGGGCTCTCCCGTGGGCAGTCGGGCACCGGACTCTGGATTTTGCATGCTTTGCCGGCCCCCGGCAGTGCCTTCCCACCCGTTCCCCACCGCCTCGTCTTGCGGGGCAGACTCCACATAATTACTGTGCTTCGGACCATTGGATACGACTCCATGCCCATATCTCATAACGCAATTACGTCACCGGTTTACCCAGAAGTCCATGGGGCAACTTTGTGGTTCTGACCTGCGGCTCACTCTCATCTGCCTACTGCTCTATCACTCCTACAGTTCAGTCCTCCTGCCCGCCACAAAGCTTCTTCGCCCCATCCCCTCCACCCTGCCCGCGCCGGAGGACGCCGTGCAGCCCTTTCGCGATTGTTGGCCTACTCGATAATCACTCGAGATCTGGTGTAGAGTACCGCACCCACCACACGAAATCATAATATGATACGCCGAGAGGTCCCAGTTCGATGCCGGTGATTCACTCCATTCGCACCCGATTCGCCACACGTTGTTCGTCGTCCACTTCCGGCGCCCCGGGACAACACACCACCCACCCCGAGCCCACACCCAAAATGGTTTCACCACACCCCCCCTTTCCGCCCCCCGGAGTACCTAGCACCCCCAGACCAACCCTCCCCCCAAACACCCACCGCCCTCACGCCACCACCCGCTACTTCCAGGCCACCCCCGTCTACCCTCCCCCCCCCCCCCCCCCTCCGGGGTCACCACTCCAGGACCATGTCGCACGCAGTGTCTCGCGCTGGGCAGCTGCGGCAGCAAGACGTGTCGCGCGCGCGTGTCGGGTGGCAGTGCGCTTCGAGCCACGGACTCACTGGCTATGAAAGTGGGCAGAGAATAAATAATAACAGCGGCGAGCCATGTTGCTCAGGGGCTGGGCATGGGCGAAGTCGACGGGGGCACCGATCGGGCATCATCATCAAAACAGGGCGGCTGCGGAGGACCGGGGGAACGCCAGGCAGTGTCCGTCTAAGCAGGAGCATGCTTGATCGTATATGAACAAGAGCAGAGAGCGCGTGTTTTTCCGGGCAGGTTATCGCGATGGTCGTCTGTAAAACCATGAGGTGAGCGTGAGTATAGTATTTTCACGGGCAAACAGTTTGCGGTGGTATATGCGACGGGGCGAGGCGTAGCTCGCGTCCCCTGGCCGATAACAAAAGTAGCGATTCCGCCGCGTCGTTGCTCCGGCCCTTTAATCCAAACAAAGCGGTGTGTGGCGCTCGCCCCGACAGTACCAGTTTTGGGTTGTTGATCTTTTTTACGGTTATGGTCTATGATTTTGAAATTTTTTGAGTTCGTGCATGTGCGCCTTGCTGTGAAGTGCGAGTCCTCTTCCCCCGCGGTGCCCGCGCCGCCAGAAGTGGACCAGGGCGAACCAGCCGTGGTAAGTGGAGTGGAAGTTCGGAGTATGATCTGTCAAACCTCGGTAAGGATGGGCTGCCCCATCATTTGGCATTCGTGGTTGATGGACCTGAACGCCAATAACTTTTGTGTGAGGAGTGCGCGCAATGTATTCGTCGAGTTCCCATAGTGTCTGGGTCTGCCCGGGACGCCTGGCCCTCGAATTGCCCTCACCCTGCCTACTCATTTCCGAATAGTCAGTCTGCCAGAGCTTTAAACCCTTGAAGACGGGGCAGCAGTAGACTACCCGCTCCAGGTTCGTCCTGCCATGATGCGCCAGCGTGCCCTCAAGCACAGCAAGGACTGATTGACCTATATGTACCGGTCGCAGAGAAAGGCGGGGATCTTCGCGTCCGCGCTGCCCGTTGCCTTGACTTGACACCTTAATATCGTGCCCTGGGTGCATGCGCCACAAAGTCCAGCGTGGCACATGAGGTTGGCGCTTTGGCCATACAACTTTTCACAATCCTGAGGGGGGTGTCCCTTGTGAAGCACACATTACAGTAGGGGAGGGAATTATCACTGGCTGGAATCGTGGCGCCCGCTTATCCGAAGCTGCATGTCAAAGAGGCCACCTCTGTGCTTATCATCGAGCAGATGCCAGATGCCGCCTATTGGGGGAGGGCGGCGGGACTGACTGCTGTGCCGCAAATTGCCCAACGGGCAATGATTATTATCCGTCCCACCACGTATCCCTCCCCCCTTCTGGCACATAGGGGTGGATGTGGGCAATGGCTAATCGAGGGTTGCAACCAGTCACCGTTCGTACCACAGTAAACATCATCGGGGACTGGTCTGCGCCACCTTACGAGGACTAGAGCAAGGGTAAAGCGCAGAAGGCAGGCTCGGCTGTTTAATGCCAGTAAGCCTGGCGGAGCAATTCGGGAGCGGATGCCCCCCCTGGGGGGTCTATAGGTTTGGAGTTACGGATGAGTGTTGCATCTTCCTTATTTATAAGTCTGTCCTTGTGGCGGATCTAGGTGCCATCGGCCTGCCCTTCGGTGACCCGTTTGGTGGCCTTGCACACTGTCGCCCCCTGAAATGCTTTGGATTTCAGGTGGGTACATTTTGTTGGCAGCTGTCATAACAGCGACAAAAAAATAACCACGTCGGGGTGTCCGTAACGAAGATACCTTTGACACTAGGGGGGCCGATTTTTCGTCTGCTGGTGGGGAGAGGGCTGTCCTTCGCCTTTTATGTTGCACGGGAATTTGACGGACTGTTCTGTATGTTCTTGACCCTTAGTTAAATTCGTGTTTGCTGTCTTATTTTTATTTTATTTTTTCATGTTTCTTCCCTGTAATCTGACTCTTTTTCGCCAAATTTTCTTTTTTTTTCTTTAAATTTCTTTTTTTTTCTTTTTTTTTTTTTTTTTTTTTTCTTTTTTTTATTATTTTATTTTTGTTTTTTTTTTTTTTTTTTTTTTCTTTTTTTTTTTTTTTTTTTTTTTTTTTTTTTTTTTTTTTTTCTTTTTTTTTTTTTTTTTTTTTTTTTTTTTTTTTTTTTTTGTTTATTTTTTTTTTTTTTTTTTTTTTTTTTTTTTTTTTTTTTTTTTTTTTTTTTTTTTTTTTTTTTTTTTTTTTTTGTTTTTTTTTTTTTTTTTTTTTTTTTTTTTGTTTTTTTTAATTTGTTTTTTTTTTTTTTTATTTTTTCGTGAGTCAATCTTGAGGGGAGTAAAATTACTATCCTATAATCTTGGGTGCGCACTTATGACGCGGGTTATTGATGGCTTTACCTGATCCGGCCTCGACTGGTAGTGGATCTGTAGTTTATTCTTGCTGTTGTGATCTCGAGGGTTGGGCACCCTGTCTGCATTTACGGGAATTTCTTCCGGGTTTCAGCGGTTGGCGGGACGGGCCTGTTTTCTGTCAGATCGCTTCACGTTGCTCTATGGATATAAAGCCATTGCGTTCGCGCGTGTCTGTTTCGTACTTTTTTATTCTTCTTTTTTTCGTTCCTTTTTTTTGTCTGTTTTATTGTCTTATTTTTTTTTTTTTATTTTTTTTTTATTTTTTTTTTTTATTTTCTATTTTTTTTTATTTTTATCTTTTCTGTTTTCTTTTTTTTTTTTTTTTTCCCGTTAGGTCTGTTATTTTTGCTTTTTGTTTTTTTTTTGTTTGTTTTTTTTGTTTTTTGTTCTCCTTCGTTTGTGTTATTTTTTTTTTTTTTTTTTTTTTTTTTTTACTTTTTTTGTTTGTATTCTGCGACCTCAACCATATTCCATGGAGTACCAAGCTACCCGAAATAGAGTTTTTTATGTTTTTTTTATTGTTTGTATTTTTTTTTATATTTATTTGTTTTTTAGGTTTGTCGTATTTTTTTTTTTGCTGTTGTTTTTTTTTTTTTTTGTTTTCTTTTTTTGTTTTGGGTGTTTTTCTGGTTTGTTTTTCGTTATTCTTTTTTTTTTCTTTGTTTGGTTTGTTTCTTTTTTTTTTTGGACATTTTGTTGTGTTTTTGGTTGTTGCGTTTTGCTTTTCTTTTTTTTTTTTTGTTTTTGCTGGCTGATTCTGGATGGTATTTGTATGTTTTTGTTTTTTTTTTTTTTTGTAGCGCTGTGTAACACGCACCAAAACGGGATCCAGATGCCCAATATCACTGGACAGCACGACACTCTCTGCTAAGCCTTCTTTTGTTATGTGCGCGGGACCACGAGCGACTCTCGCGTCAAGCACTTTCCCACGTTGGTCAGGTAGCGACTGATAAGGTGTCCGTTGTTAGGGTATGGCCCTGAATCCGGCGTGAATCGAAAGGTGACAATTGAGAATTGTCAGAAATTGAGACTCGCAACAAACCCTAGCCTGATTGGGTAAAAAGAGTTACTTGCATCGTTTGCGCTTGGTTTATTTCTTAGAAAGGTTGTTCGAGATCCACAGAACGCATGTTTAATATAGGTTTGCCCCACTTCTGCGTCAGATTACCATACTACTGCGTCTAGGTACTACGTATTTAGGACCGGTACTTATTTCGATTCGTACGTCTGTGGCCATCCAGATTAGGTGTCGTGTTTGTTGGCGTCCTTTGCGCTGGGCTTACCGTCGGACTTTCAGTGTGGACAGCTGCCCGTTGTGGCTGCCCGTGTTTTTTCCCCACGCGATCACTCGGTTGTCGGGTTGGCCCGGCCATGTTCGCGTTGTATTGCCCGTGGCCCTTACCCTGCTTTTTGTCTGAACTGTCGACAGTATCTTTTCCCCTCTCGGCTGTTGCCGGTTCCCATTTGGCCATTCTCCAATGTCACTTTCTCACGCCGGGCCAGACTCCCTCGGCTAGGTACTGCGGAACGCTTGAGCGCAGGTCGCCCGGGCTTCGTTGGTACAAGTTTACCAACTCGTCGGAGGTGGCCGCCTATTATTACTGCTTTGGTCCATGGCTTGCGTGGTTCTGCGACGCGCAATCGCGGTTGGCAATCCGAACGCCGGAGAATAGTTTCGCAACAAGCACAGCGCGACGATGGCTTCTTTCTTCGCATGTACAACGTGAGATGCAAAGTCCCGCAACGTGACCCGGAATTCCAGTCCAACACCTCGTCAGTACTACAGTCTATTTCTTGATCTCTGCCTATAACGTCAATCATGCGCACTTCAAGGTACTCTAAGGTACCTCAGCCCCCGCCCTCTGAGAATTTGAGAATTGAGAATTCTGGAGCCAATTTTACCCCGACTTTTAAACATAGGTCAAACATCTCATAGAATTCAAGAAAAAATCCTGGTATTTGGTTTTTTTTTGTGACAGCTGCAAACAAATATGTACCACTGAAATCAGGCATTTTCGCGGGACGAAGGTGAAGACGACGGCGATGGCGGCAGGTAGATCTCGCCAGTTTTTTGCGCGAATTTCAGTGGCTGTTGGGTGGCACGACTATGATGATGCGTTCAAAGGTTGATAATTAGGTTTCTACGAGTTTGTTGAGGTACTGGGGCAAAGGAAACGTAGCTTTTTCCAGTTTCTCGCCCAACTTTCATGCGGAAACCCTGGAAACCGGCGTACATATTCTGATCAGGCACTCCGCAAAGGTGAAAACCATTTGCGTTCAGTGCCGGGCCGCGGAAAACGCGGAAAAACGCGATCTGCAAATGAATCCGACCGGAATCGAACTGGGGACCTCTCGGCGTACATATTATTATTCTGTGTGTAGTACTCCTACACACAGATCTCGAGTGATTTATCTAGTACCAAATCCGAAAGGCTTGCATCACTCCCCGGACAGGAGAACTTTTGCGGATGACTGTAGGTGTAAGTTGGCGATGCCATGGTAACCGGAGACGTCCGTCCTATAGTCAGCAAAATTGGTGCGAGAGGTCCCCAGTTCGATTCCGGTTGGATTCATTTGCAGATCGCGTTTTTCCGCGTTTTCCGCGGCCCGGCAGGGGGGCCCACAATCAATCTACAATACCCATGCCAAATTTTATTACTTGAGGAGACGCCATTTCAACAAATACATGACAATTGATGCTCATTGTGAATGCGTTTCCACATGAAATCATTACCATTTCATGCAATTTGGTCACTGGTGCGCTTTCCGCGTGCACTTTTCATTACTAGATTGCTTAAATTTATTAAAATTTATTAAAATTTATTAACATTTATTAAAATTTATTCAAGTCGGGGTAAAATTGGCTGTTTTTGTCAAAGTGTCATGCACTCGGAGGGTAAGCAAGTGAGACAAGTTGTAGATTATTTACAATTGCACAACCCTCTCCACGACCCCGCTAGTTCTATTTATAGAACGAATTATAATTATTGCCAAAATTGTGCACAAGCCTGTGCACAACCCAACCAGTAATTCCCACTTGAACTTTGAATATTCAAGTGAATGCTCTGGAGACAGATGTACAGATCGATCTTTACAAATGTACACGAGTTCAGATCAAGCTATCTAACTACCTACTAACAGGCGTTTCTTTACAGGTGCCCGTCCGCTCGTCTTCTTTACACCCCCCTCCCGCACATCTGCGCCAGCCTTCCCTTGAGGTTTTCGTTTGCCCTGCCCTGCGGCTTGGTCTCCCCCCTTCTCTTGGAGTCGTGGGGAAGATCTGGTCGCTGGGGAAGATCTGGTCGCCAGGTACCCCTTGTCCATCCACCACTCCAAATACGTTCCCTCAGGTGGCTTGAAACAGTTCCGCATCTCGTCTTGTTGTACCTTGAAAATTATGTTGGGCATCGTCCCCTGCTCCCCATTAATCCAGATTCCCTTTTCGTCACACCCTTCTGCCCAAAATTTAACGTACCACACGCCCGTTTTATCCACCTTTCGAACGACTCCATGCACCAGGAACGTGTCGACGTGGAAATCAGGCATGTGTGCCAGCTTCATTGGGTCTGCATTGAGTTTAGCCACCGAATCAGCAGCCCACGTGGGCTTCCACAACGTATCAAGGCGCTGGGATTGGTTCTTCCGATACTGGCAAAATTCCCCGCCGTGCTTGCACAATACCGAAACCGGACATCCAACAGGCGAGCGGGGCACGACCCGTTTCCCCCCCCCCCACCTTCCAGATTCTCCATCCACGTCTGCCAACTTGGTGGTGGCACTTTCTTGTCTAGTGGCTTGGGCTGGGTTGCGGTAACTGTGACACGTCTTTGTGGCGCTTCCTCCTCAGGTTCCGATTCTTCCGATTCTTCCGAATCTTCCTCAAACCCTTTGGGTGGGCCGCCATGCGCGTCATCCTTTGGCGGCTCCTCTTCAGACTCGTCACCTGTGTGTGGGACAAGCAATGACGAGCGGCGCAATTAGTTATCATTACAATCGCAAATCAAACTTGGGAATATGCAAACATCATAATTTAACCGACCATATTCACTCAGATTAACTTACCCTTTGACAGATGACTAGCCGTTGCTCTTGATCGAACGTGCCCGCCAGGCGAAAGGAGCTTTTTGCAGTAGTCGACGGCACGCCCCAACATCCCCCCCCCCGACGCCCCCGAATTCCCCTCGAGCCTCCCTCCCCTCCCCCCCCTCCTTCCCCCCTTCCCCCGATGCGCCGGTCGACCCGCCCCCCTCTCCGCCCTTCGACCCGCCCCCCTCTCCGCCCTTTGACCCGCCCCCCTCTCCACCCTTCTCTCCCCCCCCTCTCCGCCCTTGGACCCGCCCCCCTCTCCGCCCTTTGACCCGCCCCCCTCTCCACCCTTTGACCCGCCCCCCTCTCCGCCCTTCGACCCGCCCCCCTCTCCGCCCTTCGACCCCCTCCCCTCTCCGCCCTTCTCTCCGCCCCCCTCTCCATCCTTCGACCCCCTCCCCTCTCCGCCCTTCGACCCGCCCCCTCTCCGTCCTTCGACCCCCCCCCTCTCCGCCCTTCGACCCCCCCCCTCTCCGCCCTTCGACCCGCCCCCCTCTCCGTCCTTCGACCCCCCCCCTCTCCGCCCTTCGACCCGCCCCCCTCTCCGCCCTTCGAACCCCCCCCTCTCCGTCCTTCGACCCGCCCCCCTTATCACCACCCTCATTCCCGTCCCCCTCATCATCGCCGGCACCATCATCACCAACCTCCTCCCCATCATCACCCCCATGTGACCCGACATCCTCATCATCCCCCATTGAGACGTCTTCGGCCGCGGGGGTCTCCGAGGCGGCGCGCTTCCGGCGTTTCTTTTTGGTGCCAGCGCCTGCCGTCTCCAGCGGACGCTTCTGGGCTGCACCCGCAATTTCCTTGCCCGAACGGCCGTTGGGATTGGAAATATCCTCCCCCTGTGGCCGCTTCCCAAGTACCTTCAGAAGGACCTTAAACCCATCCACCTGCTCCTTTGACCCAATGAAGATCACGGGTGGGTTGAAGAATCCCGTGAAATCGCCTAGGTACGACGACCAGTCGTCCTTCACACCATTGAAATCTCCACAATCCTTCGCCGCCTTCCAGTCCCTTTTCTCCACCCACGAACCCGTTCGACCCTTCAACAATTCCTCATCATTCCACAGCTTCGCGTGGTGTTCCAAATTCAGCAGCCATATCCCATTCTTGATATCCGGCTGGTTCACCCCCCCTTCCTCTTCGCAACAAATTCGAACCCCTCCATTGCATTAAGTACCACTTGAGCCAACCGTGTCGGCCCATCGCTTTTCTCCCACGCGAAAGTCTTCATCATGAACTCACAGGTCGTTCCCCGTCAGACCCGTAAACTTTCTTAGAAATCCACGGGCCCTGCTGCTCGATTTCGGATGCCAGCTCCTCCGACCCAAACTTCCGCGGGGGTTCCCGCTTCTCCCCCACCTTTTTTTGGCGACCCGACTGGACGTCCTCTGCCTCGGCATGTTCGGCTTGGCCTTCCTCCGGCACAGCCCCCGTCACCACCACAGCCCCCGCCACAGGCTGTACGGGTTGGGGCACCACAGCCTGTTCGGTTGGGGGTTCGGGCGCAATCAGGACCCACCATTTCGTTTCCTCCTTGTGGGTCGTCCAAAAATCCGTCCTCTCCAGCAGTGCAAGTGGGAAGGTGGAATCGTCCCTCCCCGTTGGCCTGATAACCGCCCTTAGTCTCTTGGCAGCTACAGCGACCGTATCGGCCACCCTCTCAAGGGCGCTGTCGGCTTCCGAAGGCTGCATCGGCAACCAGCCGAGGTCGCGTGGTTCGGGGTATTTCCCCAAATCGCGGTTGTAGATCATGAAAAGCTGGACCATCACCTCGCAGAAGATCTTGGCCATGTATGTCAGGTCATACAAGCACTGAGGAGGAACGTGTTTGGCCTTCACGGTTGCCATGATAGACGGCCAGAATCGAAAGCGGGCTAGACTCCTCCACCCTTCCTGTTTGATCCCCCCCCCTTCCTCATCACCCTTCCCTCCCCGTCCAGCTTGTCCGCTGCCACGATGTCCAGAAACTCTGCAAGCTCCTTGGCCAGCTTGTCCTCAATCGGCATTCCACATCTACTGTCGTCGTTCGGAGCGACCGTTTCATCCTTCACAGCCGAGATGAAGTCGTAGACTTGGGTTTTCTCCGATTCGGACAAACCACCCTCGTTCAATCGCCCTCCAACCCGCTCCTCACCACCCTCCTCCCCCTCCCCGTCCTTCCTTGCCTTCTCAGTGCTGCTTGAAACCCCATGAATCAAATTCCATATTTCTTTCTGGTCCTGAAGGGGCACCTCCGGCTTATCCCAGGATTCCTCCATGTGCGTCTTGAAATAGTTGTGCACTTCCAGCAGCGCCGTCCCCCTCGACTTTTTGGAAACGGCCTCGTCTTCTGCATTCAGCCCCCCTCCGATCAGGGCAACCCTCCGATGCGCCTCTCTCCCCTGCATGCATGAAATGTGAATCAGTGTTTGAGACAAAAAACGGTCATACAACACACGACCTGACATTTTGTCCTTACACTTTGGAAGATCGGCCGTTCCCGAACAAAAATCACACCCTAATTTCCAGTTTCCAACGGCCGTTGGCGCAAGAAAAATCACACCCTAATTTCCAGGTTCCAACGGCCGTTGGCGCAAGAAAAATCACACCCTAATTTCCAGGTTCCAACGGCCGTTGGCGCAAGAAAAATCACACACTAATTTCCAGGTTCCAACGGCCGTTGGCGCAAGAAAAATCACACCCTAATTTCCAGGCTCCAACGGCCGTTGGCGCAAGAAAAATGTCGACCGAATTTCCAGGTTCCAACGGCCGTTGGCGCAAGAAAAATATCAACCAAATTTCCAGGTTCCAACGGCCGTTGGCGCAGGAAAAATGACACCCTAATTTCCAGGTTCCAACGGCCGTTGGCGCAAGAAAAATCACACACTAATTTCCAGGTTCCAACGGCCGTTGGCGCAAGAAAAATCACACCCTAATTTCCAGGTTCCAACGGCCGTTGGCGCAAGAAAAATAACATCTAGTGCCTAAAACGTTCCCACACCCGATCCGTTATATTTACCTTTTGCGTCCGCATGTCCTTCATGGGCGGGATCAGTGCTTCCCCCTCCACCTCCCAGCCCTTGAGCACGTCCAGATTGGTGTACTTGAACTTCTCCGCGTCCCTCACCAACCCCCTCCACAAATCAAACGCCTCGTCGGTTGTCTCCACGAACTTGCCCTTTTGTTTACCCGCAATCTCGCCAGCTATCGCAGTACTCACTTGCTCGTCAGAGCCCTCGAAAATCACGGACTTCAACATCTGTGTGTAGTGGTTGCCGTCCAGCACGGCAAACTGCACAAACACGCAAGGCGTCTGGTCTCGAAATTTACCCTTAAGGCCGGCATGGTCCGAGATGTTCAAGCTCCCCAGCGCGGATTTCGTCAGGTCAACTACTGCCTCACGCTCAGATTCATTTGACCACTCGGACGGATCCAACTCCATGGTGATCAACTCGTCTGAGCAAGCGGCCGCCATGTCCTTCAGGGAGTCCGTCCGGAGAATGGACATGGCTTCCTCGGCCGTTGGCGAACGATAGTATCCGAACCTCTGCACGGCACGGTCACTGTCGTCCCCCGTCAGTATTTTAATGTGGTAAGGAACCTTTTCACTCCTCTGCACCCATAAATTGTAGAGACCTGGATCACGGTCTGCCAGCACCTGCCACGCAAACCGGAAGATCGGCACGGCACATTTTGCTTTTGTCAGACTTGTGCCGGCCCCCACGAACCACGGCGCGAGCCCCCTACAATTCCGCACCGTCACCGTCCGATGCCGCATGAGTTCCGGGAGTTGGCACAAGTTCTCCGTGGGGGCCCGTACTTGAGTCGCAATCGCGGACCCCCCCACGATGTCGACATCGTCTGGAACTAGGCGTATCTTCTGCCGCAGATGAAACGCCGCCTGTATGGTGTCAGTTAGATTCTTGTCGTGCACTTGAGAGGACGGCGCTGGCTCCCAGGAGTCCAAAATGCTGGGCTTCGCATTTCCAGCACGTGTCGTCAGCAGCCCCTTCCTCTCAAAGGTCTTCACAATCACCGACCATAAGTCGGTGCCCGGTGCTCGTTGGCGCCATTCCTCAAAAAATGTTGTGAGATCCCTTTCCGCCACCCCATGTTCAATCTTGTAACCACCTCCTCCGCTCTTCGTCCGTTCTCGGCCTGGACGGACGCCCCTGATCACATGCAAAAAACATACAGATAGCCGGAAGGTCAGTACTATGTTCCAACGGCCGTCGCCGGAAAAATAACACCCTAATTTCCAGGTTCCAACGGCCGTTGGCGCATGAAAATCACACCCTAATTTACAGGTTCCAACGGCCGTTGGCGCATGAAAATCACACCCTAATTTCCAGGTTCCAACGGCCGTTGGCGACAGAAAAATAACACCCTAATTTCCAGGTTCCAACGGCCGTTGGCGCGAGAAAAATGACACCCTAATTTCCAGGTTCCAACGGCCGTTGGCGCAAGAAAAATCACACCCTATTTTCCAGGTTCCAACGGCCGTTGGCGCAGAAAAATCACACCCTAATTTCCAGGTTCCAACGGCCGTTGGCGCGAGAAAAATGACACCTTCATTTCCAGGTTCCAACGGCCGTTGGCGACAGAAAAATAACACCCTAATTTCCAGGTTCCAACGGCCGTTGGCGCATGAAAATCACACCCTAATTTACAGGTTCCAACGGCCGTTGGCGCATGAAAATCACACCCTAATTTACAGGTTCCAACGGCCGTTGGCGCATGAAAATCACACCCTAATTTACAGGTTCCGACGGCCGTTGGGCAAAAAAAAATAACACCCTAATTTCCAGATTGCAACGGCCGTAGGCGCAAGAAAATCAAGCAAGAAAAGGACAAGGACAAGGACAAGGACAAGGACAAGGACAAGGACAAGGACAAGGACAAGGACAAGGACAAGGACAAGGACAAGGACAAGGACAAGGACAAGGACAAGGACAAGGACAAGGACAAGGACAAGGACAAGGACAAGGACAAGGACAAGGACAAGGACAAGGACAAGGACAAGGTGCTGGACAAGGACAAGGACAAGGACAAGGACAAGGACAAGGACAAGGCTGGACAAGGACAAGGACAAGGACAAGGCTGGACAAGGACAAGGACAAGGACAAGGACAAGGACAAGGACAAGGACAAGGACAAGGACAAGGACAAGGACAAGGACAAGGACAAGGACAAGGACAAGGACAAGGACAAGGACAAGGACAAGGACAAGGACAAGGACAAGGACAAGGACAAGGACAAGGACAAGGACAAGGCTGGACAAGGACAAGGACAAGGACAAGGCTGGACAAGGACAAGGACAAGGACAAGGACAAGGACAAGGACAAGGACAAGGACAAGGACAAGGACAAGGACAAGGACAAGGACAAGGACAAGGACAAGGACAAGGACAAGGACAAGGACAAGGACAAGGACAAGGACAAGGACAAGGACAAGGACAAGGACAAGGACAAGGACAAGGACAAGGACAAGGACAAGGACAAGGACAAGGACAAGGACAAGGACAAGGACAAGGACAAGGACAAGGACAAGGACAAGGACAAGGACAAGGACAAGGACAAGGACAAGGACAAGGACAAGGACAAGGACAAGGACAAGGACAAGGACAAGGACAAGGACAAGGACAAGGACAAGGACAAGGACAAGGACAAGGACAAGGACAAGGACAAGGACAAGGACAAGGACAAGGACAAGGACAAGGACAAGGACAAGGACAAGGACAAGGACGAGGACGAGGACAAGGACAAGGACAAGGACAAGGACAAGGACAAGGACGAGGACAAGGACAAGGACAAGGACAAGGACAAGGACAAGGACAAGGACAAGGACAAGGACAAGCACAAGGACAAGGACAAGGACAAGGACAAGGACAAGGACAAGGACAAGGACAAGGACAAGGACAAGGACAAGGACAAGGACAAGGACAAGGACAAGGACAAGGACAAGGACAAGGACAAGGACAAGGACAAGGACAAGGACAAGGACAAGGACAAGGACAAGGACAAGGACAAGGACAAGGACAAGGACAAGGACAAGGACAAGGACAAGGACAAGGACAAGGACAAGGACAAGGACAAGGACAAGGACAAGGACAAGGACAAGGACAAGGACAAGGACAAGGACAAGGACAAGGACAAGGACAAGGACAAGGACAAGGACAAGGACAAGGACAAGGACAAGGACAAGGACAAGGACAAGGACAAGGACAAGGACAAGGACAAGGACAAGGACAAGGACAAGGACAAGGACAAGGACAAGGACAAGGACAAGGAGGACAAGGACAAGGACAAGGACAAGGACAAGGACAAGGACAAGGACAAGGCAAGGACAAGGACAAGGACAAGGACAAGGACAAGGACAAGGACAAGGACAAGGACAAGGACAAGGACAAGGACAAGGACAAGGACAAGGACAAGGACAAGGACAAGGACAAGGACAAGGACAAGGACAAGGACAAGGACAAGGACAAGGACAAGGACAAGGACAAGGACAAGGACAAGGACAAGGACAAGGACAAGGACAAGGACAAGGACAAGGACAAGGACAAGGACAAGGACAAGGACAAGGACAAGGACAAGGACAAGGACAAGGACAAGGACAAGGACAAGGACAAGGACAAGGACAAGGACAAGGACAAGGACAAGGACAAGGACAAGGACAAGGACAAGGACAAGGACAAGGACAAGGACAAGGACAAGGACAAGGACAAGGACAAGGACAAGGACAAGGACAAGGACAAGGACAAGGACAAGGACAAGGACAAGGACAAGGACAAGGACAAGGACAAGGACAAGGACAAGGACAAGGACAAGGACAAGGACAAGGACAAGGACAAGGACAAGGACAAGGACAAGGACAAGGACAAGGACAAGGACAAGGACAAGGACAAGGACAAGGACAAGGACAAGGACAAGGACAAGGACAAGGACAAGGACAAGGACAAGGACAAGGACAAGGACAAGGACAAGGACAAGGACAAGGACAAGGACAAGGACAAGGACAAGGACAAGGACAAGGACAAGGACAAGGACAAGGACAAGGACAAGGACAAGGACAAGGACAAGGACAAGGACAAGGACAAGGACAAGGACAAGGACAAGGACAAGGACAAGGACAAGGACAAGGACAAGGACAAGGACAAGGACAAGGACAAGGACAAGGACAAGGACAAGGACAAGGACAAGGACAAGGACAAGGACAAGGACAAGGACAAGGACAAGGACAAGGACAAGGACAAGGACAAGGACAAGGACAAGGACAAGGACAAGGACAAGGACAAGGACAAGGACAAGGACAAGGACAAGGACAAGGACAAGGACAAGGACAAGGACAAGGACAAGGACAAGGACAAGGACAAGGACAAGGACAAGGACAAGGACAAGGACAAGGACAAGGACAAGGACAAGGACAAGGACAAGGACAAGGACAAGGACAAGGACAAGGACAAGGACAAGGACAAGGACAAGGACAAGGACAAGGACAAGGACAAGGACAAGGACAAGGACAAGGACAAGGACAAGGACAAGGACAAGGACAAGGACAAGGACAAGGACAAGGACAAGGACAAGGACAAGGACAAGGACAAGGACAAGGACAAGGACAAGGACAAGGACAAGGACAAGGACAAGGACAAGGACAAGGACAAGGACAAGGACAAGGACAAGGACAAGGACAAGGACAAGGACAAGGACAAGGACAAGGACAAGGACAAGGACAAGGACAAGGACAAGGACAAGGACAAGGACAAGGACAAGGACAAGGACAAGGACAAGGACAAGGACAAGGACAAGGACAAGGACAAGGACAAGGACAAGGACAAGGACAAGGACAAGGACAAGGACAAGGACAAGGACAAGGACAAGGACAAGGACAAGGACAAGGACAAGGACAAGGACAAGGACAAGGACAAGGACAAGGACAAGGACAAGGACAAGGACAAGGACAAGGACAAGGACAAGGACAAGGACAAGGACAAGGACAAGGACAAGGACAAGGACAAGGACAAGGACAAGGACAAGGACAAGGACAAGGACAAGGACAAGGACAAGGACAAGGACAAGGACAAGGACAAGGACAAGGACAAGGACAAGGACAAGGACAAGGACAAGGACAAGGACAAGGACAAGGACAAGGACAAGGACAAGGACAAGGACAAGGACAAGGACAAGGACAAGGACAAGGACAAGGACAAGGACAAGGACAAGGACAAGGACAAGGACAAGGACAAGGACAAGGACAAGGACAAGGACAAGGACAAGGACAAGGACAAGGACAAGGACAAGGACAAGGACAAGGACAAGGACAAGGACAAGGACAAGGACAAGGACAAGGACAAGGACAAGGACAAGGACAAGGACAAGGACAAGGACAAGGACAAGGACAAGGACAAGGACAAGGACAAGGACAAGGACAAGGACAAGGACAAGGACAAGGACAAGGACAAGGACAAGGACAAGGACAAGGACAAGGACAAGGACAAGGACAAGGACAAGGACAAGGACAAGGACAAGGACAAGGACAAGGACAAGGACAAGGACAAGGACAAGGACAAGGACAAGGACAAGGACAAGGACAAGGACAAGGACAAGGACAAGGACAAGGACAAGGACAAGGACAAGGACAAGGACAAGGACAAGGACAAGGACAAGGACAAGGACAAGGACAAGGACAAGGACAAGGACAAGGACAAGGACAAGGACAAGGACAAGGACAAGGACAAGGACAAGGACAAGGACAAGGACAAGGACAAGGACAAGGACAAGGACAAGGACAAGGACAAGGACAAGGACAAGGACAAGGACAAGGACAAGGACAAGGACAAGGACAAGGACAAGGACAAGGACAAGGACAAGGACAAGGACAAGGACAAGGACAAGGACAAGGACAAGGACAAGGACAAGGACAAGGACAAGGACAAGGACAAGGACAAGGACAAGGACAAGGACAAGGACAAGGACAAGGACAAGGACAAGGACAAGGACAAGGACAAGGACAAGGACAAGGACAAGGACAAGGACAAGGACAAGGACAAGGACAAGGACAAGGACAAGGACAAGGACAAGGACAAGGACAAGGACAAGGACAAGGACAAGGACAAGGACAAGGACAAGGACAAGGACAAGGACAAGGACAAGGACAAGGACAAGGACAAGGACAAGGACAAGGACAAGGACAAGGACAAGGACAAGGACAAGGACAAGGACAAGGACAAGGACAAGGACAAGGACAAGGACAAGGACAAGGACAAGGACAAGGACAAGGACAAGGACAAGGACAAGGACAAGGACAAGGACAAGGACAAGGACAAGGACAAGGACAAGGACAAGGACAAGGACAAGGACAAGGACAAGGACAAGGACAAGGACAAGGACAAGGACAAGGACAAGGACAAGGACAAGGACAAGGACAAGGACAAGGACAAGGACAAGGACAAGGACAAGGACAAGGACAAGGACAAGGACAAGGACAAGGACAAGGACAAGGACAAGGACAAGGACAAGGACAAGGACAAGGACAAGGACAAGGACAAGGACAAGGACAAGGACAAGGACAAGGACAAGGACAAGGACAAGGACAAGGACAAGGACAAGGACAAGGACAAGGACAAGGACAAGGACAAGGACAAGGACAAGGACAAGGACAAGGACAAGGACAAGGACAAGGACAAGGACAAGGACAAGGACAAGGACAAGGACAAGGACAAGGACAAGGACAAGGACAAGGACAAGGACAAGGACAAGGACAAGGACAAGGACAAGGACAAGGACAAGGACAAGGACAAGGACAAGGACAAGGACAAGGACAAGGACAAGGACAAGGACAAGGACAAGGACAAGGACAAGGACAAGGACAAGGACAAGGACAAGGACAAGGACAAGGACAAGGACAAGGACAAGGACAAGGACAAGGACAAGGACAAGGACAAGGACAAGGACAAGGACAAGGACAAGGACAAGGACAAGGACAAGGACAAGGACAAGGACAAGGACAAGGACAAGGACAAGGGACAAGGACAAGGACAAGGACAAGGACAAGGACAAGGACAAGGACAAG
The DNA here is from genome assembly GCA_009746045.1 of Mesostigma viride. Lineage (NCBI taxonomy): Eukaryota > Viridiplantae > Streptophyta > Mesostigmatophyceae > Mesostigmatales > Mesostigmataceae > Mesostigma > Mesostigma viride. Next base: position 21,467 of record RPFO01001413.1, read on the forward strand.
GACAAGGACAAGGACAAGGACAAGGACAAGGACAAGGACAAGGACAAGGACAAGGACAAGGACAAGGACAAGGACAAGGACAAGGACAAGGACAAGGACAAGGACAAGGACAAGGACAAGGACAAGGACAAGGACAAGGACAAGGACAAGGACAAGGACAAGGACAAGGACAAGGACAAGGACAAGGACAAGGACAAGGACAAGGACAAGGACAAGGACAAGGACAAGGACAAGGACAAGGACAAGGACAAGGACAAGGACAAGGACAAGGACAAGGACAAGGACAAGGACAAGGACAAGGACAAGGACAAGGACAAGGACAAGGACAAGGACAAGGACAAGGACAAGGACAAGGACAAGGACAAGGACAAGGACAAGGACAAGGACAAGGACAAGGACAAGGACAAGGACAAGGACAAGGACAAGGACAAGGACAAGGACAAGGACAAGGACAAGGACAAGGACAAGGACAAGGACAAGGACAAGGACAAGGACAAGGACAAGGACAAGGACAAGGACAAGGACAAGGACAAGGACAAGGACAAGGACAAGGACAAGGACAAGGACAAGGACAAGGACAAGGACAAGGACAAGGACAAGGACAAGGACAAGGACAAGGACAAGGACAAGGACAAGGACAAGGACAAGGACAAGGACAAGGACAAGGACAAGGACAAGGACAAGGACAAGGACAAGGACAAGGACAAGGACAAGGACAAGGACAAGGACAAGGACAAGGACAAGGACAAGGACAAGGACAAGGACAAGGACAAGGACAAGGACAAGGACAAGGACAAGGACAAGGACAAGGACAAGGACAAGGACAAGGACAAGGACAAGGACAAGGACAAGGACAAGGACAAGGATGGCGCAAGAAAATCACATCCTTGTGCGTAACACCTACCCGGACAGCTGGCAGTGTGTGGTGGGTTGCTTTTCCAGTTGCTGCCGTCGCGGCATCGGAACCCGATGACCCAGAAGCCGCCGATTTCCTCCGCTCCTTCGCCGCCTTTGCTGCATGAGCGCCGCGCGCCTCTTGCCCCGACGATGGTGCGGGGGGAGGGGGCATTTGCTGTGCTGCCGCTGCAGCTTCCGACGGCGCGGAAGGGCCGGCGGCGGGAGGGGGCAACACCGGTGGCGGCGGAGAGCCCGGCGGCGGGGGCGCCGGCGGAGGGGAACGCGGGTGGTTGTGCGTACAAGCACGCTGTGACACGCAGACGACAAAGAAGAAATCCGCCGAATATGTTAGCAAGCGGTGCGGTGCAGCACACACACCTGACAAAGCTAATAGGTCAACCCTTAAAACCGTGTCCAACTGCCCGCTATAAAAACCGGGCAATGGTCACTTTCCATGATAATGTCCACAAACCAACCTAATAGTTAGTTATGGTCCATTATAGGACACAAGCACACACATATATTCACCACCTTGGGGGTCATGTCATTGGTCATATTGCAATGTCCTATGGGTGCCAAATATAGCACCCCCTGACAGAAAGGAAGCTAGTAAAGGGCTCATGAACACCAAGGTTGCATGTGGAGGAGCAGGGACCCAGCTGCAAGCTCTAACAATAAATGCCCACTACAAATAGCGGACAGTTTGGTTTGTGACACCTGCTAGCATTACAAAGCTCAATTCTCATCCCGTAGCAACAAAAATGTAATGTCCGCTGTAAATATCACTCAAAACGGCTAAAGGGTTAAAACGAAGTTGTAGTTGTTTTGCGGCATCAAGTTTCAAAGTACGTACTGGGATACCCTTCGCCAGCCTGCTTGGCATCCAGGATAAGATCTTGGAACCAGTAAGGGGGCTTCGCTTGCTGCGGCAGATGGTGCAATCCATTGTGATCTGCGCGCAAAACATACACAAACAACCAAACCCTCATAGGTTGAGCAATCCACAAAATCATGCCATTACTGTAACAACATGGGCAAAGCATACACAAACGAACAACCATCATAGATTGAGCTAACAATCCAGAAAATCATGCCATTACTGTAACAACATGGGCAAAGCATACACAAACGAACAACCATCATAGATTGAGCTAGCAATCCACAACATTATGCCATTACTGTAACAACATGGGCAAAGCATACACAAACGAACAACCATCATAGATTGAGCTAGCAATCCACAACATCATGCCATTACTGTAACAACATGGGCAAAGCATACACAAACGAACAACCATCATAGATAGAGCAATCCACAACATCATGCCATTAATGTAATAACATGGGCAAAACATACACAAACAAATAGCCATGATAGGGCATTAAGAGAATAGCCATGATTGGGGCAATAAGAGAATTTTTTTGTTCAATTCAATGATCACAATTTATGCACACAGTCGATGCATTCATAAATGAGGCAGGTTCTTCCGAAAATTGGCTCCGTCGTAGAGTGTCAACGGCCAACTTGCAAACACGCACGTTACATGATATACATCCTAGTCATTATGGTCCTATACAAACGCCAGAAGGGCCGAATACCGGTTTAATTGGATCTTTAGCTACGCATAGTAAAGTAAATGAATATGTTTTCTTGTCCTTTTTATACATTACAAAAAAATCAAGTAATTAAAAGTGAAATACCTATTTTTATACCTCCACATCAACAAGATCAATTTAAATTCGCCCCAGAATATTTATTACTTTCTTGTTACTCTAGTGTTGAAAATAATTATGTTCATGTGCGATATAAACCAGAATTTAGTAGTAAAGCAGAAGAAGTCGATTATTTGGGGATTTCTCCAACGCAAGCTTCAATAGCTACTTCATTTATTCCCTTGGTGGAACATGATGATGCAATCCGAGCATTAATGGGTTGTAATATGCAAAGACAAGCAGTTCCATGACACCAAGGTTGAGACTTACATGCATGGGACAAGAAAAACCTCGTTGCAAGGGTTGAAACAATAACGAAATTGTATGACCACAGACACATAAAATGGAAGGCTTGCTCAGTATTATTATTTACCCATCAATCAATTTTAAAGGCAAGGAAATGTTGAAATACGGAAGACCGTCCCAAGTTCGCCAGCATTAACAAAAGCATTTCTGTGACAAGAACAGTGGGCGACCATTCCCATTATTATCTTTTCCTCTTTTGTTTCTTCCCCTTCCCGGACTCGCATGCATAAGCGACGTCCGCCATCCCCAAACGATGCAAAATTTTGTTGGAGCTCTGCATCTTCTCCAACAGTTCTTGATCCGATTCCTCCTTTGCACGACGCGCTTCCTCTGCCTTCGCCTTTGCGGCCTCCACATCTGCATCTATATCCGCCTTCACCACCATCCTGATCAAACGGTCCCGCTCCTCAGGCCTCGGGAGCGTCGGCAGTCCCACCGGCTCTGCGGCAAGAAGAGCCTCCAAAATATCCTTGTGCAGTCTTTGTGCTTCCACAAATCCACTATTCGTCATCAAGGTGTACGCGCATTCACGCGCCACACCCTGCAAGGAATCCCCCATGGTAACGTTAAGCCCATGAGCAAACCCGTACGCGCTGTCCCCCTCTGCAAAAATCTCGAGTCCCTGCCTGTCGAGGCGCACCAGCTCAACTTTCCGTTCCCCAGTGTGCGTTGCCGTGAAGTGGAGGACCGAGCGTGTCATTCCGGTCTTCCCCATCAACATCTGCAAACTTGCTACGTATGCGATCCCACGAGCGCACACGTCCTCCAACTTCTCGGCAAAAGGTAGATGTGTCTTGCAATACACATCCAATCCCTCCAGTGGTCTATCACATCTAAGAAATCCACACCCCCCGTATGGATCCTTGGCATTTTGGTACTCGAGGTCGTGCGCTTGCAGGAACTTGTAATGTTCCGCGCACAGTCCCTCGACCCTTACGGGCTCCGTACAGATTTTGCATTTCGTTGCCATCTGCGCAATTGCCATGAGTCCCATACAGCAGCCATTGTATAACAGGGGCAATAAGGACCGTCAGAACCCCCTCTGGCGTCTTTCTCACACAATTCTCAATCTAGTCTTTTGTGTGCAATAATTGTTGGTTCAAAGGAGGTCCGTTCAAAGAAGTTTTATGAGACAAAATAAATTAGTTTCAATTACACGCATCAGATTAATCAAATCATATTTTCTCCCTCTCTTACTGAGCAATTCTGTCCATCCTGCCCCTCTTTGCCGGCTTCTCATCAATCTCCTCATCAAAATCACACACACGTCTAATCTGCTGTCTAATCGTCTCTACCAACCCCCCCTTGCGCATCAGGTCTTTCACCTCCCCCTTCAAGAGCGCTGTCACGAGTCGCGCGCACTCATACGCGGACTCCGTGGCCATGTCCCTTCCCATATCATGCCACACTTTGGCCGTTGGACAGTCGGGATGGTCTCCCATGTAAGCCCACACATGCCTTGGCGGCTTGTCCTCTCCGCCTATCCCCTCTCCAGGTCGCATCTGTCCCACCTCCTCTATCACCCACTCTGCATCACGCAGCATGAATCGAGGCTTCTTGTCAACATAGTACAAGACCAAAACCATGTTGTTGGGCCAAGGCTTCCACTTTTTCGTCACGATGTGACGGTCAATCGTCATCAGCCCGCTCTCGATTTCGGCAAACAACGCCCCCCATACGTCAGAATGCTTGGGACAGAACCACTCGCTGTCCGTCGGCATTCCTTCCCATTGACAATCCGGATGTTCGCATCGAATGGGTCCATCTGTGCACATCGATATTTTTTACACCACCCGCAAACGCACGCATTCAGCAGGGTCAACGGCCGTTGGCCCTGTTAAATTCCACACATCCCAACGGCCGTTGGCCTTAGACGCACAAAACTTGACACCATCAGGCGATTTTTTCCAAATGATTCTTCTTTATTAAATAAATTTACATTCATCCTAAAATCACATTCTAGTCAACATCCTCCCCATCTTTAGTGGGTTGCATTCGACCCCAATTGTCGTTCATAAAACTGACCAAAACATGAGCCGGAGTCCCCACATCCTCCTCACGCCTCAATTTACGCAATACACCTTTAGCAATTCCACCATACCCATCAACCTCCGACATCATCATGCCCACGCCATCAAGACGTTCAGCGTGCAATTGCCCGTCCTCTTCGAGAACCAGATCGGGCAGGTCTTCCAGTTCGGCCTCCACAATCTCTATCAGGTTTTCCTTTGTAGTCTCCCCCCCTTCCTTTCCTTCTTTTCCGCACTCCATCCTACACCCTGCCCCTGCACAACCGACGTCCATGGCAAGTTAAGAAACGGACTCAGCTCACAGGACATTTTGCAAGTCCAACGGCCGTTGGCGACCAAAAACACCTAGTCGCATGCATTCCTTGCTCTCTCCACCAAAGCAGAGGCCAGGACGACCCTTTCCACGACCTTTTCAATTTCCTCCCCCTCAGCATCAGCAACAACGGTCATGGCAAATCGGGCTTGGCGCTTAACCCCCGATGCCAGAACGGCAGCCATCTCCACACGAGTTTTTGAGACTTCAACAGGTACAGGCAATTCGCCGACCGCAAAAGTAAGCCTTGCGAGGTGCGGGACCCACCAATCACCTTCCAAAAATCCGCAACCCCATCCAATCATGAAATACAACAACAGGTCTGCGCCCATGGCGCCTGCGATATCCAAGTCGTCATGCGAAACAATCGCATGCACGTCATCCTCCGAGCACAGCATCCATGTAAAAACGGCGTCCCCGAAACCTTGGCAGTAGGCATACGAGTCAAAGTCAGGGTGATTCAACATCCATTCCCGCGACCTGACCGCCATTCTTTCCAGACTTCCAGCACTGTCCACCTCAAAACTCAGGACAAGAGGTCCTTCACCAGCACTGGACTCGCCATGCACAAACAACAAGCCTCCTTTGATCACCTCTTGCATCTCCCCTGACAACTTGGCGTGTCCATCACAAAAAGGCATGCAATCCGTCCCGAATGGAAGCTGGCAATCCCGGGCGATACACCCCCCCTTTTTTGCAAACAAATCCTTCACCCTCCCTGCCATTCCCGTTCGCACGCTGACATGACGCACGCACAAGTCATCCCCTCCTGCTCTCGCTTCCTGGCACCACGCAACCGTGCATTTGACCGCCATCTGCGACCACCAACACCGTTTGATACACATTTCTCACCGTCAACGGCCGTTGGCTTGAAACAACAAGAATGATTTATTACGCGCACGAAAATCACACCATTTTCCAGCCTCCAACGGCCGTTGGCGCACGAAAAATGCACGAAAAAATTTTTATTATGCATTTATTGATTACATCCATAGTGCCACGTGGCGAATCACACCCAACTTTCCAGCTGCCAACGGCCGTTGGCGCAAAGAAAATCAAACCCTAATTTGCAGGTTCCAACGGCCGTTGGCGCAAGAAAATCACACCCAACACTTCAGTCGCAGAATCGATTCGCCTCGGTCACGCACTCGAACTTGTACTCCTGCCCGAGCGCGAACATCACCTCACGAACCGCCTTCTCAAACTCGTCAACACCGCACTTCCCCACTCATGCACGTATTCGCTCAACCAGACCATGCATTTTCCAGCAGACGCGAACAGTATGTCAGCCTGTACCCTTCTATGCTTGAAGTACTTGCCGTCCTTCAAGATGACCCATTGGAACGGTCCCTCCTGCCCCACACCCTCAAACCCTTCTCCCCTATCATATTGCCGCATAGCACCACGAATTGGACTGGGTACTGATGGATCATAGGGCCTTATAGCACCACACCTCAGAAGCACCTCCTCAAATGCTTCTACGGTCGGCTTTGGGAGTCCCCGACCCTCCATATTGAAAACAAGAACCGCGGCCTTCCCGACATCCTGTCTCAAAAGACACTTTGCACCCTCCTTGGGCTTGAACGACAGCTCAATGTCCGGCAGAAGCCTGAGCGCGCTCTTAACCACTCCCAGAAGCCTGTCTTCCAAGTCGTCACGCTTTTGTTGCCATTCGGTAATATCAATCCACTCGCCCCCCTTCGTCCTGTAGAACGTCATCTGCACACCACCGACACCGTTTGATATAAATTTGTCACCGTCAACGGCTGTTGGCTTGAAACAACAAGAATGATTTCCAGCCTCCAACGGCCGTTGGCGCACGAAAAATGCACGAAAAAAATTTTTATTATGCATTTATTCATAACATCCATATTGCCACGCGGCGAATCACACCCAACTTTCCAGCTGCCAACGGCCGTTGGCGCAAAGAAAATCAAACCCTAATTTGCAGGTTCCAACGGCCGTTGGCGCAAAGAAAATCACACCCAACACTTCAGTCGCATAATCGATTCGCGTCAGTCACGCACTCGAACTTGTACTCCTGCCCCAGCGCGGACATCACCTCACGAACCGCTTTCTCAAACTCGTCAACACCGTCGGGTCCCCACTCATGCACGTATTCCCTCAACCAGAACATGCAATCTCCAGCAGACACGAACAGCCGGTCGATGATCAGGTCAGTGTGATGCTTGAAGTACTTGCCGTCCTTCAAGATGACCCATTCGAACCGTCCCACCTCCCCTAAACCCTTAAACCCTTCTCCCCTCTCATATGGCCGCGTCATCTGTATCCAACTTTCATTACCATCAGCATCGATCGACTGAAAACAAATTGGGCTGGGTATTGATGGATCATAGGGCCTTATAGCACCACACCTCACAAGCACCTCCTCAAATGGCTCTACGGTCGGGTTTGGGAGTCCCCGACCCTCGATATTGAAAACAAGAGCCGCGGCCTTCGCGACATCCGGTTTCAAAAGAGACCTTTCACCCTCCTTGGGCTTAAAATCCAGCTTAATGTCCGGCAGAAGCCTGAGCGCGCTCTTAACCACTCCCAGAAGCCTGTCTTCCAAGTTGATCCACTCGCCCCCCTCCGTCCTGTAGAACGTCATCTGCAACCCACCGACACCGTTTGATATACATTTCTCACCGTCAACGGCCGTTGGCTTGAAAAAACAACAAGAATTTTAAGATTTATTACGCGCACAAAGCACACACTAGTTTTCAGTCTCCAACGGCCGTTGGCGCACGAAAAATGTTTTATTATGCATTTATTAATTACATCCATGGTGCCACGTGGCAAACCACACCCTACTTCCGGTTGCAAAGAAAATCAAACCCTAATTTGCAAGTTCCAACGGCCGTTGGCGCAAGAAAATCACACCCAAAATTTCTTCAGTCGCAGAATCCATTCCCCTCACGCAGTCGAACAGGGGTACTGTTCCCCCAGCGCGGACATCGCCTCACAAATCGCCCTGGGTACGATTTAGTCCCCTCAAAAAACCTTGAACATTTCACCTTTGAACTTGAAATGCACTTCACCCCCCATCCGAATTACAAGTCCGGCCAAATTGACACCAGACCAGCTGTCTGTAACGTCGCCGTGCATAGTGCTGAGAGACTTTCTCGCCTCACGATACTTGTTACACCACTTCTTGTGTTCCTCCCAGTCCGCACGCTGGCATTCGGCAGCACAATACCGGACGTCTCGACAACCCCCGCACTTGCGGTGGACACCCTCCATCACAGAGCACGCCTGATTCGAGCAACACTTTGGAAGCGAGCCCAGCATCGGCCCTCCCACCCCCGGGAGAACGATCATCCGTGAAAACGTCAATTTCACGGACTCGGAATTCCCGAATGTAAAATGGAAACCTTCAAACCCCCCCCCTCTACTCTCGCCGATACGGTCAATCTCGGCTGCGCCTCACTCGCGTCTGGAAATTTCCCCCACTGGTCTTTCTCCCACTGGTCCCACCCAACCTTTCCGACATACGACACCAAAAGTCGAAACTCGACGTCTCGATTGAGTGGAACCCGATCCGCCGGCGTGGGCTTGTAGAATCCGCCAGCCAAGGCGAAGTACATGTCCAGCAACTGGAGATTAATCTGTCGTCCTACTGAGGCGAACGAGTCATACACGACCAAAACCGCAAACTGGCGACCCAGGCGCTTCTCGTGCTGCCGTACCCATCCGTGGATCTCGCGAGCCCGGTTAAGTACGTTTGCTGCCACGCAGGCAATCGCAGCGCGGGTCGAAGATTCCAGCTCGCCCGTCTCCGCCATCCCTCCCCTGCGCCAATTGGCACGTGCGTAATACGTAAGTAATGTTTTTCAAGTCTAACGGCCGTTGGCTCACAACCCCCCTGTGGGAAGGGTGGATGCCTTACGAACCATTCAACCACATCTTTATGCTCAGCTAGATTTTTGGAGGCCTTTCTTGGAAGGCACATGGTAATAACCATCACTAAGCTGCATGAAAGACACATCCTGCCTTACTGCCACCAAATGAAAAGAATGAAATGCACATGATAATGTTTTTCCAATTCCAACGGCCGTTGGCTCACAACCCCCCTGTGGGAAGGGTGGATGCCTTACGAACCAGTCAAGCCCCATCTTTATGCTCAGCTAGATTTTTTGGAGGCCTTTCTAGGAGAAAAATGGTAAATAGCCACCACTAAGCTGCATAAAAGACACATCCTGCCTTATTGCCACCCAATTAAACGAATGAAATGCACATGGTAATTTTTTTCAAGTCCAACGGCCGTTGGCTCACAACCCCCGTGTGGGAAGGGTGGATGCCTTACGAACCATTCAACCACATCTTTATGCTCAGCTAGATTTTTGGAGGCCTTTCTTTGAAGGCACATGGTAATAACAATCACTAAGCTGCATGAAAGACACATCCTGCATTCTTGCCACCAAATGAAACGAATGAAATGCACATTTTATTGTATTTCCAATTCCAACGGCCGTTTGCTCACAACCCCCCTGTGGGAAGGGTGGATGCCTTACGAACCATTCAACCACATCTTTATGCTCAGCTAGATTTTTGGAGGCCTTTCTTGGAAGAAAAATGGTAATAGCCACCACAAAGCTGAATGAAAGATACATCCTGGCTGATTGCCAACCCACTCAAAGGAATGAAATGCACATGATAATGTTTTTCAAGTCCAACGGCCGTTGGCTCACAACCCCCGTGTGGGAAGGGTGGATGCCTTACGAACCATTCAACCACATCTTTATGCTCAGCTAGATTTTTGGAGGCCTTTCTTGGAAGAAAAATGGTAATAGCCACCACTAAGCTGAATGAAAGATACATCCTGGCTGATTGCCAACCCACTCAAAGGAATGAAATGCACATGATAATGTTTTTCAAGTCCAACGGCCGTTGGCTCACAACCCCCCACTGGGAAGGGTGGATGCCTTACGAACCAGTCAAGCCCATCTTTATGCTCAGCTAGATTTTTGGAGGCCTTTCTTGGAAGAAAAATGGTAATAGCCACCACTAAGCTGAATGAAAGATACATCCTGGCTGATTGCCAACCCACTCAAAGGAATGAAATGCACATGATAATGTTTTTCAAGTCCAACGGCCGTTGGCTCACAACCCCCCTCTGGGAAGGGTGGATGCCTTACGAACCAGTCAAGCCCATCTTTATGCTCAGCTAGATTTTTCAGAGGCCTTTCTTGGAAGAAAAATGGTAAATAGCCACCACTAAGCTGCATGAAAGACACATCCTGCCTTATTGCCACCAAATGAAACGAATGAAATGCACATGATAATGTTTTTCAAGTCTAACGGCCGTTGGCTCACAACCCCCCTGTGGGAAGGGTGGATGCCTTACGAACCAGTCAACCACATCTTTATGCTCAGCTAGATTTTTGGAGGCCTTTCTTGGAAGGCACATGGTAATAGCCACAACAAAGCTGCATGAAAGACACATCCTGCCTAACTGCCACCCAATGAAACGAATGAAATGCACATGATAATGTTTTTCCAATTCCAACGGCCGTTGGCTCACAACCCCCCTGTGGGAAGGGTGGATGCCTTACGAACCAGTCAAGCCCATCTTTAAGCTCAGCTAGTTTTTTTGGAGGCCTTTCTAGGAGAAAAATGGTAAATAGCCACCACTAGGCTGCATAAAAGACACATCCTGCCTTATTGCCACCCAATTAAACGAATGAAATGCACATGATAATGTTTTTCCAATTCCAACGGCCGTTTGCTCACAACCCCCCTGTGGGAAGGGTGGATGCCTTACGAACCAGTCAAGCCCCATCTTTATGCTCAGCTAGTTTTTTTGGAGGCCTTTCTAGGAGAAAAATGGTAAATAGCCACCACTAAGCTGCATGAAAGACACATCCTGGCTGCTTGCCACCCTATCAAACGAATAAAAAGCACATGATAATGTTTTTCCAATTCCAACGGCCGTTGGCTCACAACCCCCTTCGGGTAGAGGCCTTACGGACCAGTCAGAAATGGTGTCCACCAAGCTATTCCCCCCACACCCACAGTTGTCCTTGTCCACATACCTTTCCAGTACAGTTGTCCTCAGCTTCTCAGCAACGGGCGACTCCTCTCCTTCTTGATGCCTTGACAGATATCACATAAACAAAACACGATCACGAGAGCATCAGGATTGTTAGAGGTTTCCTCCATCAACGACCGTAAGATACACACACCTCAAAAACCAACTTTCTTGTCCTCCCAAATAACATATGTTTTTAAATGTAAAATAAATCACATTCATATTCTGTCACTTGATTTAACCACACAATTGTTCAGGTCCAACGCCCGTTGGCATTACGCCTCTTCCCGGTAAAATACTATTTATTGCTCCAACCCCACAAGAAACTCGTTCCGGACCTGTTCGAAGCGAAGAGCACTGCCAGGGATCGGAGTCGAGCCAGATTTGTGTGCGGAACATGATGGCTGGCCTACCTGGTGTGGAGCAATAATGTCGACATTTTCAGTGACTGTTCAGCCTAAAAAAATAACAAGCAGATGCGACGGCCCCCCCATTAAACAAATTATCCACCACTGTTGCGCTACACTAGCAATGTTTGTCAAGGTCCAACGGCCGTTGGCATCAAATAAATCACAACCATTGGTCACTCCAT
>RPFO01000688.1:0-33341 GCA_009746045.1 Mesostigma viride
CCTCCATATTACAGACAAACCAGGAGGCTGCCGGGGGTGAGCCCGTCACGTCTAGTGTAGCACATGTCCATGCCGAGTCTATCACGAAAAGTCCACGGGTGGCGGCCCTGCGCGCGCGGCCGGGGCACGCCAGGTGAGGACATATCGCCCAGGCTGGGCGGGCTTGGTGCCAGCTAGTCTATCTGATGTAGCTACCTGATCTGTGCGGGCCAGGTGCCCGGCTAGGCCCAGGCGCCTGTGCCTAATAATGTGGGAAACATAGGGCAAATCAGCGTACAAATCCTCATTACGAATGTGCAAACCAAAGGGGATGTTAAGGGCCTTGCGCAGCATCTTGGTGACGGCGCCGTCGAGTCGTTGCTCCAGCTCCTGCAGCAGTGTCCACGTCTCGGCGCCGTAGGTCAGGATCGTCAGAATGACGACCTTGAAGAGGTCACGCTTGACGATCCGGGGTAGGGCGGGGTTGCTCCACCAGCGGCGGTGGTCATGGAGGTGCGCCCACGCCATGCCGATCCGTGTCGTCATGTCGTCCTCGCAGTCGGGAAGCCAACTGCCGAGCAGCTTGAAGCGGCCTGAAGGAGGGTAGTTGACCTCGGCATCGTCTAAGAGGCGGAGTGTGGGTGGGGGCCCTGCCATGCCGAGGGCCAGGGCCTCCGTTTTGGGGCTGATTTCTAGACCAACCGCCCGAGCCTCGAGCGCCAGGCAGTCCAGCCAAAGTTGGGCAGACTCCGGCTTCTCGATGAGCGTGATGTCGTCGGCATAAATGGTTATAGCATGACAAAGGCTATCATTTACTCAGTGGGAAAGGTGAATTGACCATTGGAACAACCTACCTGACGCATGTGCCACCAAAGCATTGTGTCCCGCAAAATGCACACTGCCTCCTTTCTAACAAGCACGAGCCACTTTCTTTAGGAGACAGGTGCCAGCTCGTCAGTGTCTGGGGGAATGATGATGCTGCTGCTTAGGAAGACCGCGTGAATTTCCTCGAACACAACTGTCTATAAAGCAAAAGAAATTTCAGAGAAGCATGGAAATAAAAGCATTACACCTTCCCGACAGGTTGTGGGCCGCGCGCTGCAGCAAGCCAGCCACGTCACAGACGAACTTGCTAAACAACATCCAGGAATCTAGCGTTGCAGCGCCAGGACCCGCAACTTCATGGCTGCATCTGGCCGGAAAGAAGGCAAAAAGCTTACGCTCAACGAGCTAAGAAAGCAGGAAAACGCTAGATTAAGACGTTTAATACAAGAACGTACCATAACGGGCATTTATTCGTGCCCAGGCGCACAAGAAAGGCCACCCTTTCATGGAGAGGTCGGGCGCGCATCGCGCAGGCCTAATGTTATCTTACCGCAAAATGACGGGAAAGGTAAAGATAGCAGCGGGAATTTTTACGGCTTTAGAAACATCATTAACCCCTAAATGGTCTGGCTGCCGATTTTCCGCCTAAAACTGAGTTACAGCCGACACGTCGGCCCCTTCTCGGGGGACCAAATGCCGCGAAAACTATTGAGAATTAGGAAACGTTTAGCTGAGAAGATCGAAAGTTTATAATTTTCCTCACAGCATGGTACTAGGGTTTGCATACTTCTGACAAAGTTATAGAGGTGTTATGGCCGGTCAAAGTACAAGGGGTCAGGGTACTTTTTCACGTACAACGTGCATTCCGGAAAACGACGACCTGGCCATGGCGGCTTGCGCCCACGCATGGCATTTACGTTTTCGTTCGAATTTTCTGACCAAACTCAGTAAATTGATTTTATACGTCCTAAAGATGATACAGGCCAATTTTTGGTTCGCGGGAATGCCATTTGATAGGTGTCGGCAGCGTTCTTGCTGGAAAAAACTGCGATCAGGCCGGACGATAGAAACGTTGACAGCAATACCTTTCCGGCGTATTTTAAAGGATATATTGGTTTCTTTGTACTTTTTATGATACATGGTAGTCGTAAACGTGCAAGGGTGGCCAGAAATCGCCGAATCCAGCGACCATGCTGCACAACTTTGGTGTTCCGAAATGCGCCATTTTGCGGCCACCGCCTGGGCCAAGGTAACGCCATCCATGCCTGGTAAAGCTTAATCATCGTTTTCCTATCGATGTTTGACGTTTATATATACGTTCTAGCTTGTGTAGCACATTCTTTTTGCATTATTCATGCTCTTTCTTGACCCTGGCCTGGCCCCTTTCTAAAACACCCTTCTTAGATGCTTCCCTCAGTCAGTTGACCTGCCACAGGGTGATGGTGATAAGTTTTAGAGGCTGTATGGGTTTGAATACCGGCCTCCATATATGTTTGTTATACATTTCCCACACACATATTGCATGAGTGTGAGGCAGTTGGCTGGTCTCTGTGGCATCATCAAGCATGTAACCGGTGAGTAGAAGCTTCCCATTGTCAGCATGTGCCACCAGGTGTGCTGGCCATCACCTGGCAAGCTATAGCAGCTTAGGCCTAGTTTATCCTTGCTAGGGCAAGCTGAAATAGGCTTAAAATCACTAGTTTGTTGGTGGCTGCCTCCTAGAATGCATGCCTTGCGTAGGGTATCCGTACCACGTTACCTACGTGCATGGACAAGGTGGCACCTGCACATAGGTGCCATGTAAGGGCAGTGTGATGATGCAGTTATGTTTCCCCATCATTGTGGAAGGGAAATGTATTGTGTGGCATGGTTGGGGGCCATATTAGTAGGTATTAGTAGGTAGTATGCCCACTCCTACCCCCTTGGTTGCTTTTTACCAACGGTACCCCTATGGGCTGTACTGGGTGTAACTGCTGGTATACCCACCCAAATGATGACCCCAATGGCTCAAACTGTTCAGCAACTAATTGTTTATCATCCCTGAAGTGTTAGGTGCCTAGGTCTTATAACATAATTCAAAATGCACATTCTACCAAAAATGAAAACGCTCGTCTTGACCCCCCTGACTTTGACGGCAGTTATACATGGCCTACCCTGCATATATGTAAGGTTGCGATATACCAACCCGAAGGGCAACTCATGGACATGCTTGGCCCCCAAGGACAGCCATTGGATATGGGTAGGTTGGATGGCATCTGGTTTGCAAAATTGTGAAGTTACAGCCGATGCATCGGCAGTATTTCTGCCCATTTAGGGGTTAAACTAGCTTCCCTTACGACCATCAAAACTGGCAACAATCGACAATCACACAGGCAGGCATCCATTATACTTTATTCATCCCGACAGAAATTCAGGTCGGACCCCCCCTGCCGATGGTAAAGAAAAAAAGCCCGCGACATTATAGATCGCAACTATCCCACCATAAAGTAGAATCAGTAACTCATTTTCTCCAACAATCAAGCATTTTTTCTGCTTTCCGCGAGCCAGATTTGTCACGTTTCGTCTGAAAGCAGTCGCCATGGCCACTTCCGCAAGGGGTGCGCGCACCGTGCACCCACTTTTCACGGTACGGAGGGTACCGCGGAATTTTTTTGGCGCGGAAAATATTCGCCGCGCCGAGTCCCGAGATGGAGATACCTGCCCTTAGGGGGTTTAGGGTTTAGGGTTTAGGGTTTAGGGTTTAGGGTTTTTCCTTTTATACCTTTTAGGCTAGGAAGGATGACATCAGCAATGACCACTAGGAGCTCAGAAGTGGTAAAAACTACCACTTTTACCACTTTTTATCACATTTTATCACTTTTTATCACTTTTTATCACTGTTTAGGGTTTAGGGGTTAGGGGTTAGGCCACAGCTCCGGGTTCAGACCGAGGACCTTCAGCTTGCCACGAAGTGACCCGCTCGCCATAGCCTTCCCTGCATTTAGTACAAACAGAAAAAAAAACCAAAATTACATCTGCTTTCCATGTGAACAGATAGGCCACAGTCAATGTATGCAAGCAACAATCACAATCAAAGGATTTTAGGGTTTAGCAATTACCGCTTGTGCAATGAATGACCCGCTTGAAGTTGTTGGGACACAGATGGAACTCGTCAATAAAATGTCGGATCTTCAGGTGAACCCAGTACGGTAACTTGAGAAACGGCTCGGGCTGCTTTTTTAGAGTAGCACAGTACTTCAGGTAGCCAGCATGGTCCATCTCCTGAACAACAGGAGCGTGAGCCGGCCGGCGGGGGTCACCCTCGGGAAACATGCGGTCATTGCCAAGGAGAACGATACGGCCATTTGAGATAAAAACCCCACGCCACTGATCACCATGTAGGACGCATCGATAGTACCCTGCATCTGGAATGTGTAGTGACTTGGAGTATGCCGGGTAGTCGTGAATTATGCCAGCAAGAATGGACCTCACAAATGTCGTAGTGTAAACACCGGCCACGTCCAGCGTCACATCACAAATGCAATACCCCTTCCAGAATACCAGGAAGACCTCAGCGATCAAGTCTTATAAAATGCTCATGTTTTTCGGCGCCTTCCCCTTCATGCATAGCACCAACAAGAAGCACCATCGGGCAAAAACGCCCATTGACCATGACCCACTCGGGCAAGTTCACGCAGGATACAAAGGCTGGCCAACTGCTGTGAGTATCCATAAAACTCCTTGGACATACACCATCAAAATTCAAAAGGAAGATGGTGTTCCGCGGCTGGCTGCGAAAGTCCCAGTTGTTCTTGTTGATGTGCTGAATCATTGGCACGGCTGTCTGCACGAACAGGTCCATGCACAAGAAACACCAGACGTAAAAAGAAAGCTATCCATCAGAGTAGTACAAACAAAAGATACGCGCCAGAGGAAAAATCTTGAACTTGATACTTTGGCACACATTGCATAACAGAAGGCGTAGAAACAAGTGCAAACCTGCCTTTCAAGCCTTCCACAACGCGCGTGGATGAGTCTGGCTCCCTGTTTTCATGGTTCGCAGCGTACTGAAGGGCTTCCGCCCTGTCCGGGACTCGGAACCAGGCCCTAATCCGATCCATCAGGGGGAAGTGCCTAACCTGGCGATGCGCTTTCCGCGAGTTGACGATGTCACCGTTTCTGTCCGTGTAAGTCTCGTAGCGCGACAGCTTGCAAAGAGGGCAGATCTTAGTGGTCTTGTCCTTGTACAAGAAACCCTCGCATGGGCAGGCATCGTACACCCTGTACCCCAAGCCCAAGCCTTTGATCACTTTCCGTGCCTTCGAGATACTGTCGGGCAGAGTGTTGCCCGCGGGGAGAACGTTTCCCAACAGCTCAAAGAGCTCATCTGCAAAGGTCTGAGGGCATGAGTTTTCCCCCATTAGAGTCAGCAGTTGCAATGTAAACATCAACGCCTTGCTCGAAGAGCCTGGGTACAATGGCGTATCGTCCTTGACTCTCGCCACTGCTTCGTCATAATTTTTAGCAAACAGGCGTGCTGCATCCTCTCCACTGCCCGACCCGTCGTCAGGTTCCTCGCACATAAATTCGTCGACTGTCTGTCCTTGACGCATTTCAAACAATCTCTAGATGGAGGGCCGCCATCGACCGTTGATGGTCAATGCCGGCGGCCCCTCCGTGGCTAACCAGTTGCCATCGGGCGCACAAATCGAGCCACGCTGCATGGGACGCCTGCGGCAGTGAGACCACTGTCCGCTCACTAATCGACAGTGAGCATGAAATCCGGCTCTGTCCACATTTCCAGGAACACATCCACCAGAATTTCGCGATAAAACTGAGGAAGCCTGGAGGATGACCAATGCAACTGGACCATGTAGGTCTCCATTGCTCAATTAAGGAAGGGAAAGGAGATATCCAGAAATTTGGCCAGCTAGCATGTGTGTCGATGTAACTGATCGGCTCGAGTCCGGTATCCATGGGTGGGTAGCAAAAGCCGACCGCCATCTTTCTGGTGCCTGCCTGCGTGCCACCCGCCACCGTGATAGCCGCGAAGTCGCCCGTTGCAAGTTTGAGTCTGCTCGCCAACGCTTTCGATGTCGTCGATCCCTTTTGATCGAACGGACATTTTCTCAGGGCTGCCATTTGCCCCACAAACCTGGGCCAGTCATTCAAATGGTAGATATAACGGTCAGTGTACGGTGGTATTGGTCAGTCACGGGCTCATTGGTAGAAGTCTACTGAAACGGTACAGCCTTAGCTCCTGCTGAGGCCTCTGTACATGTACCGAGCAGTACGGAGTTTAGCCGATCCGCACGCAGCCGCGCGGGGCGTGCGGGCCGGCCGTTTGTGTAGCTGCCGTTGGTGGCTTTTGGCGAAAGACTCGGATTTCTTTGAAAAGAGTTTCTCGAAGTGAGGCGGGGAATAAGGCCGCTCACGGGAGCCGCCTGGATGGTCGGCTGAACCGGGCGGGTTTGGCAGATGTAACCGGATTTGGCTAATGGCTGGCGACCTGGAATTGTTAGTAGGGGCAGTGGCCCTATTGTGCTACAATCTCGAAACAATCTTATGCTTAAAGTTTGACAGGGCCGGGTTTGTTGAACCGGTTTGTTGAATGATAATTAGAACCTTTCGGAAAGGGTATTTGATTGGTTGTTGTTTTTGTGGTACGGTAGGTGTCGCTACATTCTCAGGTTGGCGTGTTAAGTTAAGCTCGGTTGCTGATGTCAGCCCCGTGCTAGGGCAGTTTGACTACTTTGGCGGCGTAGTGACATTGTTGTGGTCTTTTTTCTTGTAAACGTTGGCTGAGCGCCGACGGCTGAGGCTATGGCGGTACAAGAAGTGCCTCACCAGCCTTGCGCTCAGCATGGGTGCGGGGCTAAAATTTGTTAACCAAATTTCCGGCATCCATGATCCCTGGCTGCTTAAGGCGGTTGGGATTCATGGCTGCCACTGGCCCGGAATTAATGTCCGGGTGATCGGGGTTTAAATGCGAAGCGGGGGCTGATGCATTATTTAATGGCTGGTTTGTTTGAAAGAAACGGCCAGCTGGCCGGGTTGGGCAAGGGCTAGCTTGCTTGATGGTTCTGTACCTGGGGATGCTTGCGCCTCGGGTTGGGCTGTCGGCAGGCTGGCCTGCCTTTGAGTTGTCTCGTACCTGGAAATGCTTGCATTCCGGGTTGGGCTTGGCTTGAGGGCCGCCGCGGCTCGGGGGGTAAAAAATTTAAGTCACCGTTGTGGGACACGGAGCCTCGGCGCAGGAGGCAAGGGCTGAAAACCAACTTGATTTCGTAATCAGTGGTATTTCCACTTTTTTGTACGGAAGGAGTGTTTATGTGCTCGGCACTAGGTTGGTTGCTCTTCAAAAAAGTTGTAAACTGGGCGTCGGCTGGAATCAGCGGCGCCAGTCAGCAGCTTTTGCTTTGACTTTGTGTTCCGCGACAGCACCCCTTAGCGGACCAGAGAAGAGGTCGGCAACGAGGTCAGCGGGGGCCCCCGAGTGGGGTCAAAAATGCGAGCTGTGTCGATTGACAGTGCATGAATTTTTGTGCATTCACAGTCGCTGGGAATTAAATCTGTTTTCTGGCAACGGAGAGCGCCCATCGCGACAGGACAGCTTTTGACGGGAAAGGAAATGGTGCTTCTTTAGCGGACCGGAGGGCCAGGAAGGGGAGGTTGGGTAATCGCGAGCCATGCCTAAGGAGTTCTTAATAGCGGTTCTGTAACCGCTACCTGTCTGTATGCATCTACTTATTGTTTTAACAAAGATGCTGGTGACTATGGTGAGCAAACGGGTGTATGAATCGGATTTCTTTGAAAAGAGTTTCTCGAAGTGAGGCGGGGAATAAGGCCGCTCACGGGAGCCGCCTGGATGGTCGGCTGAACCGGGCGGGTTTGGCAGATGTAACCGGATTTGGCTAATGGCTGGCGACCTGGAATTGTTAGTAGGGGCAGTGGCCCTATTGTGCTACAATCTCGAAACAATCTTATGCTTAAAGTTTGACAGGGCCGGGTTTGTTGAACCGGTTTGTTGAATGATAATTAGAACCTTTCGGAAAGGGTATTTGATTGGTTGTTGTTTTTGTGGTACGGTAGGTGTCGCTACATTCTCAGGTTGGCGTGTTAAGTTAAGCTCGGTTGCTGATGTCAGCCCCGTGCTAGGGCAGTTTGACTACTTTGGCGGCGTAGTGACATTGTTGTGGTCTTTTTTCTTGTCCCACCCACCCACCCTCTTTGGTGGCCTGGTCTGCGCGGGTAATCGCGAGCCATGCCTAAGGAGTTCTTAACAAAGATGCTGGTGACTATGGTGAGCAAACGGGTGTATGAAGTTCAAAAATTTATGGCGTGGGATGCTTCCAGGTTCGTCGATCTGCTGAATCCAACGGCGGACAGAGGCAGGTGCAGTGCGTCATGTATACGTTGGCACCGTCTCCGTTTGCAAAACGGGGAGATTCCGGGCTTTGCCAGCCTTGGTCATCTGCATGGTGGTGTGCGACCGAACGTTGTAAATGCCGAGAAAGGTAGCAGTGCTCCGACCAGCTCACGTGTGCAGTGACGAGGAGTGGGAGCGATTTGATGCAAAAGCGACCGAAGACGAAACGCCGAAACAAAACGTTGGTCCCACGGAATATGAAAAGACCTTAAGAGTGCAAATAACGACCTTTGGCCGTGCATACCTGGTTGAAGGGTATGTCCTCAAGGAACAGGATGGCAAGATGGTGGAGGCGCTGATTAACCGGGTAAAGAAGAGCTGCAGTAACTTTCTAGAAACAGCTGTGGGTGACGACAACCGTGCCGAGCTAGATAAGTATGAGGCATCATGCTGGGTGCTAGATCCCACGACTGGTGAGCTCACCCCCAGAAGCCCAAGGGCTCCAAACCGAAAGCTTTAAACGTTGACGAATTTGTAAGGAAGGAGCTGAGCCGGTGGCTGAGCGACGCGAGCTCCAAAAAGCGGCAGAGTGCTGGCGCCGAGGACGAGGATGATGACGGCGACCTGAAGGAAAATCGACAAGCGCTGGGCGACGTGACGAACATGCCAAAAGTAATAACGCTATCTTTAGCAACAGGAGTCTGCAAGCTTCTTGGTTTTTTCTTTCATCGCGGGTCTGCGACTTCCCGAATGTTAACGTCTTTATTCCATGCCCCGCCCTCTGCTTGCAGGCAATTCCTGCTGCCAAGCCGGCGGCCAAGCCGGAGGTCAAGCCGGAGGTCAAGCCGGAGGCCAAGCCTGTGCAGCATGCCACAGGCTGCCGAGCAGATGAAATTCGGAGACTCAGAGCTCGGCTCCAAGCCCTTGAGGAGGAATTAGGGCACGAAGTCGCAGGGTCCGCGCCTCCACCTGTGCAGGCATCGGGTGTGAGGCCGCCGCCTCCGGTGGCCAAGAAGGTTGTACCGCCGCCCCCTCCCGTTGGCAAGCAGCCTGTCATGCCGCCCCCTCCGGTGGCCAAGAAGGTTGTACCGCCGCCCCCTCCCGTTGGCAAGCAGCCTGTCATGCCGCCCCCTCCGGTGCCCAACAACGCTGTGCAGCCGCCCCCTCCGGTGCCCAACAACACCGTGGAGCCGCCCACTCCGGTGCCCAAGCTGGCCGACCTGCCAATGCCGGATGGTCTCCCACCTGCTCGTGTGCCTGCCATCGGGCCAGATGTATTCGAGCCCATCACGTCGCGCCCCGCCATCAACAAGCCGGCCGCCAGCAAGAAGCCGGCCGCCAGCAAGAAGCCGGCTGCAAAGCGAAAGCTTCCTAGTGGTCCCGTGGACTTGGGGCTTGCGCACTATCTGAGCACCTTACTGCCAACCGCGGTGGTTCAAGAGCGACCGGGCCCTGGTGGTTTCGGAGAAGCACTGCACGGGGCCTTCGTGGCACAAAGGTACAAGTACGAGCGCGATGGGGCGCGGCCGGCTGCGTATGTTTGGGAACCTGGTAAAGTGGTGGAGGTGAAGGCGAAGCTCAAGAGCCCTTACGGCACGCGGTTTGTGGAGCGCGATGGGGGCTCGCAAATGTTGTTTGTTGACTTCGCCACGATGCATTATGGTGACGCCGAGGGCAACGAGAATGCGTGGGTCTTGCTGGGCAAGTTACGTGACTGACGACGACCTGAGAAGCGCACGTGCGAAATTGAAGGAGAATTGGGGGCCAGCAGAGGAGGAGGAGGAGGTGTCGGATGAGTATGTACTGGCCAAGCGGGCGCGGCAGCCACCCAAGGAGATTAGGCGTCTGCCGGTGCTCCCTCCGCGCCAGCGATCTCGCCTGCCTCTAGCTCTTCCGCCGCAACGGCGTCTGCCGGTGCTCCCTCCGCGCCAGCGATCCCGCCTGCATGCCTCTAGCCCTTTGGCCGCAACGGCGTCTGCCGGTGCTCCCTCCGCGCCAGCGATCCCGCCTGCCTCTAGACCTTCGGCCGCAACGGCGTCTGCCGATGCTCCCTCCGCGCCAGCGATCCCGCCTGCCTCTAGACCTTCGGCCGCAACGGCGTCTGCCGGTGCTCTTTCTGCACCTCCCGCCATGGCTCCTGCAGCTTCCAGTGAATGTGAACCTCCCGCACCACCAGATCTCACCGAGGCGGAACTGGAGCTTGCCGCGCTCAAGGCCATGATGGCAAAAGCGCAGCGGAAGGTGGAGCTGGAGCGGCAAGCGAAGGAGTCCCAGAGTCAGACTCCTGATCCGGTAATTTAGTTGATGTTTTTTCTGAAGCACGTTTTAGCTATGTAGTGATGTGGTGTTGTCACACCCAATTTGGGCGTCACATGGCATTGCCATGTGCGTATATTTTTGTTACTCATGTATGTATCACTCTCATGCTAGGCCATGCATCATACCCACAGGCATAACCCATTTCACCATAGGATGTTTTGCTGGGCAACAACTATCTGCCGTGCCTGACTGCCCCCCCCCCCCTGCCTTGCTGCCCTTGTGTCCTCTTCAATGGTGGTGCTCTGTGTGCCTGCAGGCCTCCAGAGCATGAGTGTTGGCAACTGTGTGGCTTTGTTCATGCAAAGAAGCATCATTGATCATGATGACACCTGAAGAAGAAGTAAATTAATTGGCTGGGCTTGATGCGGCCTAAGTTATTTCACAATGGTGTAAACGTATCGATGAGACGCCCAATGTAGGGCTAAATCCTCATTGTAAAGAGACAACTGTAAATGAGATGTATTATTATTTCTAATAAAGAAACCATTTGGAATGATGGCCTGTTAACCCCTGGTCCGCCGATGCTATGCATTTGCATAGCAACCCGCGTCACGTAACTATACCGCGTAAATCCGTGATCTCCGCCGTAAGTGACGTAACGTAAATTGGTCCGACGGTCCAGGGCAGACCCAACATGAATGAAAATGTCAAGGTCGGGCAGGTAACTGCGCCATAGCCCAGTAAATACCACGTGCATCATAGAGCTGTCACGTGACTTTTGCTAACATTTTTTACCGTTGAGCGCGCGTATACGAGATATGGCTGTCAACGTGCCATTTTGGTGAAAAGTTTGGGTTCCGCAGCTTGAAATGGGTCAGATGATGACCCCTGAACGATGATGCATTATTTTGGTACGTCAAGAATGATCAGATTCACGGAACTGGGGAAATGCGCAGAGGTAATTACCTCTGTATTGGTCGTCACCATCAGACAAGAAGTCCCAGTTGGTATCACCGGTTTCTTTTTGGTTTCTTGGTAGCTTGCGTCTGCCTGGGCCTTCCACTGTTTTACGGAAGTCCGCTGCAGGATCTGCTGGGAACGTCGACGCGTTAGACGTCATCTTTGCATAGATGATCAACATGGTAATGATGATGGATGCATGGATACAGCAGCTATGGCCGCCTCTGCCACTAGCATTAGAATCCGTGACGTATGAGCATGTCGGCCAGCGGAACCCGGCCAGGTCATGATCGAGGCAGGTACGGCAATTCGTTTTCGTGTTGTTTGAATGGAAACTCGTACATTTATACATGTCTCATGTTGGATACATGAGTGGTAATTGCAACAGCTTTCCATGCCTGCTCAAGGAGGTGTTTTAGCCATTATATTGCACATTTTGGGGCATTTCTTGGCGGGATACCGTTCAGTGAGTGCAAGGTGGCGTCATATTTGTATTCCAGCATATTTGGCAGTCAATTGTGGTCAATTATATTGCCTCATTGTATGATATGGCATAGTAGGCTGTTTGTGTGCGCGTAAGCCACACACGTAAACGCGGGCATTGTATGGGTCAAATGGGCTATCCGGGTGGTTTGACCAAAGGAAAGCACCATTGGACTATCCAACTAAATTGTCCAATGTTGGGTTTGAGGTTTCTGACTCTCCCCTGAAAAAAATGGGGGGATATACTTTTTCTGTGGCACAAAATGATCGTCTTTTGGCTCACTTTGACTTAATTTATCATCCAAAATACTCATTAGACTCATGATATTAGTGCATATTCTGAAAGCCCTTGAAGTGTAGATACTCGTAGCATCTTGGTTGGGGGTATTTGTCCAAGTTGTGGCCTATGAGTTATGATTTTTTTCATTTTCAGGGGTCTGAAAGTGCCTAAAATGGCTTGGCGGACCATGGGTTAAGCGTTTCTTAACAGTGCTTATGTTGTAATGCTGGCAAATCTGCATTTCCCCCTTTTTTATCACTGTCATTTTTACCACTTTGTGGCGTTTTTTTACCACCCTCATTTTTACCACTTTGTGGCGTGTTTTTACCACCCTCACTTTTACCACTTTGTGGCTGTTACGTCGCGTAACAATCTGTCACAGTTACGGACGTAAATTAGGTCTGTCGCCTCAGTCGTTCGTAGGTTTACGTGTAGCTTGTACCGGTGGACACTGTTGTCCCGGTACTGTGGTGCATTGGATGCATTTGGCGTCGCGCCGCGTACTTTAGTAGTGGTCCTTATCCTTCGGGTAGAATGTAGTGGACCAAGTTGCAATCTGTTGCATGCACCAGTTTATACACGCATTTCGGTAAACTGGTGCATGCGTTAATCGGCGTGTGCTGTTGTCCATTCCTTCTCGCAATGTGGTGATAACAGCTGAGGGATTGCAGCACGGCCACTACCCACCAGAGATAGAGTTAGAAAGAGCTCCCAACGTATGTGAGCTCTTGGTCTTTCACAGCGCGTCTTAGCCAATGTTGCAAGGCAGCAACCTTAAATCTGTTCACCAGGCCACGACCACAATGGGCACTTCCACGACCAAGGTGGCACCCACGGTTCGTGCTTTCCGAGATAGCTGGTCATCCCCCATGACCAAGCTATATCCTTTGCGTTGTTCCTCGTTCCCATCGGCATGACGAGGCACGTGCAGGCGTGCAAGCAAATCCACAACGTCCACTGGCATCAGTGCAGAGCCAGGACGAACTGGATTTGCCTAGACTCTGCAACCTAGGAAGTACAGGACCTGTCACAAGCCTGCAAGGCCTAGTATCCTTGCAGCCCTGTGCCAGCTACCCTACTAGTCACAGGCTGCTGCTCCTCCTGGTCTACGTGGACCACAGTCACGTGATAGACAGGCTAAGCCTGTGCAGGCACGGCCTGCCACGTGTCCTGTCCACTACATCAGAGGACTGCACCCTAGTCGGCCACGGATGGCTAGGACTTCGGGACTTGATATCTTTCTCGTCCCTTGTCTGTTTCAGGCGGTCAGCACGGCGTTGGAAAGGTCTTTCCAAACTGCATCCACTTAGCATATTGGTTGCCCAAAATGCTAACTCCAACCCTTTCTTCTTTTGGAGCTGGACCAGCTTGAAACAAGCCTAACCTTGCTTGTGCCCACTCAGCCACAGACCGCTTGGTCCCTTGGGGTTGATCAGACCTGATAGGGCCCAGGGTCCTGCCTCCTTTTGGGTAACAACATATACGCCCTTGGACCAGGCTAGGTGTACTGGCCAGTGAATCAGAGGTCACCCCAGGTTATCCCCTGACCCCTTGGTCAGCTCCCAACCTTTCCTTGGGAACTTGGTGTTAGATTAAAGTCAAGGCACATTACCTAGTCCAATGGCTGGGATTAAAGGATGCCAAGAACGTATTATTGTGAGTTCCTGATCTTTCACAGTTATCACAGGCGCCCGTTCTTATGGCGCCCGCCTTGGCCAGCCTTTCCCTTTTATGCTCAAAGAGACTCAGGTAGCACCTACACAAATACTGCCTTATTGGGGAGCCCATGTCTTCACTGGGTGTTAAGCCCAGGAATCACTCATGCCAGGCTGTGGCTCTGCTGGGGAATTGAACCCCACCCCAACCTCCAGGTTTATAGGTGACCTGGAACTTCACACAAGAGAAACATTACAACCATGAAACAACATGAGAGACATGATTATGTTTTATTCAAGCATTATATAACCCAGAATGTGGCTCCCTGGCAACCATGTTCCACATGGTCACACAACCAGGTTCTTTATTAGCAACAGGTTGGAAACAAGCACTAGAAAACATATATACAGCAACCTGTAAGAACCAGCATTCGGGTTGCCCTTGCATGGCCTAACTGTTTGAGGCCAAAGGCGTCGACTTAAGTCCTGGCGACTCTTCTGAACCCCATGGGGAGGGCCAGGCATGATTCTCAGCTGGTAGGAGTGACATTCCACACCAACTCCTGTCCAGGAGGGTGTACCTAACCCTGAAGGACCGGCTGTCAACCAGTAAGCACCAGTCACCACTTGGTACTTTGGTCAAGCAGCCCACTGGGGACACCCAAGCTGAAGCAAGGCCTGGTCTCTATGGCCGCCCGTGTAAGGGGTCCATGAGCCCACGGAGCAGGGGGTACTGCCTCTCCGCCTTCTCCTCCAGCTTGGTGAGGGCATCTGCAGGGTTGTCCACACCAGGCACATGTTCAATGTGAGCTAGGTAGGACATCTCCTTGAGCAACAAGTAGTCAAGGTCCCTGCTCCTGGCCAGCTGCCTGTGCACAAATTGCACCATGCCCATGCTATCAGTCCTCACCAGTGTGTGCAGCTGCAACCTACAGGAAGCCACTTGACATAGCTGGTAGAAGAGCTCCCTCAAGTAAAGAGCAGTATGCAGCCCTTCACAGATTGCCCTGCACTCAGCAATATCACTGCTGGGTGTAACCCTGTTCTGCAACCGACTGTACCAGGTAACAAGTGAGGTGTGATCTTGCTCCAGGGTAACTAATGCTGCTGCCCTGCCCCTGACCTCTGTGACCTTCCTATTATCCATAGAACTGTCCACATAGAGAACCATGTCAAGGGGCTTGTACAAATCCACAGGACCCAGTATGAGAGGGGGAGACATCATGACAGCCTGCACCACACTCTCAGCACCCACCTCAACCAGCTGGGAATCAGTAAGTCGACTCAAAACCAGCAAGTCAGGGGCACATATACTTGCAAGCCATGCCAGCATGCCCCTGATGGTAGCACACCTAGCCTGCGTGATGGGCTCCTGCAATGCATCTACAATCTGCTGTGGGTAGTCCTTACCACCCTCCATCCTGATGAACCACGAGCCCTTGGCTTGGAACAACGTAGCCTGCATGCCACAGAAGACCATAGGCTCATTCTCCACCATGTGCTGTATCTTACCCAGCTCAAACCGCTTCTGGATCTTAGCCAAGACAGCCTCAACCCAGTCTGGTGGACCTATGAGATGCAGGTCATCACCATGCAGTGAGGCAAAGACAGGAAGGCCATTGTGGGACCCTTGGAACAAACAGGGATCCACTGGAGACACAGAAAACCCACAAGTATTCTTCAAGAATTTCTCTAGGCTCTTTCTCCAGATAATGGGACTGGACCTGAGACCTTCCAACCCTTTCAGAATTCTCAGGTACCTGGCCTTTATCTCTGCTCTCCATACAGCAGGTACAGTCACAAAGAAAGGAGGGATATCTCTCCAAGTCTGCCTAGCCTGATCTTGGTCACCCTTGAGAAAAGCCCTCTTGAAATCAATCAGCACAGAGCTATAGGGCACACCCTTAACCAGAAAAGACAGAAATATACACAGCAGAATCCTCCACGTGTCATGCAGCATCCCTGGAGTATAGAGCTCCTCATCTAACAACTGGCCAGTGCCATGATACTCGGTTACAACTGGTCTGACATGTGGCACCTGGACACCATCTACCTCCTTGAGCTTGAGGACAAACATCAATCTGAGCAGCTGGTGAACTTCTGGCAGCTCATCCACAGGTTCTGCACAGTTGGAAACTATCCACTCATGCCCAGAAGCAACAAAGCCAAGAGTCCATGCCTTAGCCATCTTGGGGCTTTGCATCATCTCGACTAGCTGGCGCCAGGGAATAGGACTGTGAGCAGCTATCTGGTACCTGTTTACCCCTAACTGCCGTGGATCAAAGGTGGTTGGGATTATCAACAGGTCCTCAGCTATGGGCTCCTGACCTTGAGGACCCTCAGCTGGCTGACTCCTAACAGCCTTCACCGCCACTGCAAGACCCTGGGAATAGTGATATCTTTCAAGGGGGAGGCTGCCCCTGCCTTCTAGTGCCAACTCATCAGAGGTCAAAGTAACCCCTGGCATGCACAAGAAGTTCTGACCCAGAATGGCAGGCCCCTGATAGCCCTCTACCACACAGAACGTGGTGGGCACCCCTAAGATAGGCACACTCACTTCCCCAAGGATCTTCATGGACACCTTTCCTGAGAAATCAGACACAGCAAGGCAACTGGGATGGGACATCTGTAAGCCTACAGCATCCTCTTCCCTGATGACAGACACCTGTGAGTTGGTATCTACCTCCATTGTAGCTGCCCAGCACGACCCCCACCCCGTGAGCTTGGATACCTTGGGATCATGTTTGCTGCGCATGAGTGCTCGGATGACGTCCGCCATGAGAGGCCCCCGGGCCTTAGGTGGCTGCCCCGTCCCCTCTGGCCTTGTGACAGTTGCTTCAGCAGCCTCCTCCTGCTCGTCATCTTCCAGCAGGGACAGACCATCATCCACCACCAGAGGATTGTTAGCTGCTGCTGCCTGGCTCTGGCCTGGCTCCTCAACCCAGCTGGGAGGGCCTGGCCCGTCTGCAGGCCAGATTGCATGTGGCCTTCTTTCCTTGACATGAGCCCAGGACAACCTGTACACGTGCCTTGGATCCTTTTCCAAAGCCACCAGGCAAGATCTGTTAGCTTCTCCACACGAGTGACAACCCCATCCTGCCACTTCCCCCGCTTGCCTGGAATAGATGGTTCCTTCCACATCCTGACCTTCAGCCCCACCTGAGGCCTCAGCACATTCCAGTTCTTGTCCTTACGTCTCAGCTGGGCAAATAACCTATCTGCCTTCCTAAGACTGGCCTGCACCACGTTCTCAGGCAACAAGCTATACTGCAGGGCCAGGGGAGAGACAGCCACACCATCAAAGTAATAGTTAACCCTGTGGTTCAGCTGCTCTTCTATCCCCTTACACCAGGCTGCCCTCTCTAAGGCAGATGCCACAAGTGGCACTGACTCTGCTGCTAGCACCACTGTCTTCACTTCACGTATGGATCTCTCTACAGCCCCTTGCTGCCCATGACTCTCCCTGGGGACTACTACCAGCTTACAAGGCAGCTGGTCCTGATGCTTGAGCAAACAGTCAAACTGCAAGTCTGCCTGCACACTCTTGCACACCCCAAAGCCTGGGATCAGGGCCTTCATACCCAACAACAAGTGGTGCTCCTGCATACCAGGCAGAACGTCTATCAGCCTGTATCTGCTGAACCTGTCCACCCCCACCAATATATACAAGCCCCTGATATGCTGGATATCCATCTGGATGTCGCCACGCTCCCTAGCAGGCTCCCTAGCATGGGACTGAGGTGGGTGAACAGCATTCTCCTGGCAACCACAGTTCTCAGCAGCAGCCTGGCAAGCCTCCCACAAAGGCTCCCTACCTAGCTTCCAAGCAAACATTGCTGCCTGCCCAGAATGCCCAAACATGTGATGCAACCTATGGCCAGCCTCAGCATAGCTCAGCACTCTCTCAGTACTGACCTGGCGAGACGTCTGAACCGTGTGTGGGGACACATGATCCACTCCTGAGGTTCCAGGGCTTCCCTGCAGGCCGTCCTGACGCCCCAAGTCAGGCCCTGCACCCTGGACCGCTCCAGGCCCTTCCAGCAAGGTCCCTTGGCCCTCCAGGCCAGCACCTGCTGGAGACCCACCACCTGCATGAGGCATAGGGAATTCAGCTGCAGCATTGTTATTGCAATCCAGTGGAAGAACAACATCTTTACACCCTTGGTGCTGCACAAGGGGCACACCCCCGTCCTTATGTACATCCAGCACACCTTCCCCAAGGGGTGATTGACTATTTACAGGGGATGATGTAGCTAGTCACTGCTGCCCAGACTGGCCTCCTGCCCCAGCAGGCTTGGCCTTCCTGTCAGGACACTCACGACGCCAGTGACCTTCCTTGCCACACACAAAACATGCTCCACCCTTCTTCCCAGACCCAGCCCCACCCTTGCCAGGCTTCCCCTGGCCTCCCTGAGGCTGCCCACCCTGCTTGCCCTGGTTGCCTTGAGCTTGGCCCTTGCCTTGCCCTTGGCCACCCTTACCCTGCTGACCACCAGCTTGCTGGCCCCCAACCCCTCCTTGGGACCTGCACCCTTGCCACCCTGAGCCCCTGCCTCTGGCGCCTGAAGCGCTTACGCTTGTTGGGCCTTGCCCCATCACGGGCTGGGTACCCGGGGACATCACCTTGGCCCTGCACAGCGGAGGTGGCATTGCTGCCATGGGACTGGATAGCCTTGCAGGCAGGATCTGGCTTCCTTATGCTGAGGATTACAAGCTCCAGAGCACGCAAGGAGCCATCAGTCTGGTTAAGAAACATGCGGGCACCGTTCCTCCCATCCACACTCAAACCCATACGGTCCAGGAAATAGTCTGCCAAGGCCCTATCTGTGACCAGGAAGCCATACTTGGCCCCCTTGTCCCTGATACGGTTGAGCCTAGCCCATTCCTCTGCCACAGGGCCCACTATCTCAAAGGTGTCATACTGATGCTTGTAGTAGTTGGTGAGGTTGAGAACCTTGTCAGAGAACTCCTCCCTCAACCCATCCAGGAACTGTGCCCAGGTTAGCTTATCCTTGACAGCAGTCCTAGCCTTCTCCCTGACACGCTCTGACGAGTCCCTGTTGCACGTGGACGAGTGAAACACTTGCACTAGGTTGACAGTGGGGTCCACGGAGAACACAACAAGCTCCATGTCCTCTAGCCACTTGTCCAAAGCTTCCTGTGCTAGTGGTGGGTTAAGAGGCTTTTGTCCATTCATAACAGTGACAGCACTCATGTGAGGTCTCGACCCTGGCAGCGCCTTCACTGGCTCCACCACAGCGGGTGTCACAACAACAGCACCACTTGGTCCAGCAGGCACAGGGGAGAGCACATCCACATGAGGCCTCTTACCATTGCCGTCAGCAGAGGGGTCCCTCTTACGCTTCTCCACGGCAGGTTGCCCATTCGCCACCGTTATTGCATCAGATGCCCCGCGCCCGCGCCTTGCGCGCCTCCTCCACCGAGTCTTCGTGTCGCCTCTTGCTCCCTGGTCGCTTTCCCCCATCGCCGTCGCTGGCTGGGATCGCCTCTCCCACCAGCGCCTCCTTGCCCTTCCCAGGCTCCTGGCTCTCTCCAGCCGGTGCCCCCCTCGCCCTTGTCGCCGTCGCCCGGTTTGCCACGAGGCATTATATACAAGTGGGGACACAACAATAAAGGCGAAGGAAAAAGGAAGAACTGACTCAAGCACTGGCGTCGCTGGGGGATGCCGTGGGCACCGTCCCAGCTACTGACTCAGCACCTGCTTGGTTCGCTGCCTCCAGCTCTCGCTCTTGAGCAGTGGCTGCGATGGGCGTCTCTGGCCGCTCCTCGTCGCTGCCAGCGGCGTCCTCCCCGTCGGCGTAGGGTCCAAACACTCTGCTAACGGGTCGCCCGTCTGCAGATTTCTCCACTGGGATCCGGGGCTCGCTCCCACTCGAGCGATCCCACTCAAGGTTCCTCACCCACCGCGTTCCACCACCCCGCTTGTCGTTGCAAGCCCCACGACCACCGTAGTCGTGTTCGGGCTCTTGCGGGACGTGCAGCTCAGCACGACGTCGTGCAGCGTACCCTTCTGTGGTACCGTCGCCTTGATCTATCTGCTGAGATGAACGTTCGATGATCCCCTCTGGCTGATCAACGAATTGGTAATGGAAGTCTTCTGGCGTTACCTCCCGACCCGTGATGACCTCGACCACTGGATCGTGTGCGTCTGGTTCCGCCGCCCGCGGTGTGTCGAGTGTTGACCAAATCCCAAATGGTCGTGTGGTTATCACCCACCGGTCTGCGTTGCCCCGTGACTCCTGCAAAAGAATGTTCACGAGGTGTTCGCACGTTTGTGAAACCACCTCTGCCGACGACCAGGGGTTGTCGACTTCGCGCGCCTGCGCTTGCCTGATCACGTCCGGGACTTCAACTCCCGCGCCCAGCACAGACGTTGCCACCTGATGGTTGAACAGTCGCGCTGCTCCCAGTCCAATGGCCACGATCTGGCCCAGTGCCTCCCGCGCCAAATCCAGCTGCGACACGGTCACGTGCCCGCCCTGGTGAGCCACCTCCAGACCGTAAATGGTCGAGGACAGCTCGTCCCGTATTGACACAAACTTTTCGACGGCCTCTCGCGACAATTCGCCGGGAGCTGTCGAAGCCTCAATCTGCATCACAATGGGGTCGCTCGCCGCCGGCCCTGCTGCAGTTCCGCAAACTGCTACCCAACCTTTCTTCGCCAGCCCCCTTGCCAGGTACGCCGCCTGGACGAAGGTTGATGCGGTGCTCGGATGAGCGTAGGGATGAAAAGGTCGTGATCGCTCCGGGGCTCCTACCCGAAGCTGCGGCTGCGAGCTCTGGCTTTGCGAAGGCTCAATGGCCTGTTCCCTCGGCACGTTGGACATGAAGAAGTAAGGAGACAATAATACGAGTTAGAAAGAGCTCCCAACGTATGTGAGCTCTTGGTCTTTCACAGCGCGTCTTAGCCAATGTTGCAAGGCAGCAACCTTAAATCTGTTCACCAGGCCACGACCACAATGGGCACTTCCACGACCAAGGTGGCACCCACGGTTCGTGCTTTCCGAGATAGCTGGTCATCCCCCATGACCAAGCTATATCCTTTGCGTTGTTCCTCGTTCCCATCGGCGTGACGAGGCACGTGCAGGCGTGCAAGCAAATCCTCAACGTCCACTGGCATCAGTGCAGAGCCAGGACGAACTGGATTTGCCTAGACTCTGCAACCTAGGAAGTACAGGACCTGTCACAAGCCTGCAAGGCCTAGTATCCTTGCAGCCCTGTGCCAGCTCCAGTACCCTACTAGTCACAGGCTGCTGCTCCTCCTGGTCTACGTGGACCACAGTCACGTGATAGACAGGCTAAGCCTGTGCAGGCACGGCCTGCCACGTGTCCTGTCCACTACACCAGAGGACTGCACCCTAGTCGGCCACGGATGGCTAGGACTTCCGGGGACTTGATATCTTTCTCGTCCCTTGTCTGTTTCAGGCGGTCAGCACGGCGTTGGAAAGGTCTTTCCAAACTGCATCCACTTAGCATATTGGTTGCCCAAAATGCTAACTGATAGAAGAGGATTGGGCACGCCATTTGCAGGGTAGATTTGCCAACCTGGTACGAAGGGATGCACGTAGGCCGGTTACCGCCTATAGTGTAGGAGACCTGGTTTGGGTGCATAAAGAGGGCCCCTTTGGAAAGAGGGGACAGTGGAATGGTCCAGCCACGGTAGTGTCCGTGGATGGGAGTGTGCGCAACTATGGTAGCTGAAAATTTATTGCTCACGGAATACGAAGCCATTGTGTACCGGATTTCGCTTGTTCGAACGGCATTGTCATAGGGAAAAATAATATTCACAAAAAAACTCGCGAAACGCTGCTGTATTGGGTGTGAACGAGGACAAGCACGCAGTTGGCGCAGTTTTTGCTCGCCGTCCGACCAGACCCGTGCATCTTTAAGGTAAGGTCTCGTTGCCCAAACTACTTGACGGTGGAAACGAACACGTTCCACCAGTTCCTTACATCATTTCAAAGAAACCCAGCGTAGGATTTCCCTTAATTTTGCGTTTCCGATTTTTACGCCCCTTCCGCGAAAAAGTGAGAATTGTAGGAGCGCTGACAGGGGCAACACTGCATGTCGTGCTTTTAATCGCTTTTACGTCTTTTCTTGCAGCTATATGACTTCGCTTGGGCGCAGCAACATCGCCCGGTGTTTATCCTGCGGGCGGGGCTTGCTGGCCCCGTCCGGAGTGTGCTCGGGGTGCGGGAAAAACCACAGCTACTGGTTTATAACGTCGACAACCCCCCATTTTCTGGTCATTAACCGGCGTATTCTTGTGGTTTAAGCTTCCGGCGACGGGCGAAAAGAGCTCTTACCATGACGGCATGCTCTGGGGAGGCGTTCCGAGAAGGACTGGGGCGGGCAGGCAAATTTACACGCGACAGTGCCCGCACGTCGCCTGCGCACCCCGGCGTACAAGGCAAAGCGCAGTGTTTCCCTCCTGGACGGCCCATCGCTGCCTTTGCCGGGCGGCATGTTGGGGAGGCGGCTCCTTCTTCCTTTCTTACCGCCCGTTTCATAGTTCATACCCCGTGAGTTTCCCAACGGAGGCGTGTTAAATATGATGAGCGGCTGCATGCATGAATGAACGGGTGTATGAATGAGGGAGGGGGGGAGGGAGGGAGGGAGGGAGGGAGGGAGGAGGGAGGGAGGAGGGAGGGAGGGAGGGAGGGAGGGAGGGAGGGAGGGAGGGAGGGAGGGAGGGAGGGAGGGAGGGAGGGAGGGAGGGAGGGAGGGAGGGAGGAGGGAGGGAGGGAGGGAGGGAGGGAGGGAGGAGGGAGGGAGGAGGGAGGGAGGGAGGGAGGGAGAGGGAGGGAGGGAGGGAGGGAGGGAGGGAGGAGGGAGGGAGGGAGGGAGGGAGGGAGGGAGGGAGGGAGGGAGGGAGGAGGGGAGGGGGAGGGAGGGAGGGAGGGAGGGAGGGAGGAGGAGGGAGGGAGGGAGGGAGGAGGGAGGGAGGGAGGGAGGGAGGGAGGGAGGGAGGGGGAGGAGGGAGGGAGGGAGGGAGGGAGGGAGGGAGGGAGGGAGGAGGGAGGAGGGAGGGAGGGAGGGAGGGAGGAGGGAGGGAGGGAGGGAGGGAGGGAGGGAGGGAGGGAGGGAGGGAGGGAGGAGGAGGGAGGGAGGGAGGAGGAGGGAGGGAGGGAGGGAGGGGAGGGAGGGAGGGAGGAGGGAGGGAGGGAGGGAGGGAGGGAGGGAGGGAGGAGGGAGGGAGGGAGGGAGGGAGGGAGGGAGGGAGGGAGGGAGGAGGGAGGGAGGGAGGGAGGGAGGGAGGGAGGGAGGGAGGGAGGGAGGGAGGGAGGAGGAGGGAGGGAGGGAGGGAGGGAGGGAGGAGGGAGGGAGGGAGGAGGGAGGGAGGGAGGGAGGGAGGAGGGAGGGAGGGAGGGAGGGAGGGAGGGAGGGAGGGAGGGAGGGAGGGAGGGAGGAGGGAGGGAGGGAGGGAGGGAGGAGGGAGGAGGGAGGGAGGGAGGGAGGAGGAGGGAGGGAGGGACGGAGGGAGGAGGGAGGAGGGAGGGAGGGAGGAGGGAGGGAGGGACTCAGGGAGGGAGGGAGGGAGGGAGGGAGGGAGGGAGGGAGGGAGGGAGGGAGGGAGGGAGGGAGGGAGAGGGAGGGAGGAGGGAGGGAGGAGGGAGGAGGGAGGGAGGAGGGAGGGAGGGAGGAGGGAGGGAGGGAGGGAGGGAGGGAGGGAGGGAGGGAGGGAGGAGGGAGGGAGGGAGGGAGGGAGGAGGGAGGGAGGGAGGGAGGGAGGGAGGGAGGGAGGGAGGGTATGTATGACTGCGTGCGTGCGTGCGTGCGTGCGTGCGTGCGTGCGTGCGTGCGTGCGTGCGTGCGTGCGTGCGTGCGTGCGTGCGTGCGTGCGTGCGTGCGTGCGTGCGTGCGTGCGTGCGTGCGTGCGTGCGTGCGTGCGTGCGTGCGTGCGTGCGTGCGTGCGTGCGTGCGTGCGTGCGTGCGTGCGTGCGTGCGTGCGTGCGTGCGTGCGTGCGTGCGTGCGTGCGTGCGTGCGTGCCTACGTGTATGCATGGGTGGGTGGATACATGTGTATGTGTGTGTGTGGTGGGTGGGTAAGGGATCGACGTGTGTGTGTGTGTGTATGTGTGTGTGTGTGTGTGCTTCTCTGCTTAGGCGTTGGAGCACACGCATGCACTGGAGGAAGGGGGTGATGAAAACCCAGACCAACTGTCGCACCCACCCCTCCACCTTCACCAAGCGTAAGGCCAAGCGTGCCATGGGGTAGGGTAGCGGACGCAAGTCACCAACGTCAGGGTGCTCACCAGGCTGGTGGATGAGAAGATGGGGGCAGGCCCCTGTCAGATGCAGAGAAGAAGAAAAGGAAAAGGATGCAGCAGGGCCGTGAGAACGTGCCCCCGGGTGTGGCATTAGCCACTATATAGCTAGCTAGCTGGCTAGAGCTGTGTTATTAATGCATTGTACTATAGGCATGTGCCCCCAAGTATGCCTTCCTGCATTGTTAATATGATGCATAATGTAATGATGTGTTGTTTGGAACCTTCTGTACACCAAGGTGGAATGATTGCCATGAAACCCTTGTAAGAACAATAGAAAGCTGCTTTTTCTGTGGTATTTATGCTAGCATCTGTCACCAATTTGTTATCCAACCAGCCTGAAGCTTTGTGGGCAGGCTGCATGGGATGTGTTTCGAACATGTGCCAAGTTCCAGGTCCAACTGAGTTCATTTGATGTCATTATATATGCACATGTGTGATGAAACCCTTGAAAAACCATGAAAAACTGCATTTTTGTGGTATTTATGCTAGCATTTGTCACCAGTTTGTCATCCAACCAGCCTGAAGCTTTGTGGGCAGGCTGCATGGGATGTGTTTCGAACATGTGCCAAGTCCCAGGTCCAACTGAGTTCATTTGATGTCATTATATATGCAAATGTGTGATGAAACCCTTGGAAAACCCTGAAAAACTGCATTTTTGTGGTGTTTATGCTAGCATCTGTCACCAATTTGTCATCCAACCAGCCTGAAACTTTGTGGGCATGCTGCATGGGATGTGTTTAGAACATATGCAAAGTTCCACGCCCAACTGAGTTCATTTGGTGTCATTATATATGCATATGTGTGATGAAACCCTTGGAAAACCCTGAAAAACTGCATTTTGGGGGTATTTATGCTAGCATCTGTCACCATTTTGTGATCCAACCAGCCTGAAACTTTGTGGGCATGCTGCATGGGATGTGTTTATAACATGTGCAAAGTTATAGCCCCAACTGAGTTCATTTAGTGTCATTCATATAGGCATGCATGCCAGAAAGTGCTAAAAGTGCGGTATTTTATGCTAGCAAATGTCACCATGTTACCATGGTGCCGACTCCCAAAAAATTTTTGACCACATGGCATCATAAGATATCTGATTAGGTACCTTGGTGCCAAATTTGAGGCCAAACTGACTATTAGCCTATCTTGAAATAATTACCAGGGAACCAAAACGCGTTTTTGGATTGATGTGAATGCAGCTGACGGGCCAGGTAAGCGCCCCCCCGGCGCTGAGCGTAGCGCAGGGTATCTCGGTGCTGGGCGATGAACAAGTTGTTCATGGCGATGGGCATAACCTTGCGGAAAGTAGCCGCCCGTGCGGTCACCTCAGCCAGAAACTGACTGGCGTTGTCAAACGCCATAGGGGTGGGGTGTGCACTCTGCGCCTCCGTGGGGAGCAAGGGTGCGCGCCCAAACAACAGGAAATACGGGGAGAAACAGGCGAGCGACTCCTGGGGTGACATTCGGTAACCCATGGCTATCCACGCCAGTTCACGATCCCACATAGTGAATGATGCTGACTGCAGGCTCCACTTGCGCAAAGCCTGCTTGACAGTCTGCACCAATCTCTCAGCCAAACCATTGGCCTGAGGATGCTCCGAGAAGTGCGACGGTGATCAATGAGACATGCATCCAACAATTCCTGAAATTCCCCCGAAACTCCCCGCCCTGGTCGGTGACCACCTCCGCGGGGGCGCCAAACCTGGCGATGATGTCGGCGAAGTGCTTGGCGGTGGTGGCGGCCTGCTTGTCAGCAATGGGGATGAGCTCGACCCACTTGCTAAAACTTTCGACACACACCATGACATACTTGTGGCCATCTGCACTTTCATCAAAGGGCCCACACAGGTCTACGTGCCAGCGGTAGAAGAGCCCTCTGATGGGTAGGCTCATCAATTCTTTCGCATCGTGGTCCACATTGAACCTGGCCTTCACCCGGGCACACTGCGCGCAGCTAGCGACGACCTGCGCGACTGTGGCACGCATGCCGTTCCACCAATAAGAGGCGCGCACTAGCGCCAAAGTGCGGTTACCACCCAGGTGGCCATACCGCTCATGGCTTGCTGGACGATGGCGACCCGCTTGTGAGGCGGCGGCACCACCACTTTGCGCTTGCCGATCATTTTGTGGAGGACCCCGGCATCCCACGAGTAGGTGACCGCCCTATGTTGCACCCTATTCAACTCAGCGTCACGCTGGGCTGAGGACCAATCAAAGGGGTTGGGGTGAGAGCTATCCCTTGGACCTGCTCCAACACACGCCCATCGAGCCACACATCACCCATGTTGCATTCCACTGTGAGATGGCCAACCAACACCACCTGGAGTGCTAGGTATCGTGCCAAGGTATTGTCAATGTCAAAGGACGGAGAATTACCTTCCTCCAACGCGAGGAGGCCAGCGGCAGGGGTGAAGGGAGAAGGGTGAACTGCATTGCAGCTTGCCGCAAAGTCTGCGACTGTATACTC
This sequence comes from Mesostigma viride, assembly GCA_009746045.1. NCBI lineage: Eukaryota > Viridiplantae > Streptophyta > Mesostigmatophyceae > Mesostigmatales > Mesostigmataceae > Mesostigma > Mesostigma viride. The sequence continues at coordinate 26,546 of RPFO01000688.1, forward strand.
GACTGCGCGCCAGTCTGCCTCGGCGTCGGCGTCAGCGAAGCCTGCAGCATTAACAAAAACCACAGACCCAGGCGAGCTCTCGGCCCCTAGGGCCCGCGCACCAGTGTTGTCAACAGTGGTTGGTAGAGCATACCTGGACAGGACGTCCGCGTTGGAGTGATCCACACCTGGCCGATGGACGATTGTCAGGTGGTACTCCTGAATGATCATTGCCCACCGGGCCAGCTTACCCGTGAGTTTGTCGCTGGTCATCAACCACAATAAGGGCTGGTGATCAGTGACAAGTGTGAACACCCGCCCAAAGAGATATGGCCTGAAGTGCTTGATGGCCCACACAACGGCTAACGCTTCCCCCTCGTAGGAAGAGTACCGACTCTCGGCAGAGTTGTTACTCCGACTAGCGTACGCGATAACATGCTCGCGCCCCGCATCGTCCTTTTGTGCTAGCACAGCCCCTAGGCCTACCTTGGACCAATCGGTGTAAAGAATGAAGGGCAGAGCATAGTCGGGGGCGCGTAGGATAGGAGCGGCAGTCAGTTCCTGTTTGATGGTATCGATGGCTCGCTGCTGAGCCGGACCCCACGCCCAGACATTGCCCTTCTTCAACAACTCAGTCAGGGGTTTGACTTTGGTGCTGAAATTCTGAATATATCCTCGATAATAGCCAGCTAGCCCGAGATACGCGCGCACCCCCGAGATGTCGATGGGCACTGCGGCGTTGCTGATGGCTTCCACTTTGGCTGCCTCAGGGGTCCGGCCACCTGGTACAATCTGATGGCCAAGAAACCCTATGGTCTGTTGGGCGAACTTGCACTTTTCAGGGTGCAGCCGCAGGTTGGCCTTATCTAGGGCGATCCGAACCTGATCGAGGTGAGCTAAGTGCTGGTCAAACGTCTCGCTAAAGACAATGACATCGTCTATGTAGCAGGCTGCAAATGGCAACCCTGCCAGCACCTGGTCCATGGCACGTTGGAACACCGCACTAGCGTTGCGATGTCCGAATGGCATGCGAACCCACTCGTACAGACGGGTCCCACCCCAAAAGGCCAGCTTGCGCTGATCTGCCTCTACGACCTTGATCTGATGGAAGCCGCTACGCAAATCTAGCGACGACACATACTTGACCTGGGGAGATATTTTATCCAAAACATCATCGACCCGAGGCATGGGGTACCTATCAACAGGAGTGTGCGCGTTCAGCTGACGCAGGTCAGTGGCCATGCGCATACCTGTCCACTCGCCTGTGATGGTATCCTTCTTGGGTGCGACCACCGTGGCAGCTGCATAACTGGAGGATGAAGCGCGGATGATCCCAGCTGCCTCTAGCTCTCGACAGTTAGCATCTACGAATTCCAGCTCAGCCAAGCTCAGCCTATGCTGCCGCCTGAATAAGGGCTGATCCGTATCTAGTGGGACCCCCATGCAGCCCCCGTTGTAGCACCCTAGTTCTTCACTGCTGAAAGCGAAAACTGAGCGTGCAGAATGCAACCAGTGCTCCATAGCCTTGCGTTGCGTGGCGGTGAGGTGCTCACCTATGGCCCATATGTGAGAGGCAGCAGGATCTGCGACTGCGGCACTCCTACTGTCGAGACAAGGCCCCCGGACAGCGGCATCGTGGAAAAGGGAAAATGCGGCTACACCGGGTGTGACGCTCACCTGCTGAATGGCACGGACTGCGCGACCGACCGATTGCTGCAGGGTGGGCGCTCCAGCGAACACCGTGCTGGACAACAAGGACGTCATGAGGATAACGCTCCATAGTTGAAGCAGCCGCGATCTCCATGGCGACCCAGTGCCGCCGGACGCTGTTGGCCGGACACCAGCCGCGTGGGCACTGACAGGCGGTGGCGGTGTGGGGATATCTCCCCCACCCTGGCGCACTTGCATTGCGGCCCGCAGAACATACCCAACCTGGAAGGCTGACATGGCTTGCCCAACGAGAGACCACCTAGTGGCCTCTAAAACCCCCTCAGCGGCGGACGCCCCCACATGGAACCCCATGCTCACCTCCCGAAACTCAGCGGGCGGCTGCACCAACAAACCCGTACCGGTGTCCCATACCAAACCCTTGCCCCGGTCCCTGTAGGCCGATGACCCCTGGTAACTAACCAAGGTGGGAAGAGCGCACATAGGCTTACCTACGTGATTGACGGGCGCGTAAGGGTGCCGATCGGCGACGTCTACCCGCTGCGTGACCAAATGTGGTGGCAGCGCCACCTCCGCGGGCATGCCGTCGTGCTGTCGTGTGATCGCATCTACCACTGCCTGGATGGTGGTGGTGAGTGCAAGGTTGGTCCAGAATGCGCGGTACCTGTGGGTGAGCCCGCCCAATCCTGCATTGTCGCACGTGACTGGTGCCCCTAAGATGTCCACGATCTGGGCCCAGTCCTTCCTCACTACCTCGTGAGGGCTGTCGTCGGCCACCACGTTCTCAAAAAGATACGCTAGTGGCTGGTCCTGCAGCTGCTGCAAGAGTCCAACGACTCGAAGCAGATCCCAAAACAACCCGCTCCTAGGATCCGCAAGCCCGCGTCCTACGCCGGCCTGACTCAACCCTTGACATTCCCAGCCCGCGAGGACGAGGTCTATCCTCTTGTGCCGCCTCAAAAGGCCTCGCACATGAACCTCCCCAATAGCACGGATATCCTGAGGGCACTCCCCAAACGGATCTGTCCACGCAGACGGAGGAACTGAGATGGATACAGGGCAGACAGCTGGGCACAGTGATGCCTATACACTGCCCGAGCGGTAGGAGACGGCTCTACGGCGATCAACGTGTGGCACGTACCGCCTGCAGCGAGAAAGCCAGCCAGCCCCCCTCCCATCCCAGCAAACAATTCTAGCAATACAACCCCTTCGGACAAGACCCGCGACTCTGCCACAACATCGGCACAGAAGTTACCTTCGGTTGTCGCGACAGCCACTTGGACTGCGATTGCCGCGGGAGATGAGAGAGTTGTTGCTGCCGCACCGCGTTGGTGACGTGCTGACGCAAAAGGGCCTGCCGCGCTTGCGGCTGCTGTCGCGCCGCCCACGTGCTCTGCAATGAGGCCCGTCCCACCAGCGCTGTTGGGATGCACGGCCGATGCTTATCACGCACAGCCCCCCCAGCTGCCGTGACCTCCCCCATCCGTACCTCCACCACCGCGTCGCGCGAGCCAGCCTCGACCCGGTTGACCGTCGAGACACGCACTGCCCCAGTGTCCGAGCTGTAGCAGCTCACCGGGATGCTTGCTTGGCGCATGGCGTCACCGTCTCTGTCAACGATGTACACCGCGCGGCCTTCCCACATGCGTACCTCGAGCCGCATGGGAAACATGACCTCCATGCCGACCAGCACGTCATACGATGACTGCTCGGTCACAAGGGCATTCACAGGGATGCAGGCCATGTCGGATGGCCTGAGCGGGTTGAGGATGACCATTACCTGGACCGCAGTCATGGCAAAGGGTTTAGCGGCAGGGCCCTGCCAGCCCGCCACGGACACATGACTGTCCCGCAGCCCGCCATTCTCCCTGGTTAGGTTGAGCAACTGGGCCAGCCGAGCACTGATGACGAGTGGCTGGGCCCCGCTGTCCAGTTTCACGACCAATTCATGGTCAGTACTGTAGACCACGTTGCTCAGGGGCTCCCCGTGCCCCTGCGCCTGAAACGCCATTGCTGGCTCACCATCCGGATATGAGGTGACAGTGGGTGCCCTAGGCACTACGCACGCCCGCTGCGCGTTGTCCAAGACACCATGAGCGACATGACCCACGACTACCGAAGCCGATGCAGGGCGATGCCCAAATGTGGCTGTCTCAGCGTTGTGCAACCTACGGGCGTCCATTGTGTCAGCGTACCGCTGTACCTCTGACGCATGCGACCCGAGCACCTCCACGGCCCGCTGACCGAACCACTCGACCACTTGCCGGGGAGTGTATGCAGGCGTGTCCACGACCGACGGCATAGGGTATAATGGCAACAACCTGCGCCGCTGCTCTGCCCCAGCAGGATTGTCGTGTTCCAGGGTGGAGCCGGTCCGAGCGGGAGCCATGCGAAAGGACTGAGGCAACTGCCCCACAGTCTCACTTGGCTGCCCCACCTGAAACGACGGCGGTGCACGTGCTTGCTTCCCTCGCGCGCCAACTGCGTGGATGTCCAACGCCATCACGTCGGCTGGCCGCCAGAAGTCCTCGTCCCTGTATTGAACCTGCGATCCCCCATCCTCCCTTTCACGCCCCCCGCCTCGCCCGTCGGCTGAATGATGACCACCCCCGCGTCCACCTTCTTGTCCTCCACGTCCGCAAAGTGCACCCCCGGCGCTGGGCACTGCCCCGCCAGATGGGTGCGGACCGTTGCCGGGTGTGACTTCTTACACGCCTTGGGACAATCACGTTTGATGTGCCCATCCTGACCGCACAGGAAGCAGCCCGATTTGCGCGCATCCGTCCTACCCGTCTGTGAGGACGTGCCCCCCCAGCTCGCGTCGGGGCGGCAGCGTCCTTGTTGCCGCCAGCGGCGTTACCCTGGGTTGCATCATGCGATGAGGCGTTGCGAGACCCCCCTTGGTTCCTGCTAGCACCGTGGCCGCCTTGCGGGCGCGCTTGTCTTGTGGCAGACGACTCACCCGACTTGGCCTTGGTCAGCGCGTCGACCTTGGCCTGCAGCTCGGCCACCACCGTGCTTACCGAGATCCGGCCTTGCGCGTGTCGTCGCATCATGGCCCTGACCTCAATGCACAGTGACCGCAATCGCCACGGCTGGCCGTTGGGCGGCGTGGGCAGCTCCATCTCCTTGGAGCCTAGCGCTTGCAGCCATTTCTGACACGCCAGCTTTTCGGACCAGTCCTCCACTTCGCCGGCGAACTCCATGAGGCGCTCGTAAGATTGCTCCGGGGTTTCACCCTCGGCTATCTTGAAACTGCGCCACTCACGCTCTGCCTTGATGGTCTCCACCGGGTATTCCTGGCGAAGGAGGCCCCACAGTTCCTCGGCAGGGTCGACACCATACATGATGTTGTCATAGTCGGGCTGGCCACGCCCGTCGAAGCCGAACCACACGTCCGTGTGACGCGTGTACAGCGAGACCTCTCTCCACTGCTCCACCAGCCTAGCCACTCGCCTCAGCGTAAGGCCGTGAAAGAAGAAATGCATGTTGTTCATCACAAACTCATGCATTACAGCGCCTTGCGTAGTCATGTATTGCAGATCAATCCATGACTTGTACGCGTTGTAGGCCTGCGCCAGCGTGGCCAGATTGCCGGTTGTGGAGAACTTCTCGCGCATGTCCACCCGTGGTAGGGTGGGCATCTTCGCGCCTTCAGGTATGAGGCGCACCCTTTGCGGGTACTGCACCCCATCGGCATCCTCCGGCGGTCGCTGAGCTGCGCGTCCCTGCGCCAGCGTGCTTGGGCGTGCTGCCTCCCGTACTCGGAAAGCCAGCGGCGTGGTTATGTCCTCCATGGGCGGAATGCGCCCGATTGGCACACTTGACCACCGTGCAGTCGACCCGCCGGTCAGCGCCCCACCGCCTCGCCCAAACGGAATTGAGACCCCGCCTGGCAGCATGCGTCCTGGTGCACCCCTGCGTGGGTCCATCGCGCGCGCCAGCCCTGCCCCGTTCTCCTCGTGCAATCCGTCTCGCGCTTGATCGAAAGGCAGGCGCCTGGGCGCCAGCGTATACTCGCCCCGTGGCTGACCATCCGCCTCACCAAGCAAGTCGTGTTGGGTTAGCGACCCAGCCAAAACCCCGGTTCCATCGGAGCCCTTCCCGCCGCATTACCTGAGGTTGGCGGCTGGTCCCGCTCCCTCGGCTCCGCGGCAACACCACTTGGGCCCGGCATCGATGCCTGCCCGTCCCATGGTGTGGACTGCAGATGACGACCCTCTACGGCCACCAATCTGTCGGTCACTTCCCGCATCTGCAGCGCCAGTTGCTGCTGCAACTGTTGCGACTGTTGCTGCATCTGCGCTTGCATCTGCGCGAACAGCGCCACCATACTCAGCGGCGCTTCTTGGTCGCGACTCTCACCCACTGCGGGTACGGCGGGAGGAATCCCGCCATTCGACCCCGGAGCGGACGTGTCGGCATCTGCTCTATTTGCATCCGCCATGGCTCGAGTCTGCGCTCGCGTCAGTGGCATGCACCAGCTGACCGATGGGCAAAACAAGAACCAACAAGCCTAGGTTTCGCTGAGAAGAAGCAACAACCAAAGGCTTTATATCAGGCGTCAAGGTAACGAAACGACTCGACTAGCCTGCCAGAAAAAGACAAGAGCCAGCAAATTCTGGCTAGTTCTATTTTCTTTAAATCTATCTCAAGCAGTGTTTCTAGTGAGGGTTTTTGCTCGCGTCAGCCTGGCTGACTCGCCGCCGTTGGACGGCTGACGCGCCGCCAACGGCGGCGCGTCAGACAGCTGACTCGTTGCCAACGGCGGCAAGTTAGCCAATGGAAGCTCAAGTGGGGAATCCGAAAGGGGTTCTCTTGCTACAGGGCCGAACGACCCCTGAGATAAGGTTTGGGGCACATGTCTAGCTTTTGAGTCAGTCTGACTTGTAAAAGCGCAGCGAGAAATGCGTTCGATCCATGATACAAAATTCAGAATAATATGACCTACTTCAACTGTTTTTCTGAATTTACTGTTACACTTAATTTCCCAGAATCTGGCTTGTCCAATGATGTTTCCTTCTCGGACGACCTGCCTGGGGGCTCACCAGCATTGCCGGACTGAGCCGATGCTGCTGCTACACCACTGGCAGCATTGCTATCATTTCCCCTTTTCCTCTTGCTGCGGTTCAGCTCGTTTGCTGCGTGA
>RPFO01000971.1:0-33313 GCA_009746045.1 Mesostigma viride
ATATGAGAATGAGACGTGGTATATTGCTTGAGAACACTGTGTGCTGAGAGCAATGAATTGCTTGGTTCATTAGAAAATAGGTTTACCCTTTATCAACGTTCCTCTCACTGGCTGCGCCGCCAGTGACCGTTGGGTGCAGACCGTTGGCCCGAGGCCGCACGATGACAGGTCGCAGTCTAGTCACTGCATCGTGTGATCACAGATCAATGCACGCTGCAGTACGGTCCCTATCTAGGATACTCTAGTACCGTCCAATGACAGGACACTACGTATACTGGGTACTGACATCTGTCACGTACCCCAGTACCCAAAGTACCTATCTAGGGAAACGTATGCGACTCGACTAGCATTCCTATCTGCATAGCCCACGAGGTATTTATATTCACATACCAACGTAGGTTTACAAGGCTTATTCATACGTTGTATTCACAATGCCTTTGAGACTTAGTCTACAGCAGAGCATGGAGACTAACTGCGCCTCCTTGGTGAGTGCATCCGCGGGATTGAGTTCATCCGCGATGTGCTGGAGACGCGTGACGCAGGAGGCCGCCTCAGCGAGTACGAGGTAATCAACGTCCTGTGACCGCGCATAGGGATTGTCAAGGAAGGCCAAACAACTTTGTGAGTCAGTGTGCACCGTGCTAGTCCAGTGAAGAGTGAACCCACACGAGCCAAATACCCAACCCAGCAAGTACCGCAGCCACATGCCATGTGAGATAGCTGAAACAATGCCCCGGCATTCAGCCGTGTTGGGGCTAGTGGCAATGCGGCTGTGCAAGCGCGAGTACCAATCTAACAACATGCCAGGCTGTCCCTCATTGCTAATAAAGAACAGTGCCCCCATGCGGGCCCGCACTTGGCTGACTGTGCGCGTCTCTAGATTAGCATCCGTCACTATCTCGAGGTGCACCGGCTGTGAGCAATCGAGCCCACGAAGCACAATGCCGGGCGTCATGGCCAGCTGCCGCCGAACATGAATGGACCCTAGTCCTTCCAGCACATCATCGGGCAGGCGAGCGAGCACCGCCAGATCAGGTGCCACCGTGTCCGCCAACCACCCGAGCTTGCCCTTAACCGAGGGCCCATGGGTTGCCAACAGCGGGGACGGGAGGTCGGCCAGCAGGTCAACCACATAGTTGCGGCTATCCTGCATGTGCATGACCCATTCGCCAGAACGCGAATCCCGCTGCAATGTAGACTGCACGCCGCAAAACACCACGGGTTTACCCTCCTCATGATCCACCGCCCTGCCCAGGGGAAACTTAGCCGCCACTGCAGCAAGAAACTGGGTAGCAAAGGTGCGAGGTGCCACCAGCTTGAAGTCATCGCCATGCCACACGAAGAGGGCTGGCTCGCCAGGGACGCCGGTGGGGACCACAAAGAAGTTAGGATCCGCGCGATGGTACGTGGCCCCTAAGCTCTGCAAGACCTCCTCCGCGGAAATGCGGAAGATGATGGGAGAGCTCTGCAGCCCCTCCACCCCTGTCAACAGCTCGATATACTCGCTGCCAATGGTGCCATCCTGCCAGACCACCGGGACCTTCACCACATAGCGGGTGCCTTGCCATGTTTGCTGCGCGACCCCAGCGTCGCTGTGTAGGAATGCCCGCTGAAAGTCACCGCACCACATCCCGTAGTCCTTGCCCGCGTTCCGCTTGCCCAAGTAGATGTGTTGCGAACCCGACCCTTGGAACGGGCGCAACAATGGAATAAATTATGTATTTTGGCTTGTTGTCATAAGTCCGTAGGACTTTGGGACTCATTTCGGGACTTAATTTGGGAATTGTCCCTTGGTCAGGACTTTTGTATGGAACTATGATAGTTTGTGTGATTCGGACCGGTTATTTTGGGCCTAGGTTGATGTACGAGATCTTCTAGAGCTAGTAGGCCGGTGCAGTCGCGCCGCGCTGCGTACTTTATAGCTGGTTGAGATATTGTACCCATGCGTGGATTCTGTAGCCTGGCGAGGGTCGATGTCGACCCGAGGATCTTGTGTGGACTGCATGTTTCGGAATTCTCTGGAAGGCCGGCGCCATGTCGGCGCCCCTTGCCAGCCTGGTGGCAGACCTAGGTGAAATTGGTCCGAGGACGAGAGTCTCGTCCTCTTGGTTCGGAATAAAGTGTGTGTTTTCACCTGTCTGAACCTGGGGCATAATTCCAACTGCATTTGGTAGCTCCATCCTAAATGTGGATTGTGTAGATTAATGCAATATTAATCAACGCGAGCCGTAACAGGCCTAAAGCCACGCCTGTTCCGTTAATCCCACTCCCAGAGAGTGGTCGTGGTTAGCCAAGAAACCGGGAATAACCTACCTTAACAATAGGATCTTTCGCACGACCCAGATGGGTTCGTTACACTGGTTATCGGAGGTTAGGTTAGGGTGGTTTAACATGGCGGCCCAGAGCCGGATTTAGCTTAGCAAAGGCCCAGAGCCGACAGGGTTCATCCCGCCCAGCAAAGGCGGTTGCCAGATCCCGGTGACGCTCAGGACAGCTATAGCCACAGCCGGAACGCCATCCAAGACCTCTTAACCCGTTGAGGGGTGTCTAAGGACGCTAGACGTCCATGCAAGTGGTAAGATTTCCCTGATTTCCCTCTTGCTCCCCCCCCTGTCTTACCCACGCGCGTAGCAACGGGGTATATGTTTTATGTCGTGTCCGATTTCATGTTCGTGACTGTTGGTACCCACGTTGCCCCAGAGGCCAACGTTCGTGAGCCGTGGGCGGACCCCCAGAGGGCAACGCTGCCTACGGCTCGAGGGTAGTCACCGGCTGGCCGTTGCCTTACTGTGTTGCCGGTGGCTGTACCTCAACGTTCTTCGTATTGTTTGTGAACGTTTTGTTTCTGCCTTGTGCTTCTCTCTCGCTGTGAGCACGTCACCTGCACGTAGAGGTATCCTGGGTGGGCTTTCCTCCCTTTCTTTCCCCTTCCTGCATTGCATGCTTGAACACCGTGTGATATTGCTTTATACCTAATCGGTAGTTCATGGGAACCTCCCGCAGCAGACGTAATAATGAAGGAGGATATAGGCGTATTAATCAAGGAGGTAGATCCCAATACCTATACTACGCAGTAGCACATGACGGGGCCACAGGCCAACCAGGCATTTTCTATAGTTGGGCTGCGTGTAGCAATCATATTAAGGATAAGGTCTTACACCCAGCGTCGTTAGCTAGATGGCAGGGATTTAATACATTAGCTGAGGCAGATCAGTTTATTAGGGATAATATGCCCCTCCCAGAAGGGCTGCACCAGACTAGGCGTGGCACCCAGTTACCTGCACAGGATGTGTTGCATGCACTGGAGCAGCTTCACCTGGGCCCAGCCGCTAGGGCATAAGCATTACTACCGCTTCTAGATACTAGTATAGAGTGAGCCTGCTATTAGCTTAGATACCATAGTTAGTCGATAATATTAGTACTATTAGAAGCATTAGTTGTGGCTTCTGCTCTTTTCTCTCTTGCCTGCCTGTGTTTGGGGAGGTACTGTGTAAGGTACTGTGTAAGGTGCTGGTACGGTACGAGGGCCCAGAATGCCCAAGAAGAAAAAGCAAGGTGGTGGTAACACGTCGCCCCCAGAGGGCCAGAACATTAGATCGTCCCCAGAGGACAATAGAGCAGGGCAGGAAGTATCCAGCACGTCCAGTCACGGTTCCAGAAGATCTAGCAAGTCCAGTAGGAGCTCCAGAGGCTCCCGGAGATCCGATGCAGCCGCTAGGGATACCGCAGAACGGCAGGCGACCCTGGAGTCGCAGCTAGAACAAGCTGCCTTAGGGTTTGATCAGCAACAGCAGTCGCCGCAGCGACAACAATTGTCTCAGCAGTCGCCGCAGCGACAGCCTCAGTCTCAGCAGTCTCCGCCGTCGCGACAGATGCAGCAGCAGCAGCAGCAGCAGCAACAGCAGCGACAGCAACAGCAGACGCAGCAGCAATCGCGACCGGTATTGACCCAGCATATGGGTAACTGGGACAGGGTACCTCCTACGCAGCGACCACCCTATGTGGAAGTCGTGCAGGAGGCTGATGAGGAGATAGAGGTCGCGGCTAGCCCGGTAGCTAGTTCGCCGTTTGCCCCTCCGGCTGAGTTCGTGCAATCCTCCCAATTGGGGGTAGGCCGCCCGCGCCTGACTCACCCTTGGGCAGGGCGTGGCCGCGGCGGGTCGGGGCTGGGTCATGGAAGGGATCCCCGTCGGGTCTCCTTTGGAGCGAACGAGAGCTGGTCGCGACCCCCGCCACGGGCGTTAGGGTCGGCGCACGTGCAGACCGATCCTGAGGACGCGGACTACGATCCCCCGGGCCCCTTCCCCACGGTACCCACCTCCCTCCCCACAAGGAGCGCGCCCACCAACGCCAATTTCAGTCGGCTGCCCCTGGACGACCCCGGTTATGAGCATCCCACGTCCGTTCGCGTTCGGCGTGAGTCAGCCCCCTTGCGTCACAGTGGGTGTCCGCTGACTACGCGCCCCGCCGAGAATCCGGCGACCTCGATCCCGAGCGTGAGGAGGACACCTTTGTGTCCCTACGTGGGCATGACCAGCCTGCAGGACGGGGCTCTCAACAGGAGATGCGGGCGCGTCGGCACGAGCCCCTCACCTTTTCCAGCCCCGCGTACTGCAGCAAGGGCGGCCCCTTGCGTCCTGACCCTGTCAAGGCCCCGCCTATGCCAGATTTTAAGGCGGTGCCCAAGCTCCATGCGGGCATGACTCCCCGTGAGATCGACGAGTGGGCCCGTATGTGGCAACAGTTGTACACCGTCTGGTGTGAACACCATGAGTGGCAGCTGGCCACCAAGGTTTTGATCCCCTACGTGGTGGTGAAGTGTATGGACCCATCAGTGGTCGGGATGCTTAACGTTGAGAGTGTGGCGGCCCAGTCATACCCGCAGACGGTCGAGGAACTGCACGAGCGCATCCGGCGCAAGCTCATCCCTCCCGGCTATCGACTGACCGAGCGGTTTGAGTTCGGCCGCCTACGTCAAGGCAACACTGACTTGGCGGAGTTCCTCACCACCTTTGACTCCTTTGCGGCGCGGCTGACCGGGGACCTGACGTGGACCGAGTACAAGATTCGGTTTTTGGAGGCCATCCATCCTGACCTCCTCGCTGAGGTTAAGAAGCACTATGCCGAGGTTCCCTGGGACAAGCTTGACATCCACGCTGTCCAGCAGTACCTTCTACAGGTGGCCGACGTCGTCAAGCAGCCGCGCTACACCAGCACCCGCCGGTTCGCCTCATCCACGATGACACGCCGTGTCCACTTCACTGAGGTGGAACCCGCCCCGTCGGAGGGGGAGGAGTCCAATGACGACGAGCAGCCGGCTGCCCAACTGCACGCCATCGATGCGTCCAAGGCCCGCTGTTTCATGTGTCACGAGGTCGGGCACCTCAAGAAGGATTGTCCGCGCCTCAAGGCGCGCACCAGCACGGCGACGGAGGCCACCAAGGAGGCCCCCACGTTTTCTGGTCCCGCCTTTGAGAGGCGCCCAGCGCCGGCAGCGCGGGATGCTCGCCCGCGCAACGCAGGCGCGCGGGCTGCCAAGCTGCGCGACGCGCGCACGCAGCCCAACCAGTTCCAGACACCCCGCTTCCCAGCGTCGTTCTCTCGGACAGTGCGCGAGCTCAATGAGATCCTGGCGCAGCAACAGGCGTCCGAGGCTGGAGGTGACGAGTATGAGGCGCTCAACCCCGGCGACGACGACGACTCGGATGAGGGGGAAGGGGGACCGGAAGGTCGGACGAGGCGGCCTCCCGGCCCCGCGATCCTCGCGCATAGTGCCCCTTCCCACAGGGGTAGAAGTAGGAGTAGAGTTAGTCAACCAGGTAGCACAGACGCCTGCACCAGATGTGGGCGCGGAGATAGCGTCAGTCAATAACGTAGATAGGACTGGCGGGCAGGCCCCAGAGGTCTCCCCGCTCTCTTCATATGCAGACGTGTCGGCGACCGAGGTCGACCACGTTTCAGCCAATCATGTAGATAGATCTGGCGGGCAGGCCCCAGAGGCCCCCCCGTCCGCTGCCTCACCAAGCACCAGAACACTGCTAGTTTTCAGCGGCGGACTGGCCCTCCCTACCACCACACTTGACCCGTTTCTGAAGGAGAAGACGATCCTGGATGTTAAGTTTATGGTGGATACGGGGGCGACCACATCTTTTATCCATGAGGCCCTGGTGCGACGCGCTGGCTACACGATTCGACCGCACCCGACGCCCATCAACGTCCGGTATGCCGATGGTAACAAGCACCCGTCCCCTGGCCTCGTGGACCTCAAGGCGGTTGTCCAGGGCATACCAGTGGAGGTAACAGCCACAGTGGCGCCGCTGGGCGCAGCTGACATCATCCTGGGCGTTGATTGGCAGGACGCCCAGGACGTGACGATCAGTGTCAAGCGACGGGTGGTTTGGTTCCCTGATGGCTCCTTCTGGTGCCCACGGCACGAGTATCTGGCGCACGGCACCGAGGTGCACAACGTTCAGCACGACGCGGGGCCCGAGAAGCCACGACGCCATGCTTCTCAGATGCTGATGAGCAGCAAGACGCTCGCGCGCAACCTGCAGAAGGGCAAGGAGTACTACATGTACCGCCTTGACTCTGTGCCCCTGCTTGAGGAGCTGCTGGAGATCGGCACCGACTTCACTGACGACGAGATCGCGCGCTACAACGCCATCCTGGCCAAGCGGGAGAAGCTGTTCGACGAGTCTACACCGCAGTTTCCCCCGCCCCGTTCTGTGCTGCACCATATCCGCCTCAAGGAAGGCTTCGGGCCCACCACGTCCCCGATGTACCGGATGGGGCCAGTCGAGCTGATGGAGCTCAAGAAGATCCTGATGGCCCTCCTTGAGCGTGGTCTGATTGAGCCCAGTAACAGCCCTTTCTCCGCTGGGGTACTCCTAGTGCCCAAGCCTGGGGGCAAGTGGCGGCTCGTCACCGACTACAGGAAGCTCAACGCGATCACTGTCAAGTCCAAGTACCCGCTCCCGCGCATTGATGACATCTTCAATCGAGTACAGGGCGCCACCTGCTTCACGGTGATCGACTGCGCCGATGGGTTTTGGCAGCTCCGCATCGCTGAAGAGGACTGTCACAAGACGGCCTTCAATACGCCATACGGACACTACCAGTTCCGTGTGGCGGCGATGGGGCTTTGCAACTCACCAGCCAGCTTCCAGATGCTCATGAACGACATCTTGCGGCCCGTCATGGGGACTGCACACCTGCCACAGGTATCCAGTGACCTGCGCGACCCTCGCAAGGGGGACAAGCCGCCCTGGTCCTGGAAACGCACTTGCGCTTTGGCCTATCTGGATGACATCCTGGTGTACTCCAAGACCTTCGAGGAGCACCTGGAGGACGTCGATATGGTCCTGCGCATTATGGAGGACGAGCATCTCTCGGCCCGCAGGGCTAAGGTCCGGGCGGGGCGCAGCGTCCCGTTCCTGGGCCACACGCTTTCAGCGGCAGGCGTGGCCACGGACCCGGAGAAGATCGCCTCTGTCCAACAGTGGCCAGCTCCGACCGACGTGAAGGGCGTGCGTAGCTTCCTGGGGATTGCGTCATACTATCGACGCTTCATCCCCCGGTTTGCCACGATCGCGTCGCCCATCAACGCTCTCCTCAAGAAGGGCGTATCCTTCGTCTGGTCGGCACAGTGCCAGCAGGCCTTTGAGGCCCTCAAGGCCAGTTTGACCGCGGCACCCGTGCTCGTGCTCCCAGACCCGTCCCTTCCTTTTGTGGTTGCGACGGATGCGAGCAAGGTGGCTATCGGCGGGGTCCTCTTGCAGGACCAAGGCAAGGGCTTGCAACCGGTTGAGTACATCTCCCGCACAATGATCCCCGCCGAGCGGAACTATCCGGTCCACCAGCAAGAGCTGTTGGCTGTGGTCTACTGTTGCCACACATGGCGCCACCACCTGTTGGGCGCGCAGTTTGATGTTGCAGTCAGCGAGACAGGGGACCTCGACCCCGCCCGTTTGATTATTCACACGGACCATAGGCCCCTGACCCACCTCTTGACGCAGCCAAATCTGACGCCCCGTCAGGCCAGGTGGATGGAGTACCTTTCCCAGTTTGCCCCTTTTAAGATCCAGTATGTGAAGGGTGCGGACAACGTGGTGCCCGACGCCCTCTCCCGTCGTGCTGACTACTGGTTCTATGAGGACATGGGGGTGCTCCATACCACCTGTGAGGAGGCGCCTGGCGCCCCGCTCTACGATGACCTCCCACGGTCGCCGCGGGCTCGCCACCTGTTTCACATGAGTCATACCACTCCGGATGCCCTACCAGCCATTAAGAATGTACTCCAGCACGCAAAATGTACTTCGTACCGAAGTTTGTCTTTTTATGCTGAAAATTGTCATGCATGATGTTTGCAACCAAAATAGACCTCGTACAAAGTTTGGTATCGATCGGACGTCATCTTGGTGACATTTGCTAGCAATAAAGGTACATTTTTGTCATTTTTTGTTAAATTAAATAGTAATAAATAGGAAACAGTACTAAATCACGTCAAACCATCATGGATATTTGCAAGCAACCTAATTACCACTAGAATAGACCATGCACAAAGTTTGGGGTCAATCTGAACTCAAAATAGTGACGTTTGCTAGCATAAATACTGCATTTTTTGCCATTTTCAAGCATTTTGCTCAGTGTAAGCTACTAAACAATATCAAACTACGTCATAAAGCTATGAAATATTGGAAGCAACCTAAACACCACTAGATTAGACCATGGGCCAAGTTTGGGCTCAGTCTGACGTCAAAATAGTGACGTTTGCTAGCATAAATGGTGCATTTTTTGCCATTTTCAAGCATTTTGCTCAGTGTAAGCTACTAAACAATATCAAACTATGTCAGAAAGCTATGAAATGTTGGAAGCAACCTAACACCACTAGATTAGACCATGGGCCAAGTTTGGGCCCAGTTTGATCTCAAAATAGTGACGTTTGCTAGCATAAATGGTGCAATTTTTGCCTTTTTCAAGCATTTTGGTAAGTATAGTTGCCTCAAACTATGTCAGAAAACTGTGAATTGTTGTAAATAACCTGTTTGCCACTACATTAGACCATCCTCAACTTGTAAGGTCAGGCATAGGTAAAGGTAGTGACATTTGCTAGCACTATATACAAGCATATTATGCCTCTTTTCGCATATACACATTAAAAATAACAAGACATCATCATATCATGGCCTTAATACAAGGTGTGCAAATGCAAATCACACCAGATCGGATGACCAATGATGGGTGGCTGCATGCCAACACATCTACCAGGCTGCAGGGTGAGAGGCCACATCGCTACAAGACAGGAATCCTCGCAATTGCACAACACCGCTAGTACACTGTGCACATACCCCAAGAGGATTTGGCTACAAGCCATAAAAGTTTGGCCATGCTAACACATTCTTCATCCAAGCAAAATGCAGCCTCTCCAAACTCAACTCATTGATTTAAATTCAGCTAGGCCAGGCGTGCATGCTCTACTTGCCGACAACCATGAGTAAACTTGTCTACCACTTCATTCCATGCGCCGGTAGATGGCACCGTCTCATCTACCAGTCATCCCCGGCTCCCATTCCGCATCCTCCTCTCCCTCTCCCTCTCCCTCTTCCTCCTCCCCCTCCCCCTCCCATTCTCCCTCCCCCTCTCCCTCCCCTCTCCCTCCTCCTCCCCTCCTCCTCCCCTCTCTCCCCTCTTTCTCCCCCTCTTTCTCTCCCTCTTCCTCCTCCTCCCCGCCTTCACTGTCACTGTGCACAGCAGGGACGGCATCGTCTATGTGGGTGCCATCACCTGCGTTCACGGTGCCAGCCTAGCTCCTGTGGAAAGAAGCGAGCGCGGCCAAATGCCTCGACTGGGTGTGGGCAGCCGCACACGAACTGCGTCACCTCCGCCAGGGCATGATAGTCCTCATACTGCCCATCAGCCCACATCGCCTTGATGAGCAGGTGACCTCCCCTTTCCTGAACCTTAGTGACCCAGCCATGGAAGCGCTCCCTCTTCCTCGCTATCCCCGGAAACAGGGCACACAGGCGCATCCCGATAAGCGCACGTGCTCCATGCTCGGCAAAGTAGGCATTGCAGTCATCCTTTGCTGCTGCCCTGGCGGCGGTGGCAGTCTTGTAATGCTCAAAGTCAATCTGCGGGTGCTCTTTCAACGCCGCCACCGTGGCAGCTGACAGTTTGCCGGTACTGATCAGCTCAGGCTGGTGCACCTCTGCCGTACCGCCCACTGTCCAGTGCTGCAGGTGTACATCAGAAATGGGGACCGTCATCCCTGCGCTGCCGCCACCTAATGTCACTCTAGAAAACTGGCCCGTCCACGACGGTGCGTAGTAAGGAGAGGCGACAATGCTGTCACGCTCCGTGCGATCGCCTTCCAGATCAAGGACCTTCACCAGCATGTGTGGTGCCCACGGCATTCCCTGCCCGCAGGTGACGGCTGGCCGCTTAACAACGAGTAGGTCGCTGCGTCGTATGAGGCTTCCATTCACCTTGAAGGTGTGCCTGCCGGAAATCAGTGTGCGCAAAGCGGGCGTTGCCGTTGATGTGCTCCCTCGCGCAGCGGGCGCACATGCGCGGTTGATCTGCGCTTGAATCTCGCGGGCAGGGCAAGCGACGTGTGAGATTACTTGTTTTATGGGCAGCCTCAGTGCTCGTGTTGCCCGCGCAACCGACTGGTCGCCTGCAGATCGCAGCGGTAAGGGTACCGCCTTGTTCGCTTGCAGTTCACGCTTCTCTTTGAGCTTTTGCTCCATGATGTCGAACAGATTCTCGTTGTTGGCACGCACATCCTCCACGGACTTTGGCACCTGCTCAATCCATCCGTCCAGCAACTGCTGCTTCTCAGCGGCGACGATGTCAGGAAAAAGGCTGTGAAGGCTAGCGCAGGTACATCTCCTGGCACCGCCCTCGTCCCATTCAAAAAGCGGCACTAGACCAGGACTTCCTTTGGGGGCCTTGCCACGCTCTATGAGGAGGCACCCATAGACAGGATCTCCCTGCGGGGTGTACCCAATGGGCGTGACCCCGTCACAAGCCTCGCCATTAGGCCCTGTGGGCTGCCACTTGTTCACCGGTGCATTTACCAACGTCTCCGATGCGGCTAGGCGCCAGCGGACATACACGGTCATATCCGGGCCCCAAAACACTTCGAGATCGAACACCTTCGAAGAGCGGTGCCTCTCCCTCTCGGCTTCGGTTGCTGGCTCATCATCCAAGTCGGCGGTGGCGCCCGCGCCCGCACCCGCGCCGGCGCCTGCGCCCCCACCCCCGCCCGCGCCCGCGCGCGCGCCTTGGGTGGCGCCCGCGCCCGCACCCGCGCCGGCGCCTGCGCCCCCGCCCCCGCCCCCGCCCGGGCCCGCGCCCGCGCCCGCGTCTTGGGTGGCGCCCGCGCCCGCACCCGCGCCTTCTCCCCCGCCCCCGCCCCCGCCCGCGCCCCCGCCCGCGCCATGGGTGTGGCCCGCGGCTGGCTTCTTCGGAAATGCGTCCATCGATTTCACCCACCGGCCGTCAGCGGTGGATGCACCCTTTCGGCCACGTTGTGACATCAAGCGCGGCGTCCCCAATAGAACAGTCATGCAATATGAATAATCATTAGTATCAACGATGCGTTCATGCAGGCGTGAACTGTGAAATACAACAAGCATGCAACAACGACTCCAGCACACTTAGTAAATACTGCTCATAATATCTGTGGCACATGCAACATGGTTAAAACACACATGGATGACCTGTATGGCTGCACATGAACTGTCCACCTAGAGAAGACTAGAAATTCAGCATGATATCAAGAGCCATCCACACAAATATATGTCTTACCGCAGCTTAGGGCTTCTTCGGGTTGAGTTGGCGAATCGAGCTTGTTGAGCCCTGCTCGAAGTAATGCTCAAATGCGATGCCCAGGCCCGCCAGCACATCATCAAATGTGATTAGTTTCACAGGTGGTCCGAAGAGTTCCAAACGTGGTTGCTAATTTTCAGGCAGTGCCTGAAGGCCGCCTCGAAAGTGAAACGCGAAAGTGAAAAGGGGTCACAAACCCTATGTTCATATCCTTGACTCCCCCGTCGAGAACGAACCGAAAACCAGCGCCATGAACGAACTTGTGACGAGTAGATGACGACATCGTGGTTATGGCGTCGTACCCCCCCTGGTGCAGCTGCTGCTTTATCGCCGCCTTCCTGTCCTCTTGCTTCCGCCCGGGCGAAAACCAGGCGCTTCGCAATGCCTGGAGATGTGATATTCTAATGGGCTTCATGCACTCGTGGCCGCACTTACAGTCGAACGTCTCGTCGGTCACTAGGCTGCCGGCATGGGTGCTGCCGCTTAGCACTATGGCTGCGAACTTGCGCTTCCCATGGTGTCCCATCACCATGATAGCGAAAGCCAGGAAGCAGATAGCCACGATTATGTCCCAGCAAAGCCATAGCACACCTTCCGTTTCGACCGCCATGTCGGCCACTAGTCCGGATAGCTCAATGTGCACCTGACCTTGACACTAATCGCACAAACAGCCACAATTTTGCAAGCAAGAAGACATGGCTACCTCGGCATTTCATGAAATGTACTTCGTGAAATGCATTTCGTGAAATGTACTAAGGAACGTGATTGGCCGGCGTTCGCTCGCCAAATCTCGCAAAATGTACTAAGGCACGTGATTGGTCCCGCAAAATGTACTAAGGAACGTGATTGGCCGGCGAAGATTCTGTAGGGAATTTTAATTGCAGCAAACAGAATCTTCGCCGGCCAATCACGTTCCTTAGTACATTTTGCGGGACCAATCACGTGCCTTAGTACATTTTGCGAGATTTGGCGAGCGAACGCCGGCCAATCACGTTCCTTAGTACATTTCACGAAATGCATTTCACGAAGTACATTTCATGAAATGCCGAGGTAGCCATGTCTTCTTGCTTGCAAAATTGTGGCTGTTTGTGCGATTAGTGTCAAGGTCAGGTGCACATTGAGCTATCCGGACTAGTGGCCGACATGGCGGTCGAAACGGAAGGTGTACTATGGCTTTGCTGGGATGATTATCATCGTAGTACATCATATGTATTACAGTACATTTCACGAAGTACATTTCATGGAGGCAGAGGGAAAGTTCCTGTTCATGGTGAGTCGGGGTTAGCAATCACGGCAATGTCGATACATGTACTTGCAGTATATACAAATGCCATAATGTCCTTAGATGCAGCATGAATGTCTATTGTTCGGATTTCTTTTATCACGATGCTTAGGATGCCTTCCAACAGAAATCTGCTGCGCTACAGGTCGGGAATACCTGAACTTGATATGCGTGGCCAGTGGCCATGGCAGCCGGGGTCGGTAAGAATTAACTTCGATAGCCATGAATAATGCGGAAAGTGAACGTTGTCCACCCGCTGCACAGGGAAAATGGCTGCACAGGAACGGCCTGACGTGATACTGTCGCAAAGCAGTTCTCATAAGCCGACAATTACACATTCGACTTATGATCGATAATCGGCGCAGGCCTTCGACATTCAAGCGCGCATCGAAACGTCGTGAGGATTTCGGACATTTAGATGAAGTTGGATTGTTTTCGGCCCTCGTATTTGCCATGATCTTGGCCATCCAATCTTTTTGCTTCGTGCACAGTTTGCGTTTGCAGTTAAGCGTAGGTACATGACAAGCTTGCGTTTGCGTTTGCGTTTGCGTTTGCGTTTGCGTTTGCTTTGCCTTTGCCTTTGCGTATACATTTGCATGTGCGCTTGCGTTGCCGTTTGCTTATGCGTCCCAATGTATGTCTGGCTTTGGGCAATTCTATTTCCTTGTCGTTGGGATATGAGTGGGTGCTGGCGGTGGTGTTACTGTCGGCAGGTAGAGTGGCAGTGGCTTCAACTTCTGTTGCTTTTTCATTGCATTTGCATTTTCATTGGGTCTCTGTAGTTAACAACTGCTTTAAATATCTTTGTTAATAGCCGGCTTCAGCTGTAATTTCGATTGCATGTTGCTTTTGAATTGCATTCGCACTGGGCACATGCAGTGGGCATTAGGCATTGGTAGTGCAATTACACATGCAGTCACACTTGCAATTGCAATGAAGTTGAAATTGAAGCTGCAGCTAAAATTTGCTACGTGCCTACTGGTACAGTCGCATGTGCAGTCAACTTTGTGCTTGTTTATTATTATTATTTCTTCTTCTTATAATTTCTTCTTATTATTATTATAATTTCTTCTTGCTTTTCGTAATGTGTGGTGGTTAGAATGGTGATGGCAGGGGCAGGAGCAGGGGCAGGGGCAGGGGCAGGGGCAGGGGCAGGGGCAGGGGCAGGGGCAGGGGCAGGGGCAGGGGCAGGGGCAGGGGCAGGGGCAGGGGCAGGGGCAGGGGCAGGGGCAGGGGAGGGGCAGGGGCAGGGGCAGGGGCAGGGGCAGGGGCAGGGGCAATCATGAGTTGCTTTCGGCCTGGCATGTGCACCAGAACTGGCATATGTGCTCGCAATGCAGCTTGCTACTCTTGTTCCTTTTGTTTGCCTTTTCTTTTGTTTGGGAACTGTTCGTGCAGGGGGGTGGGATGAGGCCGCGAGTCTCTGGGCAGGGGCATTGACGTGGGTAGGTGTGTGTCTGGGCTAAGTCTACAATTGTCGCTGCTGTGCTGTACTTCTGGCTGTGGCTTACGGTGCATTTGTGGCTTGGAGTAGGGGTGAGGCTAGGGTGGGCGCAGGCGCGGGCGTGGGCGTGGGCGTGGGCGTGAGCGCGGGCGTGGGCGTGGGCGTGGGCGTGGGCGTGGGCGTGGGTGTGGGCGTGGGCGTGGGCGTGGGCGTGGGCGTGGGCGTGGGCGTGGGCGTTGGCATGGGCGTGGGCGTGGGCGTGGGCGTGGGCGTGGGCGTAGGCGTGGGAGTGGGCGTGGGCGTGGGCGTGGGCGTGGGCGTGGGCGTGGGCGTGGGCGTGGGTGTGGGTGTGGGCGTGGGCGTGGGCGTGGGTGTGGGCGTGGGCGTGGGCGTGGGCGTGGGCGTGGGCGTGGGTGTGGGTGTGGGCGTGGGCGTGGGCGTGGGCGTGGGCGTGGGCGTGGGCGTGGGCGTGGGCGTGGGCGTGGGCGTGGGCGTGGGCGTGGGCGTGGGCGTGGGCGTGGGCGTGGGCGTGGGCGTGGGCGTGGGCGTGGGCGTGGGCGTGGGCGTGGGCGTGGGCGTGGGCGTGGGCATGGGCATGGGCGTGGGCGTGGGCGTGGGCGTGCGCGTGCGCGTGGGCGTGGGCGTGGGAGTGGGCGTTGGAGTGGGCGTGGGCGTGGGCGTGAGCGTGGGCGTGGGCGTGGGCGTGGGCGTGGGCGTGGGCGTGGGCGTGGGCGTGGGCGTGGGCGTGGGCGTGGGCGTGGGCGTGGGCGTGGGCGTGGGCGTGGGCGTGGGCGTGGGCGTGGGCGTGGGCGTGGGCGTGGGCGTGGGCGTGGGCGTGGGCGTGGGCGTGGGCGTGGGCGTGGGCGTGGGCGTGGGCGTGGGCGTGGGCGTGGGCGTGGCGTGGGCGTTGGCGTGGGTAGGTGTGTGTCTCAGCTACGTCTGCTATTGTTGCAGCTGCGCTCTACTTCTGGCTGTGGCTTTGGGTATAATTGTGGCTTGGAGTAGGGGTGAGGCTAGGGTGGGCGTGGGCGTGGGCGTGGGCGTGGGCGTGGGCGTGGGCGTGGGCGTGGGCGTGGGCGTGGGCGTGGGCGTGGGCGTGGGCGTGGGCGTGGGCGTGGGCGTGGGCGTGGGCGTGGGCGTGGGCGTGGGCGTGGGCGTGGGCGTGGGCGTGGGTGAGAATGGGCGTGCGGGGCAGGGGCATGGGCATGGGCGTGGGCGGGGCGGGGCGGGGGCGGGGGCGGGGGCGGGGGCGGGGGCGGGGGGGCGGGGGCGGGGCGGGGGCGGGGCGGGGGCGGGGCGGGGGCGGGGGCGGGGGCGGGGGCGGGGGCGGGGGCGGGGGCGGGGGCATGGCGTGTGCATGGGCGTTGGGGGGTCAGGGGGGCTGGGTTGGGTTTGGGTGGGTGGGTCATTGGTGCAATGTTTGGAGTTGGGGCTTGTGTGTGTGTGGGGGGGGGGGGCATGGGGATTGCCATGCGCGTGCACGTGGGCGTCCGCGTGATCCTCTGTTCGTGTACATGTTCATGCATGTGCCATGACGGCACAATGCATGTCAGATTCGTGACTTTATCGTGTGTTCCCTAGTTGCAAGTATTACTGCTAAAATTCATTGCAGCATTCCATTCCTTGCATAATGCTTGATTGCTTGCATCAGTTCATTCTATACTTCGATCATGACCTGAAGTGCTTAAGTATTACCAGACTCTCGCGCAGTGTCAGAATGTCCAATTTTTAGCACACATGCATGTTTGCACACCAAAGCCCTCATTCCCATGTTGATAAGGCTAAGTAAAACATTTTTTTTTTTGTGCGGTGATCCACGAAATGCAGCTGTGAATGGCTCTAGGAGGTCACCAATGGTGGCCAGACCTGTTATTGAGCATTGGGAGACGTTACAGGGGCATCAATCACAGTTACACTTAGTTCAGATGTAGTTCAATTTAGTACATTATAGTATAAATGTAGTAGAAAATAGTACAACCTAGTATATTGTAGCATATACTAGTTCAACTACCTCCAG
Organism: Mesostigma viride; assembly: GCA_009746045.1. Classification (NCBI taxonomy): domain Eukaryota; kingdom Viridiplantae; phylum Streptophyta; class Mesostigmatophyceae; order Mesostigmatales; family Mesostigmataceae; genus Mesostigma; species Mesostigma viride. Next base: position 16,576 of record RPFO01000971.1, read on the forward strand.
ATGAGATCCAGGGGCTATGGGGACACTTTTTATGCAAAACTGAACTTGAAACAAGCAAAAAACAAGAAACTTGGAAAAAATAAAAATGTACTTGTGCTGGAGTACATTCTTAACGGCTGGCAGGGATGCCTTGTCGCCCCCCGATGGCGACGACGACCAGCGCGTGGACGCGCGGTCCCCCGGGGAAGGGGAGGGGTCCCACACACGGGTTCCCCTTGGCGCTGTGGCTCAGGCTCTTTTTCATCTGGAACCTCTTGGATCCCCGGTGGTCGTGTCTGAGTACCTACACTCGGCGCTGGACCAACCGGAGGAGGAGGACGAGGCCGATGCGTATACGGTCACTTCCCCCCTGGAGATGTTGATCAGCCGCTTCACGGTTACCGAGCCGGCCGCCTTGGAGGTGATCAAGTCACACCCCAAGATGATGGGCAGGCTCCCGTGCAAGTTCCAAGGGGGTCGCCTATACGTCATGGTGCGCCCGGACACGTGGCGCCTCTACATACCCGAGCTCTGTCGAGCAGCCTTGCTCCACGAGCTCCACGACTCCCTAGTCGGCGGTCATCAGGGCATTGGGCGGCTGCTACCAAGGGCACGTCGTCACTTCTACTGGCCTGGCATGAAGGACTACATTGCGGCCTATATACGCGAATGCCCGTCGTGCCAGATAGCCAAGTCCCAGAACACGGGTACTCAGGCTGTCCCAAAGACGCTACCTGATCCCCTGGGTCCCTGGGACTCGATCCAGATGGATTTCGTCGGCCCCTTTAAGAAGACCAAGAACGGCAACAGCAAGATCTTGGTGTTCGTGGACCGACTCACGCGCATGTGTCACCTGGCCCCCTGTCCGGCTGACCTCACGGCCGAGGGAGTTAGGTTAAATAGCGCCGGAACCTTAGGTTTTAGTTACGTTAAATAGTGCCGGAACCTTTTGCCGCCTGAGGCAAATCGGTCCGTAACACTATTTTGCCCGGAATAACCACTTCCGAGCACCCAAGTTAATTCGGCCGAATTAACTTGGGTGCTCGGAAGTGGTTATTCCGGGCAAAATAGTGTTACGGACCGATTTGCCTCAGGCGGCAAAAGGTTCCGGCACTATTTAACGTAACTAAAACCTGGCCTCGTGGAGGGGGGACGAAGAGCCCGAGACATCCGCCTAGGCCGCTGAGCACGCACCACTAAATGCGCCGGAGCTGCCTCAGTGAGGATTCGAACCCCTGACCTCCAAGGTGCACAGGTTTTAGTTACGTTAAATAGTGCCGGAACCTTTTGCCGCCTGAGGCAAATCGGTCCGTAACACTATTTTGCCCGGAATAACCACTTCCGAGCACCCAAGTTAATTCGGCCGAATTAACTTGGGTGCTCGGAAGTGGTTATTCCGGGCAAAATAGTGTTACGGACCGATTTTGCCTCAGGCGGCAAAAAGGTTCCGTCACTATTTAACGTAACTAAAACCTGTGCACCTTGGAGGTCAGGGGTTCGAATCCTCACTGAGGCAGCTCCGGCGCATTTAGTGGTGCGTGCTCAGCGGCCTAGGCGGATGTCTCGGGCTCTTCGTCCCCCCTCCACGAGGCCAGGTTTTAGTTACGTTAAATAGTGACGGAACCTTTTTGCCGCCTGAGGCAAATCGGTCCGTAACACTATTTTGCCCGGAATAACCACTTCCGAGCACCCAAGTTAATTCGGCCGAATTAACTTGGGTGCTCGGAAGTGGTTATTCCGGGCAAAATAGTGTTACGGACCGATTTGCCTCAGGCGGCAAAAAGGTTCCGTCACTATTTAACGTAACTGAGGGGTGTGCCAAACTGTACCTCAACCACGTCTTCCGGTTCCACGGGCTCAGCCGCCAGTTCATCTCGGACCGGGACACGCTCTTCACCGCCCGGTTCTGGCAGGAGTTCTTCGACTGCCTGGGAACCAAGGTGTCGCTAGGGACGGCTTATCACAGCTCGTCCTCCCATCTGGTGGAGCGACTCAACCGCACGGTACAGGAAACCATGCGCCATTACACCGACGAGGTGGGCAGCAACTGGGAGGAGTTGCTGTGCTTGGTGGAGTTCTCCCTGAACAACGCACCACAGGCAGCCCATGGCCTAACCCCGTTCTTTCTCAACACGGGAAGGCATCCGCTGACGCCGACCGACTTGCTGACGAGTCCGGCACTGGCGGAACCGGAGGTGCTGCGCACTACTCTGGCGGGCGTGAGCAGCCTGCTGGAAAAGATGCGCCAAGCTCACAACAGTGCGGTTAAAGGGTACCGGGCCGCTGCCGAGCGCAACATGGCTCGCGTGGAAGGCAAGCGGGACTCTAGAGCACCGGACATCGAGGTCGGGGACTGGGTCCTGGTAGAGGGACCCCAGCTCGGTCGATTCTCCCAGAAGGTGGAAGGGGAGCTCAAAACGAAGCTCCGGCCCATGTACCTGGGGCCCCACCAAGTGCTGGAGAAATGGGATGATGTCATGTTCAAGGTGGACGTGCCCATCTCATGGGGCACCGCAACAACCTTCCACCGCGACCAGCTCAAGCTGTACCACCAGAACTCGATCCAGGGTAGACTCAATCCCCCGGCTCCTGTGGAATACGATCCGGAGACAGGGGAACAGGAGGACGAGGTCGAGGAGATTGTCGCCCATCGCGATTTCGGGCGTGGTCGACAACGCCAATATCGGATCCGGTGGAAGTTCTCTCGATATGGGGCAGAGGCCTCTTGGCGGACGGAGAAGGAGCTCTCTGGCTGCAAGCGGTTGCTAGACGCGTACAAGAAGGTCCACAGGTTGCAATAGAGGTATGTACATACACTTAGAGGTATGTACATACACATAGAGGTATGTACATACCACAGGTACACAGTACACTAGTCGGTATGACACACCGGTACTCACAGGTGTTGCCTCGCTGCTCGTGGTCATTCCTTGTACAACAGACGGGCTCCCCAGAGGAGACTCGATCCAGCCCCAGAGGCAGCCCCAGAGGCAGTGATTCCAGCAGTCCCTTGGTGCGGTTCACACCCCCAGCCTCCCCAGAGGAGCCGGCAGGGTTCGTGCCAACTTGGACCAGTTTTGGCAAGAGGCGACGGTCGGAAGACATGAAGGAGCAGGGGTCGGATATAGCCGCGACCGCCAACGAGAACAACCGTGAGACCTTTAATCCGCGGACGTTTCTGCCCGACTACGGCCAGGAGGGCGTGTTCTTGGCGCGTCGACGGCGCAGGCACGGCAAGGCCGATCAAGACTACCTGGCCTCCTCGGTTCTGGAGTGGCCCCGCGATCGACACGAGAAGTTCCGCAAATCCGTGCAAAGGCATTGCGGGTTCAAAGTCGAGACCCGGACGGCGATTCGAGGGAATGTGGCGGTAGGGACAGCTTGGGAGGACCACGCACCCAGCTGTGCCTGCGACCGTTGCGTGACTACGGTGTCGGCCCTCATGGCCTACCCACGCCTCATGTTCTTGCTCGTCGCACCGGCACGACGTCAGACCCTGCAGTGGGCCTACCGGGGTTTGCCGCCAGACGGGGCCTTACGGGGCCCGTTCTGCACCACCAACGGCCAGTACTCCCTTCGGCAGGCGCTGGACCGTATCGTGGAATTGGACGAGGCGGATGATCGCGGAGGGGAGGGCCCCGATGATGAGGAATACGGGAGTGAAGACGACGACCTGTTTCCGCCGCGTCCGGCGCCCCGGGAACCTGCCCCCTCAGCCGGCAACGCCTCGCGCGACCCCCGCCGCCGTGAGAACTCGGGTGACCGCAGCTCACAGGACGCGTCCCGCTCCAGAGAGGCTTCCCAGGGTGTGGGTGTACGCCCGGGGGCGCGTGAGGAGGAAAGGTCCTTTCGGCGGACCTGGGACCAGGCAACGGCCCACCAACGACCACACTCGGGGTCGCGGTCGCCAAAGACGGCCCCAGAGGTCGTACCCTCGGCTGGTCGTGGCAAGGCGGTGGCGGACACGTCTACTGCACAGGCCCAACGTTCGACCCCAGAGGTCGCACCATCGGCTAATCGTGGCAAGTCTGTTGCGGACCCATCTACCGCGAAGACCCAACGATCGACCCCAGAGGTCGCTCCGCCAGAAGCCAGTGGTACGGCTGTCCCCGGCCCGTCGTCCGTGCAGTCAACACGGTCGAATACTGAGGTAGAAATTGCTCAACCTGCGGGTCGCGGTCAGGTGCCAGAAGTTCAGGCGCTCGCGCCAGCAATTCCGGGCCCGCCGCCCTGTCACCAGGGGTTTGCGCCGGTTGTGCCATGGACGATGGGGGACTACATCCGGCCGCTGCCCGGTCGCACTGTCACCTACGGGGGCAGACGCCCCCGCATGGAGATTTTATCGGTGGCTTGGCATCGGGACGCGGACATCCAGCTGCGGGCTCCATACGAGTGTGGGGGCCATGCGCTAGCGTTTACTCCAGGGCCCTGGTGTTACAAGGACCGAGGGGCGTACATGGAATTGCTGAGAGTGGACCTGTATCCCCACATCCCCCACCGGGTGCCTCGGCAGATCACCCCTGGTGAGCCCTTTCCGTTCAGTGTGGATGGGGTGACGCGTTACGCCCCGGAGGGCGATCATTGGGATTACCATGTGGCGGGTTTCCCCCGTGTGGTGAAGCCCCCCAAGCTGGCTCCGAACGCTTTGGCGTTCCTGCACGGCGTCGCCCCCGACTTCATGGATGATCGCTTGGGCCCGCCGGCAACGGAGGTCGATCTGGGACAGGTGGCCACCGTGATGCTGGGTATGGGGGAAACATATGTGGCGGATTACCGCTGTGGGGTAGTGGACAGGAACGTCAAGTCCCTTCTGTTCACCTTCCCGGAGTACATGGCCGCCTTCCTCTCCATGTGGCCTCCCAACGCGTGGGACCGTTTGTCCCTGTCCGGACGCCGTGGCACTGGCAAGCCGGAGCAGTGGGCCTTCGAGGAGGATCTCCTGAGGTTCCCAGGGACTCGGGGCCCCCAGGCCACGGAGCACGGCGAGCGAGTCTATCGGTGGGCGTACCAGCAGCAGCAGATGGTGCGGGACAGGCGAGGCCATGGCCGCTGACCAGGAGGGTCGGCGGTGGTACGGTGATAGCTGGAAGGATTCCATTATTTGACTACGTCAAGGCTTGCCCCTGTGTGGCAAGTTCTGGGGGAATTGGTTTTACTAGTCCGATGGGTGAACATGGGCTGGGACATAGTACCCCTATGGTCAATCTGATTTTTGCCCTGCGTGGCAAGTAGAATAACCCTGTGTGGTTAGTAGCATGTTTGTTGTGTGCTTTCTCTCTTTAGTTGCTGGTCCTTATCTACATGACGGTAGGGACTACCGTCCCCCGGGGAGGGGGAGGAGTGTTGCGAACCCGACCCTTGGAACGGGCGCAACAATGGAATAAATTATGTATTTTGGCTTGTTGTCATAAGTCCGTAGGACTTTGGGACTCATTTCGGGACTTAATTTGGGAATTGTCCCTTGGTCAGGACTTTTGTATGGAACTATGATAGTTTGTGTGATTCGGACCGGTTATTTTGGGCCTAGGTTGATGTACGAGATCTTCTAGAGCTAGTAGGCCGGTGCAGTCGCGCCGCGCTGCGTACTTTATAGCTGGTTGAGATATTGTACCCATGCGTGGATTCTGTAGCCTGGCGAGGGTCGATGTCGACCCGAGGATCTTGTGTGGACTGCATGTTTCGGAATTCTCTGGAAGGCCGGCGCCATGTCGGCGCCCCTTGCCAGCCTGGTGGCAGACCTAGGTGAAATTGGTCCGAGGACGAGAGTCTCGTCCTCTTGGTTCGGAATAAAGTGTGTGTTTTCACCTGTCTGAACCTGGGGCATAATTCCAACTGCATTTGGTAGCTCCATCCTAAATGTGGATTGTGTAGATTAATGCAATATTAATCAACGCGAGCCGTAACAGGCCTAAAGCCACGCCTGTTCCGTTAATCCCACTCCCAGAGAGTGGTCGTGGTTAGCCAAGAAACCGGGAATAACCTACCTTAACAATAGGATCTTTCGCACGACCCAGATGGGTTCGTTACAAGATGACCGTCAGTAGCCGATGCGAAACATGGTTGAGCCCAGGGGTATAAAGATCCTTGGCATCCAGCGGGGAGGACCCCTTTGTCTCCGTGACCACGGGCCTTACCCGGAACACCACCGAAGAGTTGGTCTCGTCCGGCTTGTAGGTGAGCACGAACTTCAACCGCAACCGCGTGGCCCCGGCTGGCACACTCTCCAATCCTCGGTAACCTCGCGCTCTCGCCACTGCTCCTTGGCTCGAATGAACGCGTCGCGCCACAAAGCAAACTTGAGAGGATCTTGACAGTCCAGGACAAGTTGCTCCCACGTCACAGGGCTATCCGCCGCCAGTGAGTGTGAGTGGAGGCCGAAGCTGCGCGGGTGCCAATCCTGAGGCTGAATGATGGACTGGACGAGCGGCGGTGTGGAAAACGCCGCCATCGGTAAGCGCCGCACGACGCCGGGCTGCCCGACCACCACCCCCAATGGAGCGTGGTACTCGCGAAGCGGGATGCTGCCCACCCCCGCGACTGACAGCAAGTCAGCGGACACTGAGAACCCCGGGTATGATACGAAAGGTTCGCCCAGCAAGGCCACATCCTCGTAGCCATCCACGACGTGAAACGGCGTGTCAATGCCCAACACCGGCAGCACCACCATCCCGGTAACTTGATATGCCGAAGTGCCTGCAAAGTCGGTCACCGATTTGTACGGCGACTCTAGCACTGGATACAGGGTGGCTGCCCGACGAGAGATAATAGACACGGATGCTTGCGTGTCCACAGCCACCAGCTGCCACGGTCTACACGTAGGAAACAAGGCTGACTTAACCGGCCTGACCCCCTGTGAGAGAGTTTTGACCTGAGCCACCCCTGATGCAGCTTTCGCTTTAAGCGCCTGAGCACGCCACAAGGCCGTGACCGTTGAAGCCAGGTCCCTAGGTGGGCGAGGCGCATGGGCAGGACCCTGACCCTCCGGCGAGGCCACGCTAGGCGGGCCTCCCACATTATCCGTGGCTAGCACAGGAGGTGAGTCACTACGTGCACTAGGTCCCGTCAAACCCACCCCATCCTCATCCCACCCATCCACGGGGTCATATTGGGGCCCAGGGGAGGGGGGGGTGTAGCTGTGTCTGCCCCTGGGAGCGACCCGTGGGGTACCACCTCAGATGCTACGACAGGCGCATTATCCTTCACTACCCACCCCAGTGCCCTGTTGGCTGCCAGCTCACTCTCCATGCTATCCCCTTGCTTATAGCCTGCCACCGATGCCCATGGTACCCTATACACCCGATCATTCCACTCTATGTCTATGACCCGCAGCGGCCAGTCTAACTTTGTGATGGCCCCAGGCCCCTGCATGGTGCCCCGTTTGCCGCTGGGCGAGCTCTCCTTGTGGAACATGACCAACTGCCCGACCTCAAAAGCGCTAGACAAATCAGGCAGCGTGGCATCCTTGAGCCGCAGCTTGGCGGCGGTATCCTGTAGATGCTGTTGGTATGCCTCTACTACCTCGGGTGAGTAGGTGCCCGCTGACAGCCCCCGAGGCGTGACTAGCCCAAAGCCCTTGACATCAAGCACGTGCCTATGGTTGCACACATGCATGAGCTCCTTGCACCACGCCGTCTTGACCGCGTAGGATTTGCCATGTGGGTTATCCTGTCGCTTGGCTGCCACAGTCTTGACATAGCTTACAGTGCGATCTATCATGCCCATATTGCCGTGATCCTCACGCCCCACGATGACCACGGCCTCCATCCCCGGCAAACCTTGCACACAGCGGAACTGCTGGTCTAGCATGAGCTCCACTACGGGATGAAAGAAAGCCAGGCTGATCTTGATAGCCCTGTGCAGGTCAGCCTCAAACATGTGAGGCAGCGGCTCAATGTAGGTGGCCTTGCTGAACCTATCCTTGACTATGAAATAGGTGTCCCCCCCTTCCATGTGCATGACATCCCCCACAAGGTACCCTCGCTCCAAGGGTGGAGTCTTGGCATGCCGCCTACGCGACTTCTTCCTGATCTTGATGCAGGCAGGACACTGAGCACGCACATTCTTCAGCTCGTTGTATAAAGGTGCCCCCAACATGTGTGCCCCCTCTACCTCGGCTTGGGCCTCATGCCCGTATGCACGGTGCATCTGGTATGCTAACAGTTTCAGGGTGACAGCCTGAGGTGCAGTGGCATTGTCAGGATTCTCAACAGGTGGGGTGACTACTGGGGTAGTGACATTGGCTAACTGGGCAGCTTCAGAGGCTGCACGAAAGGCCGCCCGTGTGAGCACCTTGCCAATGTGAAGATCCACACTAGGGTGGTGTGTACCGAGAACATCTGCCCGCCCAGCATTCTCTTGCACTGTCACAACATTCCTCATAGGCCCAACCGCCCCAGTATCTAGCTGGGGTGCTGCAGTAGTGCTTGGTCGCTCGGCGTTGTACACACCCGACCTAGAAGACACCACATTGCTTAGGTCACGCATTGTAGACCCGTGCTCAGGAAGCACGTGATCCTGGCGCGACAGAGCCAGAGCAGCATCAACGGATTGCGTGAGCACATCACGGAATGAGACAGAGGATGCAGTCACGTTGCTTTTAGGAACGACGTCAGGCTCTACGACGGCCCGGTTCAGCGTGACGCATTGAGCAAAAGAAGGGGTATCGAGCGTGCTCTCACCTGACTTTCGTGCTGCCCGTCGCTCTGCCCACTCCTCGCGTGTGCCGTGGACGACGATGCGCTTGGCCTTGCACGCCTCCACGCTGTGACCACGCAGAACGTCGTGGCACTTGCGGCAAAGGTTGTCCTCGAGCTCCAGGTCCGGGCGAACTCGGCAGTCATCCCGGACATGGCGACGTCCGAAGCAGCGCTCACAGCGTTGCTTGCGGTCAGTAGACGCCCCCTGCTGCCGCTTGGCCGGGGGATGATCACCCTGCTTGGCGTCGCCACCATGCCCGCGCTTGCGCCCTCGCTGGCCCCCGTTGTTGCCGTGGCCGACGACCTTTTTCAGGATGGCCGTAAGCTCCGACCGCGTAATTGGAGCCTCTGCGCCTGAAGAAGAAGACGCGCCGGCATCCACCTTGCGCAGGGATGGCAGAGCAGCCGAGGCAGCCGGCTTGGACTGCGCACTCTTGAAGCATGAGATCAAATACAGCATGCCCTCGTCGAAACTGACGGCACTCTTCTTTTTGAGTTCCGTCGCTATGGTCAGATGCACATCCGACGAGAGGTCGCATTTCTTGAGAAATCGATTGCACAGGAAAATGGGCTTGAGAGTATCTAGCAGCTTGTGCTTGTGCACGAAGACCTGGAAATCACGTGCAGCCCCGGGCAAATTTGCCTTATTAACTGCATAGCCCTCGAAGTCGTTGAAGGCTTGCTCGTCGGCCTCTTCCTTAGACCGCGACAAGTGGGCATCTAGACCGTTGTAAAAAACTTCCCAGGTTTGTTTGTTGTCGTCCGCAATGCGAACTAGATTGGCAATGTTTGGGTGCTTTGTTGTACTGCAGAATACTGCACGGAACTTGCCAATCAGCTCCGAATCTTTGTCTGCGCGTCCATCGCGCAGACGCTTGAGAGCAGCTAGAAAATCTGCTGCGTCGTCCGCCGTATAGTCGGCCGGTAGATCCGCGGGCACCTCCGTTTGCTTGAGAGGGCCGCGATTTAGTGCATCGTCAGCAGCAAGCATCAGATGCTTGAACTGCTTGGCCAGTTCAGGTTGCGCCACGAGGGTTTGCATCAACCTCGTGGCCTCGTCCGCACTAAAGCGTGGCAGGACGGACCCTGCGGCCTCGCCACTTGGCGTATCTGTGTGTTCGCCCGTGCGGCTCCGTGTACCGGAAGCCATCGGGATTTTTATGAATACAAGTTAAAGCCCGACCGGCTCAGCTATGGCGGTCGGTCACGTTGAGCTTGGGATAAGGTGAACACAGAGAACTGCTGTCGGAGCTGGCCCACCACTGGTTTATGTCTTAGCCAGCAAACCCTATCCGGTTAGCCGTAACCGTGGGACAAGCTAGCTGTCCGTACCGACCCGGATAAGGCCCCGGACTGGGGCCTAGGTGGCGCCGGCCCTAGGCGCCGCCCTTAGACCGGTCGACCGCATCGGACCGCCGGATTATAGCCGGCGGCTTAGCGGACGCTAGCGGAAGGCGTGCGGACGGACATGGGGAACTTAGAGCCAGATCCTAGGGCTCTAGAGTTACTCAACTTGGGGTTGGCCGGCCTGATGGGACCGGGTACGCTGACTCACAGCGTCTGCATTGTCTACTCCTGCCTGCCTAGGCGGATGTTGACTATGATCGGCCATTTGTTTATGCACGCAAGAATTTAATTACTAATAGTTATTGAATTAATCACAAGGGGTCTCACTAGTGCCGCTATATAGAAGGAAGAACGGTCAAGACGTTATCTAGCCCTCGATATTTACGGGGTCCGTCATGGGACCGTCTGAGGTACGGTGCACGTACTCCTCGCCGCCGAAAACCGTAAAGTCACTAGTAGGGGCATGCTCCAGGCGTGCGGCGCGCGCGATGGCTTCAATGACCCAGATACTACGGAGGAGGTACCCGCCGCCAATTGTGCGGATGGCCGTACGCCGAGGCCGCGGGCCGGCCGGGCGTGACTTTGGGAGTACGAGTGACGCGAGGACGTTAGGGGCCGCGGGTTCCACAAATGGAGGGAGACTTGCGTCGTCCTCGTGGGAGAACAGTGCACGGTAAACTAGATGGGCGTGGGCTGTCTGATGATATGACTCGCCGTAGCCGTGCACTCGTTTGCGGATGAGCTTGACAGCCGCGCGGTACCGGGCCGTTAACTCGCGAGCTTTCTCGCCAGGGTATGCGTTTTCCAGTGTTAGAATGTCGATTTCCTTTGGGGATAATCCCTTACGAGGAAAGGGGACCCCCATGCTGGGGTACCATTTTGGGGTACAATAGCGACACGAAATAAAAATCAAGCCCACTGGGGTCAGTGACTTGATGATTTTAGGCCTCTAAGAATTAAAGAAGTAGGCCAAAACAAATTAGAAACAATAAAGCATGATTTAATTAAGCAACACTACTCGGGTCTACCGCCTGTATCCTTATCATGGCCTGTTTATTTTCCCTCTATCAGTACTGCTATAACCACCCAATACGAGGCGGGGGTGACTACTGGCACGCGTCACCCTTGTACTCCCTAACTAGATGTCGTAAACGGCTGGGACGATTGTCCTACTTGTCTAGTGACTTGTGACAAGGCAGGAGAGGGACACTGTTCAGGAGACGGAATGACAGGGGTACATCGAGCGCGGCGAGTAGGGTTGGTGACCGGGTGCCCACGTCTATGGAGTCCTTCTGGGGCACGCAAGTTATCTATAAGGTATTCATATGCTGCATCCAATGAGTGGAAACCTGGGTATTCACACTGTGGGATCCCTGAGGTTAAGTTACTGGCTGTAACCCAACTAAGTACTATGCCTGCAAACGTAGGGGTGATTACAGCATAGAAGGGGTAGTTACTACCTGTACCACTGGGACGCCAAATGGAACTAAGATCACGGGGTACTCGTTTCTTACTATGGGATGCAGAGGATTGGGACGAGCTAGCAGATTGGGGCACACGCATTATGATACCATATTACTAATGACAGCCTACTCAAGCACATACCTTGGTAACTGAAAGGGCCAGAGGGGGACCGTGTGCAGGGTGGGTAGGTTTTTCTCAGGGGGTACAGGGGCAGCTCACGTAGGTGGGACGCGAGTGGAACACTTTTCACCTAGGAGAGACACCAGGTTCAGGTACGTGGAACAGCCATGTTTCAGGTATTCATGTAAGTGGGACAGGGTAGCTTTCAAAATTCAGTGTGGTGGGACAGTTACATGTTCAAAATTCAGGTCGGTGGGACAGGCAAATTTTCAATTACATGTAGGTGGGACACATGTTCATACACATACAAAACACAGGTTGGTGGGACATGTCCCACCGAGTTGTGTGGCATGGATGTGTAACACCTATAATGCGCTAGTTTCAGCTATACTGTCTGCACTCGTTTCAGTGCTATATAAACTGTGTCGGAAAGGTCACGGCAAGCCCTACCTAGCCTATTCAAGGTGTGCCAGAAATACGGCAGGCGGGTGCGATTATTAATGACGCAACCGGCAACCCTAATACCTCCGTTTACAACATGATGGCCAGATATTAAAAACATGAAGGGCAGTTGGGCCCACAGGGAAAAGTCTACATCGCAACAAGGCACCATGCGACTCCGTAGTCAGCGATCACAAACGTTTGCTTCACCCTTTCCGTGCGCTTCTGCTCATGCTGTTTAGGGTACCTGCACATAAGAAACGTGCCAAGACACACAACCACACACCATAATAATGCATTACAAATGCGAAGTACAATGTTGTTGTTGTTGGTGGTGGTTGTTGTTGTTGTGGTGGTGGTGGCGGCGGCGGCGGCGGTACATGGTGGTGGTGGGGGTGGGGGTTGGGGTGGGGGTGGGGGTGTGGGGGTGTGGGGGGGGGGGGGTGCGTCCCTGTGTTGTGGTGCGTGTGCGTGTGACAGTGCATATGTACGCGTGATGTGTGATGGGTGATGTGTGATGTGCGATGTGTGATGGGTGATGTGTGATCGATGTGTGATGTGTGATGTGTGTGTGCTCATACGCCTACTAATATGTTGGCCCATTTGATCATGCCGACGTGACCTGTCGCATGTGTGCGGTAGACATATGTACTGCATGCTACCTAGTCACACATGGCATGGGTTTGCAGAGTTACATACAGAGTGTACATTCTTGTCACATAAATGGTCCAGTATATCTTGGAGCCAAATGCATGCAACCCATGCAACGATACTTACTTGACCACCATGCGCCAGTGGTTGTCATACTTCTTTGCATACGGGTCCTGTGGGTCAGGGTTTCCGTAGTACGTCAGGCCGTCACCATACAAGGTGAAAACCTGGTATTTGGCCCAGTCCGCCGTTGTCAGCACCTCGGCATGCTTTGCCACAGTGCGCTGTGGCGGAAGCTCGAGAGGAGGGAGAGAAGGCTTGGACTTTTTCTTGGCTGGGCGGGTGGCCTGATCCGTTGGTGGTGGTGCTCCCGCGGCTGGGTTGCCGACCCCTGCTGCCCCCACCTGGTCGGCTGCCCCCCCCCTTCCCACCACGTCAGCTGCCTCACATCCGGCCTTGTCCCAGGTTGCCTTCACTGCTCCAGCCTTCTTGCATCATGAGCAATATCTTTCAAATAAAGGGGGGGCAGCTGGGATATCGCCAAGAAATGAGCAAGACTGCTAGTTTCCAACCCTTACATAATTCATGATCACCCGTTGCTGGGTGGTTACGCTGCATCATTTGGCTGCATGCAACGAAGAAGACCATTACATACTTTCGGCTCTTCCACGTCAAATTCTCACGGGGCCGGGCTGCATGCATACTCATGAAACAATCGAAACTCAGCAAACTAGTGCGACATGTACAAAATGCAGCAGGAAAAATACCGACAATTATGATGGAAATAAACTTACGCGCACAAGCGCGCGGTTGACCATGTACCCCTTGCTCCGATACTCGCGAATCTCAGTGGCCACCTCTTTCTCCACCAAGGGAAACTTGGCCGTAGTCGGGTTTCTGACACGACTTGGGCACTTCTTCCCCGCTAGCTTGGGGTTGTCTGCTGCAGCCTTGATGGCCGCCTCCTCTGTGAGCATGCGGTTGAAGGTTGAAATCGGGATGGGGGGGTCGCTAGTTTTGCAGAATTGGCGCTGCGACAATCCGCTCTCGTGAAAGGCGTCCAGAATCTTCCGCTTGGTGCGCATATCCCTGAACATGTAATTTCATCTCGCGGCGCACGGCTTACTTTTTCGCCCTTGTCAGCTGGTTTGTCGGAGTTAACCAGCCCCGCTTCTGATGCCGTGGTTAGCCCTGCCTGTCGTAGTTGCTTTTCCCTCGTCCTCGGTGACATGCGGCACAAGAAAGCTTGCAGGTCCAGACCTGCGGGGGCCGGGCATCACGCGAGCCGCCGACAGCTGGCCCTGCGGATGATGGACTGCACTCCGGCTCGCCTGACCCGCTCGCCATAGCGGCTCACCGTATATAGTTAGAGACCTCAGACCACGGATGCAGTCACGTGTTCAATAATTAGTTAATTGATCATTAACTGATGCAGCTGACTAGCACTCTCTAACAAAAGTCACGTGCCAACGTACTGTACGTAGCCAGCGTGTGCCTCTCTCACCTCCTTACAGTATACCATGTTAATTACGCCGGCAGAAGGGGAATTCATAAGGTGGGGCGCCTACAGTGCCACGTGTACTGATGTACGGTTATTGTGGATGCGACAGCCCACCGACCAACACAGCAAGGTGGGCCACCTGTTCCACGTACTCAGATTTTGGAAGAGCCAGTCCCACCAACGCAGCAACTCAACGCAGCAAGGTGGGGCACCTGTTCCACGTACTCAGATTTTGGATGGGACTGTTCCACCTACGCAGCAAGGTGGGGCACCTGTTCCTCGTACTCAGATTTTGGATGGGACTGTTCCACATACGCAGCAAGGTGGGCCACATGTTCCACGTACTCGGATTTTGGATGGGACTGTCCCACCTACGCGGCAAGGTGGGGCACCTGTTCCACGTACTCAGATTGTGGTTGAGACCGTCCCACAGGCGCATACAGCCCACTTCCACGGCTACGTGGTACGCGAACCGTCCCACTTTCACGGCTAAGTGGTACGCGAACCGTCCCACTTTCACGGCTACGTAGTACGCAAACGTCCCACTTCCACGTGGTGTGGGAACAGCCCAAGTACCCGTGAGGCGGTGTACTGTACTGTGTACATATACACACAAGTGGTCACATATCACTACCAAGACCTATATTTCACTACACCGCACATACGTATTGTATATAATTCGACGTGGCTTTATTATCAGGTATCGTTAACTGCATAAATACTTGCACTACGTGAGCAGCTAGCGGTACAATATAGCTTGTTTTTCTTCTTGAAACAATGGATTAAAGCGCTTCATCATGGTTCAGAGGCAGATTCGGAGGCTGCTTATGAGGCAGCTTCCGGGGCCTCTACACCGGTGAAGGTCCAGCCCAGCGTTGATGTTGATGATGAGTTGAACTCCACCCCAGACCTAGCGTCCTCTACAAATGATGAGGACATAAGTACCAAGGCATCGCCTTCAGGTCTTACAGTGATCCAGGAAGAACAACCAGCTTCTGCATCCTTGGCTTCTGAGACTCACAACCGGCAAGGGAATGAAGCGGAGGCCGTTTTGGCAAGAACAGATTCCGGGGGGTCTTCAGATTCCGGGGATTCGGAGAAGTTTTGGAAGCTGGTGCGCACCCAGAAAGGCATTCTCTTACCGACCAAGAAGCCGGGGCAGTTTCTACACGTCGCAGCTGGTTCAAGCTCTGAGCCCAGCGATTCAAGTTCTGAGGATAATGAAGGGAATTCCAGTGACGAAGAGTGGTCCGTGGACGTCAGCTCTGGTCAACCCGATGTCGGTTCTTTGCAAATATGACTGAACACAGGTGCGTGATTCAGAATCCTTCCAATCACGAATCCCGTTGCTGGGTTCCCCATGATGGCCATTGTGCTGATGCTTAAAGGGTTTTCGCATGAGTAAATGTGAGGCCATGTGCATTATAACCGCGTTGTTCAGTTTGGGGTAATTCCAAGTGTGGGCACAAAGTTTGCGCATTCATTCATTGTGTTCATGTAGTTCTGTTTTGTGCAACCATGCACTACATGCAGGCTGCAGGCTAGGCGTATTGTGTTGATGGACAGTTTTTTGCAAGCACGATCGAATGCGAGGCCTTGTGAATTTTAATACCTGCGTGGACGTCATAGGCAATCATGCATACATGGGCGTGTGCATAATAAAAATGCTGTCAATTTTCACAACCATACACGTGCAGGCACACACATGGCCGTGTGGATGATGTGAAATTTTTTGCCACCATGTATATGCATGGCCATGAGGTGCGGCATGGTTATTCATGATTCCTTACTTGAAAATCTGGCACCCTTTTTACACCATTACAACAACCATGGATGCATTCTCTTGCCCACATCTTGCTAGCACGGTAATTGTTTGAGTCAATCTTTTATGATCCTAATCCAAAGCTTCCGAGTTATGACGTGGTTGTACATGTGCATCACTTGGATTATGGCGATTGCAGACCCAGTCATCAAGTTTCGCACGTACGAGCGCTTGGCTGACCTGGAGCCTGTTGTCTTGTACATGATTGCCCGAATTCTCCCGATTTCTGGCCTGCGCAGGTTGTCTCCTTGATGATGGCGGTGGCGACTGCACCACGATGTCATTTCTTATCGTGGTGTTGTTATGTTGTTGTTATATGGTGGGGGTGGGGGTGGGGGTGGGGTGGGTGGTGGGGTGGGGGTGGGGGTGGGGGTGGGGTGGGGTGTGGGGTGGGTGGGGTGGTGGGGTGAAGTGGGGTGAAGTGGGGTGGGGTGGGGGTTCTAACCCCACCCCCATGCATCATATAACAATAACAATGTTGTCATACAAATCTGCAAGAACTACCATATTTGCACTTGATTGATTTAATTTCCAGCGTATTATCGGTTGCACACAGATCAAGTGTCCCTACGCCATGAGCAAACGTGCAGAATAGGTAGCATGCCCCATAGGAGTAATAGGGACATGTATGTATAACATATGTAGGAGTATGACACATAGAGCCCATATGTGCGTAGCCACTACATTCAGGAAGTGGGACACATAGAAAATACATTA
>RPFO01001464.1:0-85000 GCA_009746045.1 Mesostigma viride
CCGGGGGGACGGCACTGGGCAGGACACACAGAGTAAACACATCAAGGACCAAGAACAGCCAACCAACTGGCCAGAATATGAGGGCGACTCTACATACCGGAGGGACAACACCCTCAGGTCGGGCCTAAGGCCCTCTATCTAGTGGCCATCCGTCTGGTAAGTGCCACGAGAGGCCAGCAGGACCTCCAGGTAGGCCTGGTAGTGAGCCACATCCTCAACATTGTCATGCCTATCTACAGTGAGGAAAACATCGGCCCACACGCCGTCAGGAAAGAGGCCCAGGAAGGCCCAGTAATACCTATGCTGCGTGAGGACGACCTGGCCACGGGCCCAGTCCAGAAAGCCACAGGCAAAGAGGCGAAGGAAAGGCTCTACCGCGATCAGGCAAAGGGCCCGCAGGAGGAGGCAATGATACCGAATCCGAGGGCGCAGACCCGTCGGGAAGAACAGGTCCACCAGGGGCTCCACGTTGGACGGCCACAACCGGATGTGCCGAACCTCGCGGGAGCGCCACCGACGAACACACTGTCGCGACCCGAATGTCTCTAGGTAGTCGCTGGCACGAGGAGGAGGGTGACCGCGGGAGTCTAGACCCTGGCCCGGGATAGGCGCCGGGCGGCGGGCATCCCACTCAAGGATGGGCTGGAGGACCGTAGTGTACGCCGCACCCGGCACCGCAGGAAACTCTACTGTAAGGGCATCCGAAGCCATAATGCCCAGAGGGGGAGGGTAAGCCCACTGAAACCCACCGTAGGTGTCCAAGTCGTTGTGGCGCCTCGCCCAGCGATACAGGACGCGCCGGACCAGGATCTCACCCTCGAACACCGGATCAGCTAAAATAACCATGTCGAACGGAGGCCGATCAGTCTCAATGGGTAGGCCACGATCCCGGGGCGCCCGACACACCTGGGAGAACCCATAGGACATGGGAGAGATGGCAAGCTCAGCAGAGGCGCGCGGCAGGTCACACTGTCGGCAGGCGAGTGCGGACATACCATACCCCGGAATGGGCGTGTCACGCGACTCCGGCGTCGCGTGCACCACAGAAGGAGCCCTGTCCCGATCACCCTGGGACAACTCCCTGAGGGAATCGGCAGCGCGGGTGGCGCGAGGATCCTGACCGGTGGACCGAACAACCGCGGCCAAAGACCGCGAGGCCGAAGGAGGAGGGACCGGAGCAGGGGCTGACGCAGGGGCAGGAGCCGACACCGACGCAGGGGGCACTGGTAAAACAGGAGGTCGCGCCGGACCTGAAGCCAGAGAGGGCCGTGACGGACCCACCAACGACGCAGGCGCGCCGGTCTCCGTTGCCGGTGCACCCTCAGGCCACATGTTGAAAATGGGGCCCGTAGGGACAGGCAGTCCTGCATAAGATTGACTACCATCCAGGCCCCAGTCAGGAACCGGAATCCTCTGCGGAGGACCACCCTCCCAAAGTCTGGGAAGCCGCTAGTATCGCCAAAGAAACCCCGCGACGTCTGCGCCTGAGCGGGAGGAGGCTCGGAAGCAGCGACGGAGGGCGAGCTAACAGGGGCAGGAGACTCCCGCGTAGGCGCAGGTAGAGCGGTAACAGGCGCAGAGGCAGCAGGAGTCGCAGGAGCCGCCGGAACCACAGCGACCGCGGGCGCAGGCGAAGCCGTAGTCGCCGGGGCGACAGAAGGGGTAGGGGGCGCGGATCCAGCCGGCGTGGCCGGGACCTGCGCCTGGGCCGCAAGGAAGGCCCCAAACGCCGTGGTCAAAGACTGGATCTGAGCCTGCATAGCCGAGACCGTCGCCGAAAGAGGATCAGGCAAACCCGAAGGGGTAGGCTCCACTGCGACATCCCGGGTCGACCGAGGGGACGACGGGACCGGAGAGGGAGGGACAGACACCGAGGAGGCGGACGCAGCGCTCGAGGCAGAATAATCTGGAGTATAATGTACCTCGGCTGGGGCGCCCGAAGGGGTAGGACCACTAACCGCTAGTCCCGCCGACTGATCAGCTATCTCCATGAACTCTACGGCCCGTAAAAGGTCGCAGGGGTTCTCGTCTACCTCAGCATCACCCTCAGCTGGAAGCCACGGGAACACCTCCCGTAGGCAGGTACGGCCCACAGGAGTGGAGAGGTAGGAGAACACACGGCAACACCGGAGAACCGCATCTATCTGCCCCAAGGCGGGACAGCTGGAACCACACCCCAACAAACAGTGTCCGGCATCATCGAAACCGTGCAGGACAAGCTGGTGCGGCTCATCAGGGGAAGGACCATACCACGTGACCCCGAAGAGGGCCGCCCTGACTAAGCTCGCATGTTGGGCCTGAAGGGCCGGCTGCACAACGCCACCCCGGTAACATGATCGCGACACCCAACGGCCCGGAAGGGCCTCGAAATACAGCTCAGGGTCCGGTAGGGGCAGGGACGGCAGCGGGCTCTCAGCCGGAGGGGTAGGCTCTGTCATGACGGCTGCGGAGGGGAGGGGACAACCAACCACCCGTCGACAGCAGACATAACATAAGAGAGGAGAAGGCCTACGACTAGAGCTTGTGCAGGGTTTTATATTCCTGCAGCAGGCGACTACACCCATCTAGCTCACTCTCCGTATACCAAACCTTATCTACTTCACTACGAGCATACATCCACTTCACTTTATACTGACGCTGGGTACCGCGGCCCTTTTTGATATCTCGATGGGCCACGATGCTTTCTACTTCGTCTTCTACTTCCCCAGTGTCAGGATTATGCTCTAAAGGGGCAGGCGCTAACTCCCTGCCAGCGAACGTACTAGGGTGGTACAGTTTAAGCTGGCTCCTATGGAAGGTGTTTGAATGCGTTTGCCAAGAGGTAGGGATATCGACCTTATACAAGAAATTTCCTACCCTAGACAACACATGGAAGGGTCCTAAGAAGGCAGGCCTAAGTTTGACCTTCAGTTCTGCTTCAAACTTATGAGCAAAACGGCCAACACGGGGGCCTTCTACTAATACTAGATCTCCTACTTCTATCTCAGGTGCTCGTCTATCTAAGGAGGCACGCAACCTAGCAAGGTACTTAGCCTGAGCTTTTTGATACCCTGAGATCGCGTGGTCATGAGCAGTTTTCATTCTATCTAGTAAGGACTGTACACCTTCTACAGTATCTCGGGACACATCATCCTTGTCCCGTAGAGGACTAGCTAAGAGAGAGGTAGGGGTAAGGGGCTGTCTCCCAGTATCTAAGAAGAAGGGCGTATATCCATGCGCAGCTTGGGGACAATTGTTGAGGGAGAACTCTACCAAACATAAATAATCCTCCCAATCACTACCCGAGCCATTAACATAGTGCCTAAGCGCTTCTTCTACTACTCTATTAAGACGCTCTACTAAATGAGAGGAGGAGGAGTGGTAGGCAGTACCGTAGGTAACCTTGGTACCGATGGCAGCGAAAAACTGCTGCCAAAAATCTGAGGTAAATAATTTATCCTTATCACTAATAAACTGCCTACTCAATCCATGATATCTATATACATTATTGAGGTATAGGCGTGCGCAATCACGTGCGGTGAGTTCTAAAGGACACGGCACAAGATGGCACATACGAGTAAAACGATCTATGAACACAAGGATTTGGGCATTGCCCCTATCATTCTTTCTAAAAGGTCCTACAAAATCCATCATGATAGAATCCCAAGGCATGATAGGGTCAGGCAAGGTCCTAGGTTCTGCTATCTGTCCTACATTATTGGGTTTCATTTCCTGGCAAGATTGACAAGTTCTAACATACTCATCCACATCCTTATAAAGGGAAGGCCAGTAATAAGAGCGGGCTACTAGGTCCCGTACCCGTTTACCACCCTGGTGAGCAGCTAAGTCATGCAACTCAAAGAGCAAGGAGGAGCGACAGATAGGAGGGACATACAGGCGCCATTGAGGGGGAGAATCTGCTATCTGCACATATAAAAACCCACCTACAAATTTACAAGGGTGCTTGCCTAATTGTTGGGGATGTGCAGCAATGGCAGCTAATGCTTCCGGCTCAGTGGCCGTAAATCTACTAATAAGGCGTTCAAGATCAGAGGTAGGCATCGCTACAGAAGTATCCAGAACAGGTTTAAAGAGATCTCCTACCGCCTTGCCGAAGAGAAGGGGAGGTCCTAGGGGGACTACGTTTTCATAAGACTTTCCTGACCTAGTCGCTATATGGCTAAGCGGTATAGAAATTTTATTTTTCCCCTCCCCCCCACCGAGGCCACAGGAAGGGCCTCACACGGGAGAGAGAGTCCTACGTGAGAAAGGAGATCAGGCATGCGAACAGCTGTATGAAAGAGGTAGGCATAGGAATCATCATCAGGTAGTTCACCATAAGGGGTTACACCCATAGTAGTAGGAACTAGAGTAATATTGAGAACATCAAGGTCCTCGAAGAAGGAATAGTCTGCACGACGAGAGAGTGCATCTGGTACTATGTTATCTACACCCTTGACATACTGAAGTTTAAAAGGGGAAAACTGTGCTAAAAATTCCATCCAGCGCGCTTGCCGAGGGGTAAGGTTGGGTTGGGAGAGAAGATGGGTAAGGGGACGATGATCCGTTTGGATAACTAACCTATAAGGATCTAGCTCACAGGGTTCATTCAGGCAGACATCAAATTGAGCACCTTTAAGGAAGTGCTGCCACGCGTGGCAACAATACACCACCGCTAAGAGTTCCTGCTGGTGGACGGGATAGTTACGCTCCGCAGGGAGCATTGTCCTAGAGATATATTCAATTGGCTGTAAGCCCTGACCCTGATCCTGGAGAAGGACACCACCTATAGCTACTTTACTAGCATCTGTAGCCACAACAAAGGGTTTAGTAGTATCCGGTAGGATGAGTACAGGAGGGGAAAGGAGTAGGGATTTTAGGCACTGAAAAGCAGACTGACACTCACTACTCCAAACAAAGGGGATATCCTTCTTTAATAAATGATTAATAGGGGCTGCTATAGTGGCGAAACGCGGGATAAAACGCCTATAGTAAGAAGCAATTCCTAGGAAACTACGTACACCTTTAACGTCGGTAGGAGTAGGCCATTCCTGAATTGACTTAGTTTTATCCGGGTCGGTAGCGACCCCGGCATCTGACAGAACGTGCCCTAAAAATGGGACACTCCTACCCGAACGCACTTTAGCACGGCGCGCCCACAAAGAATTTTCAGCCATTATTTCTAATACTTTCTTTAAATCACGTAGGTGCGTTTCAAAATCAGGAGAGTAAATAAGAATATCATCTAAGTAAGCTTGAGCACAAGAACGGTCATGCTCAGATAAAGAAACAGAGGAGAAGGAGGGATCCTTTAGATCAGAGGACACCTGAGGAAGATGAGAATTTCCCATAACAGGTCTAAGCACTTCATTCATTAACATTTGAAAAGAGGCAGGCGAGTTACAGAGTCCCATAGCCGCTACTCTAAACTGGTAATGACCAAAAGGGGTAGCAAAGGCGGTTTTATGGCAATCCTCAGGAGCTATCCGCAACTGCCAAAAACCATCCGCACAATCCAGTACTGTGAAACAAGTGGAACCTTTAACCTTATTAAATATATCGTCAATACGAGGTAGAGGGTATTTAGATTTCACAGTAATATCATTCAACTTCCTATAATCAGTAACTAGGCGAAACTTGCCATTTGGCTTAGGAACTAACAGGACACCAGCTGAGTAGGGGGAGTTACTAGGCTCTATCAATCCTGCTTCTAATAATGACACTAAAATCTGTTTTAGTTCCTTTAACTCGGTAGGGCCCATTCTATACATCGGAGAGTGCGTAGGAACTGCACCGTCCTTGATAACTACACGGTGTAAAACAGAACGAGGAGGAGGATAAGAAGGAGTCTTTTCTTCAAATACTTTTGAGGAATCTATCACAGCCATGTATCTTACTATTTCATTTTCAGTAAATCCTACTCCTATTGTATCCACTGTATTTACATCTATATCCACACTATTGTTAGTGCTAGGTATCTGTTGTACTTCTAACTGAAGGAACATACATAATAGGTATCCATTTTGCTTTAATTCAGAACGTAATTCGTCATTTGACATTATTACTTCAGGTATAGGTCTTACAGGAGGATCAACAGGTGTAGGAGGAGTAATATCTACCAAGGATAAATTTTCCAATCTATAATGACGTTCAGGTACCCAGTAAGAGCTATCTGGAAACCAAATGACCATGGTATCATAATTAATAGTAATCTTATTATCCTGGTGCCAATCTAATCCTAGTAATACATCAGCGGTAGTGATAGGGCCTATAGTGGCCGTCAGGTTGACAGTACGTCCTTGTATAACCATGGGAAGGGACACCGTACCCGGGGAATGACTGGTGCGACCATCAGCATAATGAACAGTAACGGGTTTGGTGTGAGGGGTAGGGACTAGTCCTAAACGTCTAACTAGGGCCTCGCTCACAAAGGAGCTAGCCGCACCGCTATCTACCAACACAGAGACATTCAAGAGTTCATCAGCATGCAAGAAGGGGTCTACAACAGTGTGAGGGACGGTTAAACCACCATTCAAGAACATAAGAGGACGCACACGTAGTGGTAGGGATGATTCAGCTCCTACAGAGGTTATAAAAACAGGCAAGCAAAAATTAATATCTGGGGTACTATCTAAGGACCTGTCCAGGTTACCCCCGGCTGACAGGCCTACTGTTCCCCTCCCCCCCAAATCCATAGGAACGAACCCCGAAGAAGACCCTGGCGGAAAAGCCACTGCTGGAGGGTCACGAGGGATTGAAGAGGGTGCGGGAGCCTGATTATCATAGGGGAACCCTGGGGATCCTGTCTGCACAGCATTCAGCCTACTAGGGGTAGCTGAAGGAATGCGTCCTGAAGTGGGACGAATAGGAGCACGCTGAGGGGTACGAGGAGGGCGAGCGTCGGGATGAGGGGGAGCACCCGAAAGGAACTTGGGGCACACGTTTAAGGTGACCTACTTCCTTACAATGATAGCAGGTAATATGAGAGACATCCAGAGCTGAAAGGTCAGTCACACAGATATCTAATTCTTCTACATAGGAGTTTCCTCCTCAGGGGTAAGGCTTATATTATTAATACGGGAACGGGTAGGAAGAGAAGGTGTGGAGAAGAAATCTGCTACTCGTAAAAG
Organism: Mesostigma viride; assembly: GCA_009746045.1. Classification (NCBI taxonomy): domain Eukaryota; kingdom Viridiplantae; phylum Streptophyta; class Mesostigmatophyceae; order Mesostigmatales; family Mesostigmataceae; genus Mesostigma; species Mesostigma viride. Next base: position 7,110 of record RPFO01001464.1, read on the forward strand.
ATGCTGACGCACATGCTTGAGGGGCAGGTCAGTAAAACGGTAGGCAGAGAACTGGCGCTTGACTTCACGCAATAAGGGTCTACTGAGGCCCTGAAGGAAGCGAGCACGTACTTCTGCACCCGACAAATCCCTAATTCGTACCATCTGAGCATCAAACTCTTTCATATATTCTTTGAAGGACTTGGTACCCTGCTGCAAGGTGCCAAAGGATAATCTATCCTGCCAATCTGCATCGGGAGGGACTAAATGGTTCTCTAAACGCTTGAACAATTCTGCTACAGAGTTTGGGTAGGCATGAGAGGCAAGAGACTCACACTGGATGAGGTTAGCAAGTTCAGGAGTAATGCAGGTAGTAAGATAATGAGGAACTAGTACAGCATCAGAGAGGCGCCACCTATTGTGGTTCTGCCAGGACTCTGTGTTCTGGGTGAGCAACATAATGAAGGTGAAAAACTGTTGAGGGGTAGACTTGACATCCAGCTTAGGAAGGTTGGCAAAGAGGGGAAGAGCAGGAGGCTTAGGGGGATTAGAAGAATCAGTTTTTCCCATAGGGCCACTATCTTCCACTGCTACATAAGCGGGATAGAAGGAAGGGATAGGAAAAGTCTTGGGTAGGGGTCTGGAGGGAGCCACCGTTTCCGGATGGTGCCCATAGGAGAAGGGGACAGTATATTGCTCACGAAGAGAGGAATAGGCAAAATGATCATAATTCCTATCATCTAGGGGCATGGTACTGAAATCATTATTAACTTCTAAATCAGCCACACGGGTAGGAACCTGGGCAGCCTCATAGGCCGTCTCAGGGTAGGACCAGGAAGCAGGTGGGAAAAAGGGGACTGCACTAGGGCGCCCAGAAGGGCCGACAGGGGCCGAGGTACGACCCGTGTTAATAGCAGGCATTGAAGGCACAGGGTGGGAAGGAGGCCTAGGAGCATTGTTAGTGTGTGAGGACCTGCTGGAGGGGTGAGCCAAGGTTGCAGAAGGGGCAGGGGCCTGGTTCACAACGAAAGAAGGTTCCTCACTAAATCTGACTTGGGAAATACGTTGTTCATAGGTAGGTGGGGTAATTGAGGGACGACGGCGACCACCAGCAGCAGGAGAAGGCGGTGAGGTACGCAGAATACCTTGAGGAGTGAGATGGTGTACCGTTTCCAAGGAGTCCCGTCGGTTACCACGAGTATTGTTATTGTTAATGTTATTAGTAGTATTATTATTATTATTATTGGTAGGTATAGGCGACATATCTCCACCCACTGGATCCATCTTTAATTACGTAAAGGAATAGGAATCAAAAGAAGAAAGCAACAAAAGAAAAAGGAAAAACCTTGAAGGTCTGCAGCAGGAACAAAATTAAAATCAATCCTTTTTAACAACAGTAATGGATAGGGAACCGAATTCCAAGGTGAGAGGAGTATCTAAGCTAGAAGAGGATGCAGCCCTCTTAGGGGGAGACGAAGGAGGGGTAGCAAAATCTAGAGCTTCTACAGGAGGGCGACCATGAGGAGTAGAACGTACGTGTAGGCCTAGATCTGATACGCTATGGTCTATAAGGAATTGTTGAGCTTCCTCGAAGGTAACAAATTTCTTATACCTAATTACATTATATGTACGGTTTTGCACTATCTTCCTAGCATCTGACCAAGAGAGGAAAATGGCTGACCATTGAGGGGTAATAACCACGTAATACTTAGCTAAACTATTATCACTAGATGAATGGGAAGGCGCAGTAAAAACACGACGTTGACTCATGATAACTCACCTGGCGTGTCTTGTGATGTCAAGCTAGACGAGGTAGGGGTAGGCGACTTAGCTTGACGATCTGGATCACCGAAAGAAGAAGGAGGGCGGGAGTTTCCAGCTCTCGTCCTAAGTCAGCGGCCGGATATCCCAGCGCTCGTCCTAACACAGCGCCCCGTAACTCTGCGGGTGCGGCCGTCTAATAAAGCAGCAGCACAAGGAAAAAGGTGTAGGTACGGCGACGCTAATCGTCTCCGAACAGTAATACTCCCCGATCTAAGGCAGGAAACAACCGTAAGCAGGAAAACAAGGCGAAGGACAGGCTAACTACGAAAGGATTTATCCGCTGTGAGCAGGTCTAGCTTCTAGGTAAAGCGTGTCCCGAAACGGGCAGCACGACGCTCCTAGCTTGAAGGCGACCCGCCCATTACCTATCAAGGAAGTGTCGACTTCTTGTTCCTGGACGCGGAAGGGGTCTTGAAAAGGTGTATGTGGCAAGGGATAGTCGTCTCGTTCACTACCTACTGAAGTTCCTCCGGAACCATTGTTACGCCGCGGATATCTACCTCCACCTCTACCTCTAATGGGCCTGATACTACCTAAACTGGTCAGGCCTCCTCTACTTAACCCTCTGGCGAAAGACGAACGTGACGGAGCTGATCTCAATGCATTAACGTAAGTGTTGCTATAATACGCCATACAACCATTTACCAAAACCCGTTTACTCCAGGAATAGAGGAAGGAAACACAACTACACTGCCGTGACCCAAGCCTAAATGTGTCAATTCACTTAACACACGCCGAGTGACCACACAAGGAGTGGAACGTGCATAAATGGTCACCAACGGTCCAACAGGCTCGGGCCGACCTGGCCCTCGCCTGCAGAACCACAGAAACACAGGCAGGTGCACAGATGCACGCCGGTCCACTACATTCTACAAAAGGATAAGGACCACTAATATAGTACGCGGCGCGGCGCCCAAAGGCACCCAATATACCACAGTACTGTTACGGGGACAATCATGTCCAAACTAGAACTGCACGTAACCTAGGAACAACCGAGGCCATGGACCTAATTTACGTCCGTAACTACAACGAATTGTTACGCGACGTAACAGATGCCCACACCATAAACCTGGAATATGCTTTAGAAGAGTTGGCTAGGCATGTAGAGCTACCTGCCTCATTGTTGTGCACACACGCAACAGGTTGCCCGTGTCGAGGTAAGGCAAGGGCACATGACGTTCCCAGCCACCTCCTTGTACATTGTGGTCGAATTGGGCATGGTCAGGAGCCTTTTGGATGGCATAGGAAGTGTTAGTGTGCCTTAATACTCACTAATACCTTCCTTAGCGTCTGCACAGGTGGCCAACTGCCAAAATTAATAACTGCTACAGCTGAGCTCAGAATGCCACCAAACTTTGACAGTGCCTTCTATGGTCATGACAGAATTTGACTTGTGCTTTTCAGGCCTAATTGATGTGTTATGAGTGTGTATGGGGACGCCCCGCCTAAAAAAGCGTATTTTTGGCCCAAAAATTAATAACTCAAAGGGATGTGCTGATTTTGTTGATCCAATTAGGTAGAAACAATGTCCCATGACATTTTTATATGGGGTGTGCTTTTTTCATGCAACTGGTTCTCCCACTGTTCTGGGCAAGATGTGCCCCGGACAGCGTTTTTTGCTATTTTTAGCTCATAGCCGGTGTATGGCTGGGGGTAGTACCCCCAACAAGTGGTGGTATGCATGCCCAAACATCATGTTTATGGTCCCCAAACATCATTCAGTGGTTGTCAGTTGCATTTCTGTAGTTATTAGGGGGGGTAAGATTTGATATATTTCTATGGGACCCTCCCCTTAATTAATTAAACACGTGCTCCCGTTGGGGAGTCACGGAGCACCGAAGTGCTTGTAATCCCTGTGTGTGCACTACAGGAGAAAGGGCAGAGACCCCCAGTCTCCTTCATGCCAAAGGCATGCCACAACTGCATTCGGGCGCGCTAGCTAAACAGACACGCTAACGATCCGGCAAACTGTGGGTGCAATAAGACCCATGTAAGCGTAGCATAACAAGTATAGCGTGGGCAAGTAATCTGAACATAGCCAGGGCGTAGCATGGCTGTACTAGGACTAGGCTAAGGCTATGGCTGGTTGTGTACCGTGCGTTGGTGGCACGTGACTAGAGTATACTCTCACCTTCCTTTCCAATATGGCAATTTGCTAAGAAGCTGATGCCAGCTTGTTAGCTTCTAGGCACATGCCGGATGTCGTTACTAAAACAGGCGTGTCAGATCCGGCACATAATAAAGCGTCTGAGCAAGCTCATGTCCAAAGGATTATATATGGAAAACAAATGTCAACACATTACCAACAACTTGACCTCGGCGCATTTAGCATGCCAGCCACAAACTACACGAAATTGTACGAAATTGCTAGGAATGTGACGATGCAACCGAAAGAAATGGAGCGCTTCCTGCAGGGAAACTGCCCGAAAAAAAGGCGAAAGGCCGACGTCAATGCACCTGCCTGCGTGGAAATGTTTCATGAATAAACTGGCACGCAAGCTCGAACAATAAAAGACATCATCCATTGATCAGGCGAACAAGAAAGGTGCGCCTTCCGTGAATACGTCGAAGGCGACATGCGCAGGCCTGCGTAGGTTCTTACCTTGAATGCCGGAAATGTAAAAGAAACCGGGAAGCTTCGGCACAAACTCGACAACATGCACCATTAAGTAAGCTTCATAATCGGTCTTTAGAGCCTACGTTGCCTCACAATAGCTGCCGTAAACCTGCATTAAATTTCATGATCCGCAAGAGAAATTATATCCTGGACCCCCGCGCCCGTAGCCGTTCGAGAAATTAGTGATATTGCAAACCGTAAACTTTCCGCCATGAAATGAGGTCATCAACTAATCTTCTGCGAAATTCAAGCATTTTTTCTAGCTGTTTACGTGCCATATCGATTATAATATTGCATAAAGGCATGCCGCCATGGCCACCTCCGCGAGTGTTGAGCGGTCCGGGCACACATTATACACCGTACGGACGGTACCGCGAATTTTTTGGCGCGGAAAATATTCGGCGCGCAGTTAGTCTCCATGCTTCGCTGTAGACTAAGTCTCAAAGGCATTGTGAATACAACGTATGAATAAGCCTTGTAAACCTACGTTGGTATGTGAATATAAATACCACGTGGGCTATGCAGATAAGAATGCTAGTCGAGTCGCATACGTTTCCCTAGATAGGTACTTTGGGTACTGAGGTACGTGACAGATGTCAGTACCCAGTATACGTAGTGTCCTGTCATTGGACGGTACTAGAGTATCCTAGATAGGGACCGTACTGCAGCGTGCATTGATCTGTGATCGCACGATGCAGTGACTAGACAGCTACCTGTCATCGTGCGGCCTCGGGCCAACGGTCTGCACCCAACGGTCACTGGCGGCGCAGCCAGCGAGAGGAACGTTGATAAAGGGTAAACCTATTTTCTAATGAACCAAGTAATTCATTGCTCACAGCCTACAGTGTTCTCAAGCAATATATCCCACCGCATTCTAACTTGAATTTTATCTGCTACCATGGCTATCACGAACAAGAATGTCGCTAAGAAGCTTAACTTCAACGAGGATGATGATGGGCAGGATCGGCGGATGCCCAAAGACAACAATCAGAAGCCGGCCGGCGATGCGGCCATTTCAAAGAAAAAGAAGAAAAACAAAAAGAATACCAATGCTCGCCAGGACGAGGGGACGGCGGCTGCAAGGCCGACCGACCTACCCCCCTCCCCTGAGAAGCCGGAGGACGAGACGGCTCCCCCCCGGGGGACCGGCTTACCCTCGACTCCGGCGGCTGCGACAGCCGCAACCACGGCTGGAGCAGCCATGGCTGCGGAGCCCTCGGCGGTAAACCCCGCTGAGGCTCCCCAGTTCGGCCCTCCGTTGCCGACTATTCGGGAGCTCATGCCCCGTCAGACGGCTTCGGTGGCGCCGGACGGGGCGATCACGTTTCGCCCCGCCACATCTGATCTTCGCGTTCCCTTCGCTCAGGGACACAATCACATCGAGCTTCAGCTTGGGCGACCATCGTCCCTTCTTCGCAAGAAGAAGGACATGGAAAGCATTAAGCTCGCACGGGTGGTGCGTAGACCCGTGGAGCCCATCGGAGGACAACAAATGTCCGACGATGAGGTCTCCGACACTGCCAGTCTTCCCGACGGGGAGACTGAGATAACTCTTACCCCAGCGCTCCTGGCGGTCGAGCAGGCCGCGCTGCATGGTGGCTAATGAAGAACGCCGAGCGAGGCAGCGAGACCGGGAGGTCCGTCGCGAGACGGCTTTTCGGCTCGCCGCTAAGCGGCAGGAATATGAGGAGGAGGCCGCCCGTCGTCTGGCCACCCACCAGGCGATGGCGGCGGCGTACCGCGAGGCGACTCAGCGGCTACGTGACCTCCTCACCAATGCTGACTATCCGATGGAATACTCGGATGGTCAAGACCTGGCCGAGCTTGCTCGGTCAGCCCATTTTAAAGCTATGTCCTCCCTAACCCAAGCCAGGGTAACGGAGGCCATCTTGGCCAAGCATGGGGTGGTAGCTGAAGCTGCCCCCCCGCTGGAAACCACCAAGAAATCCTCACCTCCTCAACCCTTGCAGTTCAAGGAGGGTCTTTTGGTCTTGGCCCAGGGGAAGGGCAAGGCCCAAGAGTTCAATGTCAAGGAGGCCATGATCATGGGCAACCCCCTCCCTGACATCCCTACGGATGAGGCGGCCTTCCAGGCTGCCCTCCGCGAACATGAGGTACGCAAGGAGATGAAAAGGCTCCTTAACGGAGGAGGCAGCGAGGAGACAGGCGGCAGACAACCCTGCCCCCCCCTCTGGACACCGCTGGGGCGCTGGACCCAGTGGGGTCCCCCGGACCCCCCCGGACTCCCCCCGGGCCACCACGGTCCCCCCTCCCCCTCCCCCACCACCCCAGGTTCGCCCTGTGGGCTGGGGCCCCCTCCCCAACCAGGGGGGGTGGCCAGGACCCCAGGAGGCCCTGGGGGGAGGTCAAGAGGTGCCCAGGGCACCCACCCAACCTGCTGAGGCCAGAGTGAGATCGTACGTTATACGCGTTATACGGTCACGGTGGAGTATAATGTATAATACGGTATAATACGGTATAATACGGTATTATACGTTTTCGTACGGACACACTCAGAATACTCTGATTTTACACATTTTAAGACACCCACCATCAATCCACATGTTTTTAACACTGTTTTGGACATAATCCAAGGTTGCCCTACCCTCGGCTATACTCTATACGGTGGATATTGTGGACACGATCGATGTATTGCATGTAATACTGAGAATGTAAACGTGCGCATGCATAATTGTGTGTATGTGTATATATGTGGCTTTATATTGGTTATGTTTACTTGGGTGCCTTCACTTTGATGCAAGTAATTATATATTTTAATATATATATGTGGCTGTGCATGCACGCAAATACTACAGTAGTATACAATTAATGCATGTAGTATGTTTGCATGGTGCGATGCTATGTGAATATACTGAGCTGCATGTGACTACAGGTGTGTGACTCGTGGTGTGCATTAATTAATTAATTAACTGAATTAATTAATTAATATTAATTAATCTCGTGTCCCCGTTGGGGAACCACGGAGGCTAAACAGGTGGGGATGTGATAAGTAACTCACATATTCTCACCTTCCATACAACAACCTTGTTTTCCAGCAGGCTGAAGAGCATGACAGGCGTCTATGAGCTCGCCAGCTCCTTGCAACGGTGATGCCGCTCCCAGGCAGCTAGGGTCCTTGACTACGCAATATAGAATGTCTACCGTGTGAAAACCTCCATACAGGAAGCGTAGCAAAGCCAGATAACTGCCCGATCAATTCTGGGTAGCTTTAGGAAGCATGGCATACGCAGCGTAAGGAAAACCATTGAAAGCTGCGGAAAATCTGATAGCACAACTGCAACAAGTGGAGAACAAAATAGCAAGAAAAACCCAGAAACGGCGCAAAAAGTTTCATGCCAGGTTCATTAACCCCTAAATGGGCGGAAATGCTGCCGATAAATCGGCAGTAACTCACCTATTTTGTAAACCAGCCCCTGTACAACCTAGCAATATCCAATGGCTGTCCTTGGGGGGCAAGCATGTCCATGAGTTGCCCTAAGCCATGATATATCACAACCTCACATATATTCATCGTAGGCCATGTATAACTGCCGTCAAAGTCAGGGGGGTCAAGACGAGCGTTTTCATTTTTGGTAGAATGTGCATTTTGAATTATGTTGTAAGAGCTAGGCACCTACCACTTCAGGGATGATAAACAATTAGTTGCTGAACAGTTTGAGCCATTGGGGTCATCATTTGGGTGGGTATACCAGCAGTTACACCCAGTACAGCCCATAGGGGTACCGTTGGTAAAAAGCAACCAAGGGGGTAGGAGTGGGCATACTACCTACTAATACCTACTAATATGGCCCCCAACCATGCCAAACAATACATTTCCCTTCCACAATGATGGGGAAACATAACTGCATCATCACACTGCCCTTACATGGCAGCTATGTGCAGGTGCCACCTTGTCCATGCACGTAGGTAACGTGGTACGGATACCCTACGCAAGGCATGCATTCTAGGAGGCAGCCACCAACAAACTAGTGATTTTAAGCCTATTTCAGCTTGCCCTAGCAAGGATAAACTAGGCCTAAGCTGCTATAGCTTTCCAGGTGATGGCCAGCACACCTGGTGGCACATGCTGACAATGGGAAGCTTCTACTCACCGGTTACATGCTTGATGATGCCACAGAGACCAGCCAACTGCCTCACACTCATGCAATATGTGTGTGGGAAATGTATAACAAACATATATGGAGGTATTCAAACCCATACAGCCTCTAAAACTTATCACCATCACCCTGTGGCAGGTCAACTGACTGAGGGAAGCATCTAAGAAGGGTGTTTTAGAAAGGGGCCAGGCCAGGGTCAAGAAAGAGCATGAATAATGCAAAAAGAATGTGCTACACAAGCTAGAACGTATATATAAACGTCAAACATCGATAGGAAAACGATGCTTAAGCTTTACCAGGCATGGATGGCGTTACCTTGGCCCAGGCGGTGGCCGCAAAATGGCGCATTTCGGCACACCAAAGTTGTGCAGCATGGTCGCTGGATTCGGCGATTTCTGGCCACCCTTGCACGTTTACGACTAATATGTATCATAAAAAGTACAAAGAAACCGATATATCCTTTAAAATACGCCGGAAAGGTATTGCTGTCAACGTTTCTATCGTCCGGCCTGATCGCAGTTTTTTCCAGCAAGAACGCTGCCGACACCTATCAAATGGCATTCCCGCGAACCAAAAATTGGCCTGTATGATCTTTAGGACGTATAAAATCAATATCCTAAGTTTGGCCAGAAAATTCGAACGCAAACGTAAATGCCATGCGTGGGCGCAAGCCGCCATGGCCAGGTCGTCGTTTTCCGGAATGCACGTTGTACGTGAAAAAGTACCCTGACCCCTTGTACTTTGACGGTCTGGAACACCTGTTAAACTTGGTCAAAATATAGCAAACCCTAGTATCATGTTCTGGAGAAACTTATAAACTTTCATTCTTCTCAGCTAAACGTTTCCTAATTCCCAATAGTATTCTCGCAAACTGGTCCCCCGAGTAGGTGCCGACAAATCGGCTGTAAGTCACTTTTTGGCGGAAAATCGGCAGCAAGACCATTTAGGGGTTAAGAGCGCAAACAGACTGGGCGGTGACATGCGGCAAATCAACGTACTACGGCCGGCATTATTTCCTACCCAGGCGCGCAAGAAAAGCCAGCCAGCCATGGATGGATTAACCGCGGATCGCGCAGGCCTGAACGAAATCATTTTAGAAATGACAGGAAATGGCCGCAGATCGAAGATGCTTAGGTTATTTTCATGGTGTCCGTTACTAAACGGCTCTTGCTGCATCAAAATAACCCACGAATGTCGAGTTCTACCGTCGCAGGCACACATGCTAGATTATTCATCGCGGCCAAATTGACGTTGGATGAGACCCCCGTGCAAATCTGTACCACCAAAGGCAGCGAATTTGCAAATAGTGCAGATCTTGCTATGAAACATCATAATAGAACATCACTTTTAACCATCGGCTTAATTTTTTCGCCTGTCGCCCGCCGGATTAGCCATATTTTAACGGAACGCACGTCGCCACCTCCGCACGGTGCGCGCACTGTGCACCACAATGTCAAAATAAGATCGCGTCGAATTGTGAAAGTTCAGACGGGTCAGTACTTATAGTAGAGATACGAAATCTGTGGCTTCAAATCGTTGCCCTGTCGGTCTGGCATCCTAGCCGCGCAAAACGTAAAAAAAACGCGGAAAACACGGCATTATACGGTATTATACGGTATTATACGTCATTATGCGCTAAAACGTATTACGTATGAAAAATCATACGCTAAAAGCCAGCGTATTACGTATTATACCGTATTATACCGTATTATACGGCGTATGATCTCACACTGGCTGAGGCCCCCCCAAGGACGGGGGATATCCAGGAACAGCTCGCCATTCTCCAGGCTCAGCTGGCCTTATTGCAAGACCAGCAGTTAACAGCTAACCAGCTGCAAACTGTCGAGGGCCTGCGGGCCCTGATGTCGCGGTATGAGCGGGGGACCATCAACCTGGACCCCACCCGCCTGCAACAAGCAACCGACGCTTCTTGAGGGCCAACCCCCCTCTCACAGGTGTGTTTAACCCTCATAAAAAGGAATCCAAAATCAATATTGCTGGCTTGCCTGAGGGTCACACTGTTGAACAAGCTAAGCAATTTGTTTTGCTTGGAGTATGGGATGGAAGGTCTTAACCTTAGACATCAGTTTAAGGCTCTCAGGGCCTCCTCCACATTCCATCAATCATCTCCTGCAATCAGAGCATTGATTCAAACCTATCAGGAACGTACCCTGACACCTGAAGCAGCCATTGAACAGTGGCCTACCTTTATCACTGATCTGAAACAGCTAGTGCTTACCAATAACCACATGGAAGCAGTAGAACGTTTCAACTGGCTTGCTGCATATAAGGTGAACAAGAATAACCTCTCTGGGGATGCAAAAACATACAGGGTAATGATTGAGAAAGACCTTGAGCTTCTCAAGCTCCAACCAAGGTATCTCATCCACACCTGGCTAACAAAAGCTAATTTGCAACCTTCTGTCCTGGCTACCCTGCTTACAGGCCTCAAGTCCCTCTGGGACAACTTCAGAGCTGCCATGCTCTATATCGAGGAGGCAGTGGACCCCCTGGGTACTGGCAACCCAGGCCCAGGACCCCAAGGTCCAGGGTGTCCAAGGCCACAAACGCAAGGGGCAGGCCAGCCAGGGGGGGCACCCAAGACCCACAAGTCCTCCCACCAAGGGGGCAGTGGCTCTCAGGGGCGTGGCAACACGTGGCACCGTGTGCCCCTGCATGGCAACCCCAACAACAACAACAACAACAATAACAACAACAGGTCCCAGCAGGGCAACAATAACAACAGGTCCCAACAGGGCCAAAACAACAACAACAACAGGTCCCAGCAGGGCCAGAACCGGTCCCAGCAGGGAAACAACAACAACAACAACAACAACAACAACCAGCCTGGCAACCCTGGGGGGTCCATAAGGTGCCTGAGGTGCTTCCAACGAGGGCACGCACGGCACAACTGCCCCAACAACGACTCCCTGGCCAACGGGGTGGATCTCTGCCCGGGCTGCTGGCACGCACGTCATCCCCTGGGGCCTCCAGGCAGCCGTTGCAACAGGCCTCGCTACCCAAATCAATGTGAGTTCACTCACCTTATGTACTCTGAGGATGATGATCTCATTACCATTGGGGATGGCAACCAGGGCATAATTGATTTTGAGGCAGCAACCTTACTGTCCTCCCAACACCCTGTTCTGGAACCTTACATAAAAGCACTAACCCCTACTGTTGACAACTCCATAGATATCAAGGAGCTTGCTCATCAGCTGCACCTAGCCATGGGTCATGAAACAGTGGCTGAGGAACTGGCCAGACGGCTGGGGGGTAGTAGCATGGGAAAACAACTCAGGAATGCAGTAAAACTGGCTAGACAACACTGTCAAGAATGTCAGTTCAATAGCCCCAAACCTCAAAAATGGCATACTGCAACTCCTTCCACCAATAGGGGCATGATAGTGGGGGATGTGATGCACATCAACAAAGATGTCCAACCCTACCTGATCCTAAAAGACTCATGGTCCAGGTTCACAGTAATGGAACCCCTACCTGGCATGTCTGCAGGGCAGCTACGTGTTGCACTCATGATTGCTTTACCCAGATTCTACCCAGTTGACAGAATTTTGCTTGATCAACAATTTTCTTGTCTGACTGACCTGGAAGGGTGTGAAGCAATAGAGATTGCTGGGCTGGAAGATCATGAGGGTCAGGGGGTCATTGAAAGAACCATCAGATCTGTCAAAACCCTACTAGCCAAAAATCCTTCCAAGGATGCTACTTCAGGGGTCTATTGTGACAGGGCACTCTGGTGTCATGAAATGTGCACAACCCTAAACATGAGACCTGTCTTGCATGCCACGTGGGGTGAAGTAATCCCAGCAGGCCTGCAGGCAGGTGTATATCCCCCAGAGGTGATAGCACTGTACAACACTGCACGTGCACAAACCTCAGCAAAACTGGCAGAAAAAGATAAAACCCATTCCAGGCCAGTATTCCAAAAAGGTGATCAAGTTCTCTATTACAAGGAAAACAGCTTTGGTAAGGTTGGAACTTGGCTAGGTCCAGTTACCATCCGTGGATTTACCAAAAACAGCAAGACCGTGGAGGTCAAGCACAATATCAATGGGAAGCGTCACAGGGTGAGCTGTCATAGAATTAAGAAGTATTATTCTCCCATGGCAGACGTGCCTGGGGAAGAGTCTTTAAGCATGGACTCACTACTTCTATCTGGCAACTCCAGCATGCCCAGCAGTAGCTCTGAGCCACCAATTACTGCTGTTGACAGCACCACAGCACCCTCTGTGAACCCTTCCACCCTCAGTGAAGCCAGGCCCACTTCACAACCTGGGGATTGCTTAACCAGGCACGAGGTAGCTGGGTTGGAAGCATTAGCTCAGCCCCAAGGCACCAAATTGTCTGCCAACCCTCCCGCTCTGAGGTCAAGATTGGCAGTCGCCTTGCAAGCATTACACAGGTCACATAAGCAACAAGCTGCTGTGGCCGCAGGGTTGGCAAAAGTCTCAGCTGTGTGCACTAGTCAGGACCCCTGGACCCTGGCAATAGACACTCAGGCACAGGTCAGTGTGATCAGTGCACAAGCCATCCCTGGTCTTGAGATTGCACCTTCATTTTGGGCACGGGTGCAGGATTTCTCAGGCCAAAGCTCACTGGATGTAGTGGGACAAGTGATGCTCCCTATACTTGGTATTCAGACACCCTTCCAGGTGGTGGAGGGGTACTCTGGTAACACCTTGTTGGGGGAACCTTTTGTATCCTATCCTGGGGTGCTTATCTCAGCTAATGAGCTCAGTGTCACAGGGGTGGGTGCAGTTCCTCTGGACCACTTTAAAATCCCTCTCTCCAGTATTGTCCCTGGTATGGATGCTGTCATCAAGGCAGTCAACACTCAGTATGCACCAGGGGAGATCCCTGATCTGGACAAGTTAGTGCACAGCCAGTTCCTCCATCCCTCAGCCTTTGGGCTGGGTAAGTGGGACATAGCCATGCACTCACCCCACCAAATCTCCCACGTCATACAAGAATGCAAAACACAAAAAGGGTTTACCAAGTGGCTGATGGCCATTGTCCACCAAGCCAGGCAGGAATGGGTCCTGCCCAACCCCAAAAACCCTCAATACAAACCGCCTGTCACCCCTTCATGGGACGTGCCAGAGGGAGCCAAAAAGCTCAGATTAAAATTTGTTCTCAAACAAAAACCACAAAAAGTGGGCTCCCCAATCTTCCATGCCAGACCATGTGTCACAGAATTAAAGGGGACCTCCACACTGCCAAAAGGGGAAACATACACACCTGGGCTGCAACAAACCTCACTCAGGATCATGCTCTCCCTATTCCTCCACAACCTCAATGCAGGCCAAGACTATGTCTGCAAAGCCACTGATATTAAAAGGGCCTTCCTCAGGGGGGACCCAGAAAAGGCTGAATCTGTGTGGAAAGGGAAGGTGTACGTGGTAGACACCCCAGCTGTGTGGAAACCTTACATTGATGAGCCCCACCTTATCATCAACATTGGGGTGGAAGGGCTTGTCAGTGCCCCAAAAATTTTCAGAGACTCAGCAGAGGAAGTATTCAAAAAGCTCAAGGCCACGTATGATGACCTGGACCCATGCTTTTTTGTTGTACCCACCCCCTCTGGACTGCTGTTCTTTGTGTGGCATGGAGATGACCAACTCATTTGTGGGCCTAGAGCTGAGGTGGAAACCTTTATTCAGCAGGTCCAGGAATCATATGAGATTGGCAAACAGGTGGAATTGAGCACAACCCCCATCCAGTTCTGTGGCATCATGTTGCAGCTGCATAGGCAGCCAGATCAGTGGGTCTGCTCTCTCTCCCCTCCTGCAGAATATATCCAAGATTGTCTAGATCTGCTGCAGGACAACTACCTCCCCTTACATATGTGTGCCACTGTTCAGGGCAAACTGGGGTGGTGGTCAGCCATCTGTGGGGCTCCCTTAGCTGTCATCAGCAGGGTCACCCATGATGTTCTAGTCAAGATAAATGCAGTCACATCAGGAAGTTGGTCAATGACTGTCCCCCCCTCATCCTCCATGGCCTGAATCTGATGGAAGACATCCACATCCAATGTGTCATGGACAGCTCCATGGAGAGCAGAACAATCAATCAGATGGGGGCACGGGAATCAGGGCTGTTTTTTCTCACCAACAGGTCAGATTACATGTCCCTCACTTCCTGGTACAGCAGGCTACACCGCAGAAAACCTGGCAGCAGCAACTCAGCTGAATGTCGTGCTGTGGTGTCTGCTGCATTGCATGCTCGTTCCCTGCAGCACATGCTCACCTGGCTACAAACCCAGGCAGGCAGCACATGCAATGTCATCTCACATCTCTATACTGACAGCCAATCTGTGATCAGTTTTCTAACCAAGAAATCTGTTCTGCTGCTGTCCACACTGACTTGGATTGGGTGATCCTCAAACAGGAGGCCACCTATTTTTCCAGCTGGACTCATGTGGATGATGAGGACAACCCAGCAGACGCTCTCACGAAGCTGCGGGATGCTGCTGGCCAACAGTACCAGCTCCTCTTTCAGAACATGAACCCCTATGATATCAGAGTCAGTGTTTGAATAAATGACTGGCCATAGCACAGTACACAACCACCACACCCCCTTACCACAGCGATAGCTGCTGGGCGCCATAAAATTCAACACATTCGTTGTGGGGTGTGAGTGCTGGCTAGGTCAGATTTGTATCCATTTGCAGCTTGAGGACACAAGCTTTGTATCCATTTACTTAATGTGTGCTTCAGTAACTGGCCAAACCAGCCAGCTGTGTACACCTTATTTAATGTGCAATATAACACCTGGCCAGAACAGCCAGCTGTAACCAACCTGGCTCAACCAGCCATGTCTCTTTTGTACCCCTAATCAACTTAAAAACAATAACAATAATGTTGGGGGTGCAGACCTGCATTAAGAAATAAATAATAAAACAATACTGGAGTTAGTCTCCATGCTTTGCTGTAGACTAAGTCTCAAAGGCATTGTGAATACAACGTATGAATAAGCCTTGTAAACCTACGTTGGTATGTGAATATAAATACCACGTGGGCTATGCAGATAGGAATGCTAGTCGAGTCGCATACGTTTCCCTAGATAGGTACTTTGGGTACTGAGGTACGTGACAGATGTCAGTACCCAGTATACGTAGTGTCCTGTCATTGGACGGTACTAGAGTATCCTAGATAGGGACCGTACTGCAGCGTGCATTGATCTGTGATCGCACGATGCAGTGACTAGACAGCTACCTGTCATCGTGCGGCCTCGGGCCAACGGTCTGCACCCAACGGTCACTGGCGGCGCAGCCAGCGAGAGGAACGTTGATAAAGGGTAAACCTATTTTCTAATGAACCAAGCAATTCATTGCTCACAGCCTACAGTGTTCTCAAGCAATATATCCCACCGCATTCTAACTCGCGCCACGTCCCCTTAATAATAATCCTCACACACACCCACAGCTTCCAAACAGGTTACACAATGCTCTAACAAGGGGGGTAGGGCATGTTCCTTGTTAGCCTGCAATGTACCTGGTTGTCCATGCGAATACGCTGGAAGCGCAGTCCCTTGAACGACCGGTGCTGGAATAGATCCATGGAAGCGTCCTCGCGGGCACTATCACGCGAACCGGGTCACGGGGACCGAGCACCAAAATACGTCAATTCAAGGACATGAGATATTCCTGCAGCTTGCCGGAGCTGACAGTATATATCCCATATAGGGTGTGAGGCAATGGCCAAGACGCCAAATAATGCGTGAAATCGCAACCCACAAAGCGTTTCCGTATAAAGCACGCAATATAAGGAGATTCGTTTCCGGACGAATCCCTTAGGTCAACCGGACAAGGCCAGGTTGGGGCGTGCAGGAACCGCAATATGGGTAACGGGTATGGAAAGTTAGGATTGTGGGGATCCGACCCCCACAATGAATTGCTGCAAGCGGAATTAGTAAGGGTTCCGGCCCTTATATAATTCCGTTGCTGATCCGGATCGATATCAGATTACAGAAAAACGGCGGGACGGGACAGTAGAGGCCACTAGGAAAGTTTCCTCCGAGTCCAGTTTAACACGTACGGCTATTTAAAATAGCGCCTTAATGATTGAGAACGAATGCGAAAGACCTTTGACTTCCTATGCGTCACAGCGCACGATGGTGGCTTAAGAATACTTGTCACACAATATTACGAATAAGCTCAAATTAAACCCGGAAAACCGGTTTCGTATATTACAATGTTACCACACAGATTAAAACACTCAATGCGGGAAGACTTACACCCAGTAGGCGAGGGATTCACACTCGAGCCCACAGGAGGATTACACTCCAGGATTAAGCGATGGTAAATAATCTGTAGAGCAACGTGGTAAATTCCGGACTGCTGGCATGGCTCCGGGCTCGTGCAGGAGGGGTGACATCTCCAGGCAAAATTTCCTGGATACTAGGGGCCCGTCCAAGGGCCTGACTGCTGCGGTAAGCGCCGGCCCCTGAATTGAAATAGGGGCTGGCGAGTAAAACGAGGGTCGGCGGCGGTGGCCCCGTATTACTGGCCCCCAATAGCGCAGCGCTACGTGGCCGAGCTGCGGCACCACGTGGCAAGATGCGGCACCACGTGGCAAGATGAGGCGCCACGTGGCTTGATGCCGGCATAGTTAACGCCAAGCGCATTGGCGTGTTCCTGATTCGGCATATCTCTGCGATTCCAGCGGCACCGGAACGAGTTCATTCCGACAAGTATCAAGAAAGTTATGGCGTTCCGACTTCCCGGTCGCGCGCGAGCGCGAGCCGGCTGTTCTTCTAAGTCGGACGTGAATATTTGCCGACGACATATGGGGTCGACAGTAATTCCTGGGCTGACAGGAATTAGGTGCTGAACCTACGACGGTATTGGATTAATACGTCGTACGCAGGAAATAGGAACCTTAACCTGTGGTCTGTTGGTACCGCAGGCTTAGTCCTGGACTTCTAGGTGCAGATGCAATAATCACTGTGGACTGTACTCTGTGGTCACTGTGCCTGTATGGCAGAACTACTGTATAGGATCTGGGCGCTGTACAGGTTGTGAATACTGTACCGGGAGTGTTAATACTGAGCAGGCCTCTTAGGCTGCTCAGGACTAGCAAAGCACAGTGCACAAGTATATAAAGAATAGGCCAGTGCCAATTGGGCATCTCTTGCGAGCCCGCCTCACGTGTGTTGCCTTGACTTGGCAAACTCGTGTACAAGCCTCAAGTGTGTGAGCGCTGTAACATTATCCGATTTTAACAAAGCTCCGTTCCAACCACATTCACACATTGCTGCATTGCAACCATATCCTTATACATTGCGTTTAAAAACGTTAACTGGCATGCCTCTCCGGCGACAGGCAATTACTGGGCAAGACATATCACAGTACCCTAGTAAGGTTACCATCCGAGCTACTTACGTCGCCAAACTATCTCTGTTGGATATGACCGGCGTGGGATTCCAACTAAACTGAACTGAACTGAACTGGGCAAGACATCTGCAGACTGCATGACAGTATAGCGCGGCGCGGCGTGAGGACGGATGCCGACACAGTTTTTTTGTGTAGGCATCCGTAGGCCCGTACATAGCTGGCATCCGGGGCATGGCAAGATGGGACGCCACGTGGCATGATACGGCATGCCGCGCCTGCTGTACAATATGGGGGCCCGAAATCTAGGGCTGGCGGCTGCATAAAAATTCGGCCCCTGGATCCTCCCCTATAGGGGCCGAAAAGATGGGGGCTAGCTAGAATTGGTGCCAGTAGCTGCACGGGCCCCTAGTATGGAAATAGGGGCCAGACATTCTGGACCGGCGGCTGCAGGATCCGGCCCCTATTTAGCTTGGCTCAATGTCACCCCTCCTGCTCGTGCCTTGCCTATTTTGTCCCTTCGTCCCCGTTGGCGGCTGCGCCTGGCGCTGCCAACCAGGCATGACGTGAGGTCCGCGGGGACGGGCTTCTCGAACCGTCTAGAACACATTAAAGACCAGTACGGCTAGAGGCCTCTCCTGAAAAATATCCAAATGTCCGTAGGTACCATCATAGCGCATGTGCAGTGCCACTTGGCTGTCCCGTAACTCCCGTTCAGGCGCTAGGTCCGCCTACCGGGCGGCTTAGTGCCTGTGGCGTGGTGGAATGCTCCGAGTGGGAAGCTCCTATTCGGGCCAGGATGAAGAAAACTCTTGTGCGGGGGCGAGTGCGGGGGTCCGGGCCAATACCGCACTAAAATCCGACGCGCCCAGACAAGCCGCGCCGGGCCGGCACACGAATTAGCGCGGGAAACAGGGCCGATGGCGTGCATGCTGCCCGGCATACGGGACTTACGCACAATGGCACTTCACTGTGACTACCTAGCACATTGAGGAATTATTTCTCTGAGAAAAGGAATTACCGGGTGCAGTGTTAGGGAACGCGAAGTCAAGCTAGCCCGCCCTTTATTAGTATGGCCACGGAAACGTAGTGCAGACTTGAGTGCCGGGTGTGTTCTAATATTTAGGCCTTTAGCTAGTGTTGCTATGGTCTCGTCCTAATACCGCTATTACTCCTTGCATGGGTCGCGCCGGTCTTACAAAAGGCATTTGGATGTTTGCCCAAGGTATAATTGGTCGTAAGGTCCGAAGGTAAATTGAGACGACGAACCTTTTACGTCCCTGGGATTCATACCTGTAAGCTTAAAGAGTATTGTCAAGCCTGGTCTTTACTAGTCACAATAAAAGCAGGCTAAGCTTTTTTCCCCTCCTGAAACCCGTTGGGCGTGGTCGAAGTAATGACGGAAGACATTATGGATGTACGCTTACCTGAGAACGGGCGTTTTCTCGTCTGAAAGCGCTGGGTCATACCAGCCCCACTTTCGCCCTCCCCTCCTGATCGACCATCCTGCCTTATGCCTCCCCCCCACCCCCACCCACCCACCCACACAACCCGCGCCGACCCTGCTTCCATCTCTCGTCTTCTATGCTTACCATGCCTTGCCTGCTCATACCTCGCTGTAAATTTCCAAGAAAGCATCTTATGAAATTGTCGGGAAAGGCAACAGAACGCTGCAACAATGCGTGCCTTTCCTATATGGCTTTCTGCATATCAACCTGGTTGTATATCTCGTGAGTGAAAGTGAAGGATTTCATATATAGCATAATGTGTCGCATGTGATAATGGTAGTGATGTGTCATTTGTTGTAATGCTTTGTGCGTACGTGTGTTAGGGTAATACTTTTAGTGGATTGAAATAGTGTACATTGCTACTACATCTCGCGATTGGCTTTTGGGACATGCGGCCCGTGATGCTAGGATGGCAGTATATACAAAAATGTAGACCATTATACAACGAGATGAACACCATTTATGTGCCTTCTATAGTATGTGCATGCAACTTTGTTGCCACATGTCACGCCTAGAAATGGTGGTCCGTGGTCCATGGTGAGGTAATTGCTAGGCTGAGCCTTTAATTCAGGCCTAATTGGTTACAAGTTCGACATGCCGGCCGTAGCCATGTGCAGGATTGACCCGGCCGAGTTGTGTGTGTCAATGACCCCCACGCCTGTTTGGGACCGGTCAGGTAGCTTCGCTTGATATTGCTAGCCATTTCGGGGCAATTGTTATACCGTAGTTGTTGTTAAAGAATTGGTGCATTCAGGGTGGGCTCACACTCATGGTCGCACTCATGGTCGCTAAATGATCGCTATGGGTTTACATTGTGCTCAGACTATTCTACACTCATCTAAGACTATTGTACACCTGTCATCTCACCCTCAAGTGTATTTGTTGCACATGCTTCATGTGTGGCCATCATGTAGGCCCCTTTATTCCCAAGTCCCACTGAGGACTTATGCCCGCGTGACGCAATCTAAGTGAAATAAATAATTGAAAACCAATTAGTACCCTTTGTAAAGCCTGTTAATGAATGTGCGGTGATCGCCCCCAACCATAGCAGCCATGGGATGAAACTAGGTGAATTTAGTGAATGCGTCACTCGAGCATAAATAATTAAATTAAATTAAATTAAATTATAACATTTTGTTGTCTCCTTGATAACATGACTCCGTTGGGATATCATGTAGCACATATTCCTTGCTGGATGGATGGAGGTGGGCAAAGCCGCGAAACCGAGCTAATCTAACTCTAAGCTAATCTAATCTAGAAAACCCTAGCTACTCTACTCAGCAAAGTGCCCCTTCCTCTTGGGGGGATGGGGGCTTGCCCACAGGGGCTGGCGTGTGAGCCTGGACAATCCTCTTCCACCTCTTCTTGTTCTGCATAAAAGTTCAAGCAAGAGCATACATAACATTTGGGTCTTGATAACTAAACAAAACAATAATTACATGTGCTGGCTAGTGACCTCATGAGCATGCTGTGCTAACATGCACACATGACACCTAGCTGAATCAATTAATTAATCATCACGTGCATGGCTACGTGCAATTAAAAATGTTGCCCCTACTTGAATCTGTGTTGCCGACCCGTACCCCACAACCCATACCCCACCACCCACTGATCACAGAGATTTATGCTCATGTGCATTCGTGATTGCCCCCCCCCCCAGGAGGACTTCAGGGGCGCTTTGCTGATCGAGTAGAGTAGCTCTAAGGATTTTATAGATTAGTTTAGAGATAGCTTAGTTAGGTTTCGCGGCTTCGCCTGGACCCCCATCCATCAAGCAAGGGAATACATGCTACACGATCTCCCAACGCGGAGTCATGTTATAATTTAATTTAATGCGTGATTGATGCGGTTATGTCGATCATAACCGCATTTAATTAAACTTGATCATGTCGATCAAGTTTAATTAATTAATCAAAATAGGGCAGGTTGTGCTGTCCCAATAATTTTGTGAGTTATATCCACTCAAACTGTAGCCCCATCCCCTTTCCATACCCGTGACGCAGTCTAGGTGACATTCATTCATCCATTACGTGTAGTACGTGCATGGACATTCATTACTTCATACACTAATTAATTACTTGCTTACTTATTCATTAACCCCTAAATGGGCGGAAATGCTGCCGATAAATCGGCAGTAACTCACCTATTTTGTAAACCAGCCCCTGTACAACCTAGCAATATCCAATGGCTGTCCTTGGGGGGCAAGCATGTCCATGAGTTGCCCTAAGCCATGATATATCACAACCTCACATATATTCATCGTAGGCCATGTATAACTGCCGTCAAAGTCAGGGGGGTCAAGACGAGCGTTTTCATTTTTGGTAGAATGTGCATTTTGAATTATGTTGTAAGAGCTAGGCACCTACCACTTCAGGGATGATAAACAATTAGTTGCTGAACAGTTTGAGCCATTGGGGTCATCATTTGGGTGGGTATACCAGCAGTTACACCCAGTACAGCCCATAGGGGTACCGTTGGTAAAAAGCAACCAAGGGGGTAGGAGTGGGCATACTACCTACTAATACCTACTAATATGGCCCCCAACCATGCCAAACAATACATTTCCCTTCCACAATGATGGGGAAACATAACTGCATCATCACACTGCCCTTACATGGCAGCTATGTGCAGGTGCCACCTTGTCCATGCACGTAGGTAACGTGGTACGGATACCCTACGCAAGGCATGCATTCTAGGAGGCAGCCACCAACAAACTAGTGATTTTAAGCCTATTTCAGCCTGCCCTAGCAAGGATAAACTAGGCCTAAGCTGCTATAGCTTTCCAGGTGATGGCCAGCACACCTGGTGGCACATGCTGACAATGGGAAGCTTCTACTCACCGGTTACATGCTTGATGATGCCACAGAGACCAGCCAACTGCCTCACACTCATGCAATATGTGTGTGGGAAATGTATAACAAACATATATGGAGGTATTCAAACCCATACAGCCTCTAAAACTTATCACCATCACCCTGTGGCAGGTCAACTGACTGAGGGAAGCATCTAAGAAGGGTGTTTTAGAAAGGGGCCAGGCCAGGGTCAAGAAAGAGCATGAATAATGCAAAAAGAATGTGCTACACAAGCTAGAACGTATATATAAACGTCAAACATCGATAGGAAAACGATGCTTAAGCTTTACCAGGCATGGATGGCGTTACCTTGGCCCAGGCGGTGGCCGCAAAATGGCGCATTTCGGCACACCAAAGTTGTGCAGCATGGTCGCTGGATTCGGCGATTTCTGGCCACCCTTGCACGTTTACGACTAATATGTATCATAAAAAGTACAAAGAAACCGATATATCCTCGTCACGGGTCCGTTATAATGGTCCCAGTCGAACTGGGACCATTTAAACGGACCGAGTTTGTGGCAGAACTGGGCGCCGCGCCACTTTGAATTTAACGGTCAACTCGACGGATCCTGAAAGCTGGCCACGTGGCCTATCCGCAGCACTTCTCAGACCGTCCATCGGACACTTGGCCAGGGTGCTACGCGCTTGCAAGTCCAGGGGGGTACCATGGTCGAACGAAGACGACGTGCATAAAAATAATTTTGTCGTGCATGCAATATTCCGGCTATGGCGAAGCAAAAGATGATTGGGGCAGGAGCACGGATGATCAGATTGCGCTGAAATTTTGTGGAAATATTATTTATGTCATAAACATGCTGCATACCTAGCTGCGGAACAGATAGAAATGCGAATGTAGGCTTCGGAGCAATTTTTCCTTGCGGCAGCTCGTTAGGGCGGCCAGGCGGTGAGCATGCCAGGGCTACGTCATTAATCGCAGCGAAAGTCCATTTGTTTGCGCACTGATGCAATATATAAATTGTTTTTAGCATTTGTGGTTAGTGGCGTGTTGAAAAAAGCCGCGGTGGATACATCTACAATGTGGGGGTGCTGGCTCCCGCAAGCAAGGTAACGTCCGGTCTCCAGCTGGTACGTATTTGAGCGCTGGCGTCTTGTAAGAACCCAGTATATATAGTTTAACGTTTGGCACTTGTTCGTAGGCTTGTACTAGAAGGTTTGTAATCGTTTTTTTGTGGTTTGCTGCTTCTTTGCACAGGCTTGTCAATTGGTTGGTGTACGCCAATGTCGGGCAGATTTTAGCCCATATTCACTTCCGTTCAGCCAATATTAGCCTCATGGTGGTGAGAACACGGTCGGGGTCGTTCATGGATAAGATATATGTAATACCAAGGTGATTATCCCTCGCTCATGCAGGTCGAAAGTAGTGTTTCCATGGCAAGCTTTCTGCACCACTTCATGTCTTGCTAGCTTCTTGTTGTGTGCTCCTTGCAAGCTAGAAACATGACCCTGCTGGCATGGCAGCATGTCCAGCTTAAACCATTTGTTTTTCTCATCATTGACAACACTTTAGGGGTGCTTTTTTATACCTTTGCTGCACTAGTAATCTCCACCTTGCTATGCCTCCTCCTTGCGACCGTCCGTGTGCGTATGGTTGATTGCACAAGCTTTATACCCAATGCATAGAATGGCAGTAGCTCTGTATGCTGGGGCTGTGCATTTGGATGCATTTGTGGTTGTTTATGATGATGTTGGCCAGGTTGCCACAAAGAAACTATACGGTAGTGCTAGCGAAACACACCCTAAAAACTGGGGCCGTTATAACGGACTGAGTTATTTTGGGCATTTTGCTAGCTGTGGTAGGCAGCTCTCTGCCATTTCATGATGTGAGTGCATCTATGCCATGCCTGTGAGTATAGCAAACTACCTTTGAAGGGCCAAGCCCAACTGATTTGTATAAATGGTTTATATTGCATGGTATAGGTCTCATACCCTTTTTTTTTGGTACCCCCTTGGGGGGCATGCTATTTATAGCACCCTTGGAGCATGGAAATGTGACCAACAACATGACCCCATCAAAACTTGATATAAAAGCATGCTTGGATACAAGGGTGGGCCAGAAAATGTTATTGGGCTTGATACTAGCGTGTTTGCAAAGATAGGTCAACTCAGTCCGTTCTCGTGGTCCCAGTCAAGACGGTTTAAGGGTTAAAATACGCCGGAAAGGTATTGCTGTCAACGTTTCTATCGTCCGGCCTGATCGCAGTTTTTTCCAGCAAGAACGCTGCCGACACCTATCAAATGGCATTCCCGCGAACCAAAAATTGGCCTGTATGATCTTTAGGACGTATAAAATCAATATCCTAAGTTTGGCCAGAAAATTCGAACGCAAACGTAAATGCCATGCGTGGGCGCAAGCCGCCATGGCCAGGTCGTCGTTTTCCGGAATGCACGTTGTACGTGATAAAGTACCCTGACCCCTTGTACTTTGACGGTCTGGAACACCTGTTAAACTTGGTCAAAATATAGCAAACCCTAGTATCATGTTCTGGAGAAACTTATAAACTTTCATTCTTCTCAGCTAAACGTTTCCTAATTCCCAATAGTATTCTCGCAAACTGGTCCCCCGAGTAGGTGCCGACAAATCGGCTGTAAGTCACTTTTTGGCGGAAAATCGGCAGCAAGACCATTTAGGGGTTAATTAATATACTCACGTTAATCAAATAATCAATTAGTCATACCTCATGCTTCATTATCCACTCAGTTTCTAGTGACAGGGTTGCAGGTACCACGGCCCGAATCACTATGCTTACCAAATTTGGTAACATGGGGAGCCCACACCGACTGTACGGTAGAGCGGTAAGGCCAAATATGGAGGGATAAGAACATGGAGAGCTGCATAACCTATATCATTAGCTAGCACATGGAACACTACTACATACAATACACATGACATGAAGCCACCATAGCTAACAAGCCTGGGCAACGTGATCGACATAAAGGCAGGTGTTTGGTCAGTTAGCTCTTCAGTTTATAGCTCCAAGCTCCACCAACTGCTGGACTCTCACGGATTTGTAGCAGTGTCGGCCCGCATGCCTAGTCAACGCCGGCATGAATAATCAGGACTGGAACCTCGGATGATGGCCAATGCTGAGATGTCCGCTGTCTGTGTCCACACAATCAGACATGCAAGGAGGCCAAAAATCAACCTAGAAATGACCAACATGCGTGTGCACACACACATGCACGCATACAAAGGAATGTCAAGCTATGGGCGAAACATGCTTCTTTCTTTTTGCCTATTCTGTTAACTTGCATGCAAATGTACACGCAAAAAGAAAACTTGGGAGGGAGGGAGGGAGGGAGGGAGGGAGGGAGGGAGGGAGGGAGGGAGGGAGGGAGGGAGGGAGGGAGGGAGGGAGGGAGGGAGGGAGGGAGGGAGGGAGGGAGGGAGGGAGGGAGGGAGGGAGGGAGGGAGGGAGGGAGGGAGGGAGGGAGGGAGGGAGGGAGGGAGGGAGGGAGGGAGGGAGGGAGGGAGGGAGGGAGGGAGGGAGGGAGGGAGGGAGGGAGGGAGGGAGGGAGGGAGGGAGGGAGGGAGGGAGGGAGGGAGGGAGGGAGGGAGGGAGGGAGGGAGGGAGGAGGAGGGAGGGAGGAGGGAGGGAGGGAGGAGGGAGGGAGGGAGGGAGGGAGGGAGGGAGGGAGGGAGGAGGGAGGGAGGGAGGGAGGGAGGGAGGGAGGGAGGGAGGGAGGGAGGGAGGGAGGGAGGGAGGGAGGGAGGGAGGGAGGGAGGGAGGGAGGGAGGGAGGGAGGGAGGGAGGGAGGGAGGGAGGGAGCTCAGCCTCCAGATTCTTAGGGTCGAGTGCTTGTTAACAGCACGCTATCGACCAAGTACAGCGGGGTTGTGCCGAACATCTCGAGTGCATCCCCTGGTTGCAGGCTTATTAACCGGCCACTGCCCTTTCTCTACACACATGCGCCACCAAGCCCCATGGCATGGCGCTAAAATCTCCAGCAAAAATACTGGAATCTAGAAAATAAGGTAGTAAGTAAGCTCTCTAATAATTACCCGCGTTACTTTTTTCTAGTTACGGGGGTTGAAAGTCACAACAAGAAGACATTTTGGATGGCAGACCGCAGGCACCCCCGCACACTTATGCATCACCACATGCCCTACAACGAGAAGAACACCGCCTGATTCTGATAAGCGGGTTACGATCACAAAAGCGGAAAGGAATCATTAGTTCACATTGCAGTGACACTAGGCGCAGGGGCTGTAATAACTTCGGCTCATAATGTGAACATCGGGAACGGGCCGATAAGGCTGCGTCTTCTCAACGCACATGCTATGCCGGGCGAGGAATGTGATGACGAGTACGGGCTGGCAAGTGGGGTTGTTCAGCAAGGCGAAACAAGTCTTCATGTTATTATGCGCCACTTGAACAGGAACCCAAATAAAGGTTTTGTGGGCGCAACGCCTCACCTAAGGCAGACATCCAAACGATGCCGTTGACCAACCGCTAGGGAAATCGCGAGAAGGGCCACCAGCACACCCTGCCTGCTGCTGTTCAAGCAGCAAATTAAATGCTGCCGGGACGGGCCGGCGCGGCCATGAAATCTGCGAATCATGAGCTCGTTGTTGCAGTGGATGTCAACAGCCGGCTCCCCCCCCGCGTCGAGCACGAAAGGCGAACAGGAATTTGAAAGCAAAAGATGACGGTCGCACATAGCAAACCTACCCGCCCCTGCGCAGCTTACAAGTTTATTCCAGGAACTGATATGAATTACAACATATTTCGCCTTTTCGTCGTGCCGATTCAGATGTTGCACACACCGGTAAACCAGTCATCTAGTTACAAGAAGCGTAAAGAGGAATAAATGTAGAGGGTGCCACGAACTTGAGTGCCAGCGAGCTCGAGTCTGGCTAGTAGCATCACAATTCAACGATGTCCTCCATGGTCGTGACTCGTGACTCATCGCTCCAACTTGTGAAATTTGTGATCTAGGTCAACCTGTCACAGCTGTTTTTAATTTACGCGCCAAAGCTCGCGCCAAACATGGACACAGGCGCGTAGGGCCGTAGCTGGCGCGCAATGCTCCTCGTCGGCGCAGCGCTTTGTTGGGTGCTGAAACTGCAAGTGCGGTAATGCGCCGGACCTCCGCACTCGTCCCCGCACAAGAGTTTTCTTCATCCTGGCCCGAATAGGAGCTTCCCTCCGAGTGGGCGGCCCGTCCAACAGAATTAACTCCCTTTGGACGTAGAATCTCTACACAAATCTAAAAGCGTACCCTGAGCGTACGCGTAATAACGCGGCGGGCTTTCCTGCCAAGACGCGCACCTCACGTGGCGCGGTCTTTTCTTATCTGAAGCGCCAGCTCCGCAGTGCTCCTTTATTATTGCATAATTTGCATTAGCTGGCTGTCCGCGACACTCCCGGAGCTAGTGTATACAGGGGGGGGGGGTAGCCCCCCCTCCACCCCCCCACCCCCAAAACTGGGGGGGCGGGGGGTAAGGGGTCGGACCCCCCCCCTCCCCCCCCAAGAAAATGGGGGGGGGGGGTTAGGGGTTTTGGATGCAGACCCCCCCCCCCCCCTCCCTGAAATATAAATATTTTCCGGGTAACTGAAATGGGTATTTTTTATTAACCAATAGGAATATCGGTAGGTTAAGAGGTACCACGTATCGACCAGCTGGTTACCCACTGAGGGTAGTGTGATAGGTGAAAGGTTTAGCCGGAAAGGAGCATTATGTGACCAGGGGAGCCAAGTGACGCGCGTAAGGTCACCGTGAGGAATGCAAGTAAACACCCTGTTGCGTCCCAGGTTCAAATATTACTCCTTTCCCCTCCCCTAAACCCTTCTTCCCTTCATTTGCAGCAACTCAATACGACTCAGTCTGGACAGTCTCTCTTTGTGCCCCTACGTGGCATTTTCGCTTAGTATTCCTTACTTCTCAGAGGCCGCTCCCCCCCCCCCGCGCCACTTCAGTCCCCTGCGTTTCGCCACCGGAACTACCCGCGCCCCACCGGAACTACCCGCGCCCAAGCAGAGAGTTGTTTTTTAATACACTTAAAGAGACTCAGGTCCACTGACTCAGGTCCACTGGCTTCCCTGGTCTAATAACGCGCCCTATTAGACTTTCACCTGTCACCTCCACACGTGTGTGTGCCCACCTTTAATTAGGATTCGCTGATACTCATTCACCTCTCACCTCTTTGGTCCATAATTGGCTAATAAAAATATACCCATTTCCCCGAAAATACACTTAAGGATATATAAATTTTTTGGGGGCCGACCCCCCCCCCCCCCCCCCCCCCAAAACTGGGGGGGGGGGGTCGGGGGTCAAGACCCCCCCCACCCCCCCACCCCAGAAAATGCCCCCCCGGGGGGTGGTATACACTAGCTCCGGGAGTGTCGCGGACAGCCAGTTAGCTGTTATCCACACGGTTATTGCACTATTGCATCAGGCTGCATGCATAAATCGGTTGGGTTGGTGGTGTCAAGCGCCAACACCAGCATGCGGCTCCGTCCAAGCACGTTCTCCGTGAAAACCATAACTCGGCCATAGCGCGAAGGAGGTCGCTTGCTGCATCCCTGCATTGACCTTTGAGCCCAAGCTATCCATCTTTCGCGGGTACGTATCGTCCAGCGTGGGCATTGCCATTTCTTTGTTGTTGCTGGTGCCTAAATTTTGTAGGTAATGTGCCTTGGCTGTCATTGACGCTAAGTACAGGACATTTTCGGCAGGCAATGCATCGAGCTTTGGGGGGCTAACTAACAATATTAATTGTTGTTTGTATCAGACCGCGTACGGCAAGCAGTTTGTTTATCCGCGGCTCGGGGAGAACTTATCAGTTGGCATGCTCATCCTCGGTCATCATTACGCATTGCTTAAATATACTTTGTTCGCGAAAACATCAATCCGTTAACCAACGAATGACTTTTTCTAGCGCTTGCCATGATATCTACTTGGCCGCAGCTAACAAGACAATGTCGGGACCAATCATCTCCTCTGCATGGGTGGCCACGGAGCCCCTCCAGCTGGAAATCAAGGAGAAAATCTTCTCTTGGTCAGGAGATACCTTTGATGTTAAAGATCAGCACGGCCGGGCGGTCGCAAAGATCAAAGGCAAGGCTCTCAGCCTGCGTGACAACAAGCAGTTCCTGGACGTTAACGGTAACGCAGTCCTGAAGATGCAGTCGAAGCTTTTGACAATGCACGCCACTCAGGAATTCAACGACATGAATGGCAAGCTCCTGTTCACCGTCAAGCAAAAGAACATCATCCAGTTCAAGAACAATGTGGAGATCTTCCTGAATGATGGAGACAAGGATGCTGATTTCTCGATCAAGGGTGACTTCTTTGGCAAGGAATACAGCATTGTGAATGCCAAGACCAATCAGGAGATCGCACAGATCAAGCGGTCTATCTTTAATGCCGTCAACATCTTGACAGGACAGGACATGTACTACCTGGTCGTGCACCCTGGCACTGACATCCTGTTTGCCCTGGGCATCGCGGTTGCAGTCGACGAAATGTTCCACGACAAGGACGATCGTTAACCACCAATTAGCAATACCCAGTAGAGTTGCTTGTCCCCCTTGACAGGGACAGCCAGTGTCTGGCAGAGCACCATCTGGCAGGCCACGTAGGCCCCAGGCGTTGCAGCTCATGCCTGACTCGCATGCCGCCAATGTTGTGCAAATTTCATACCATATATGTGGCTGCAGTTTACAGGCCACCGTTGTCATGAAGGTTCCGCATGACTGCAGTTACAGGCTTTCATAGGGTCGCGCGCTTCCATTAGTTAATTAATTAAACATGCGCTCCCGATGGGCAGTCACGGAGCACAATAATAAAGAGTTCGTACTTTTCATCCCTGTATGTTGCACACTGGGAAGGGGGCATAGACACCCATCTTTCCTTATGCCCGGAGGCAAGCCATAGTGCTGCAATCGAAACTAGCATCGAGGAGAGTCTGGCCTAATAGGTGAGAAAGGGCTGAAGCGTGGAAAAAGTCATGAAAGTCGCGAGTACGCGGAGGCGGGGGCTGAGATTAATTTTAGAGGTAGGTACGTTGAAATTAAAAAAGAAGGATGCCTGTAGCAAGATTTTTTCAAGGAGTGTCTATTGGCCAGCGTAAACATGTAGTCTCCTTGATATAGTATTGTACCTACGACAAGATGTCAGGAGTGACGGAAAGTACTGAAATCGCGCGGAAAAGTCATAAAATTCACAAGTCCCAGTTCTTCGCTAGGCTTCGGGACGGTACCCAGTACTACCGGAAAAACCCGGTACCGGTACCCGGTCGTGTTAGTAACGATACCGGTACCGGGTCGGGCTTCGAAAGCTGGGTATACGTACCGCTACGGGATCGGCCATCATTGTCCATCTTCCCAGTAAAAGTCCTAAATTTAGGACCAAGTGGAATTAAAAAATATATATGCAAACATTAAAATTTGACCCTGGCATTCGTGCCCATGACAGAGAACACACTTTTTTAGTTTCTATCAAAAACCTGGGGTCAAATAATTACATTTAGTGCATGAATGGGCCCTGCCACCTGCCAGACCTCAAAGTGCGAATTTGGCCAAAATGTGGGTTTTAGGACCATTAGGACCAATTATTGTCAACGCATGACCATGCTATCCACACGGTCCCTTGAGCATCTTACAAGCGCTAGGGGACCCTACGAGGCCTTGGGATGGCGGGGCAGCGTATAACAAGGCCATACCCTGCTGTGGCTGCCTCTATATATACGCGTGATTAACGGTGTCACAGATGGTGCAGGTAATGCAATATAGGGTTGCATGGTTGCTGAGGTTGCCCGGCTTGAACATGGCCCACCCCTTGCGGTAAACTTTCTCTAAGCATATGCCAAACCTTCTTTGACATCACGGACATGCTGGCCACCACCCAGCGATGAAAAAACATTGCATTTGCATTGCAACTAACACATGAATGCAGCCAAATCAAGTTACAAAACAACGTTGTGCTAACATGCAACGCTTTGTGAGCGAATTCAGGGTGCATGTAACACGTAAACCATACTGTATATACTGTCTGAGAACACCCTGAACGACTGCAGGCCATAGGACCATGGTTTATAACTAACACATGAGTAAAACTGCTCTTACGCATGTGTGTTTTAGCTGCAGCGGACGACGAAGATAGAGACGTAAAAAATTGTATGACGTAAACCAACTATGTGTGACAGTTATGTGCACAGAGAGCGTCCCCTCTTTTTAGGCATAGCTGGCTGACTCAAAACACCACGACAGCGTTGCCAGTTACACTCATGATCTAGGACAACCCGGCACTTACCTGCTACTTACGTCGCCTCATTCCAGATGGTTGCAAAAAAGTCGCTGAAATCCGCAGCGAGGTCAGCTTTCAGTGAGCTGAGCGCACCAAAGCTGGCCAACCGGTTCGACAATGATATAAACCACGCTTGTGCTGCGTTCTAGGTCCAAGAAATACCGAAAGTGAAGACCTATAAGGTGCGCTCGCTGCCCAGCCTGAACGTCCCTAAAACATGGTCGACAATGGAAATCGGGCAAGAATATCACGGCCCAGGCGCTCCCATGTCAAATACTCCGTTTCTAAAGTCCAGACTATAATAAAAATCGTCCGCAAAAATTTCCTGGCTTGATTCGCACCACCATTGCTAATACACTAACATGTTTGTGCCAAAATCGACCCTCCGCGAGCAGGCGATCTGCGACCCATTTGTGTTGTGCCGCTGTGATACAGCGCTACACATAAAAACTTGCGCAGAAAATATTCACAGCCTTTAAGCATAACTAACAACCTTTCGTTTTTGCTACTGGGCGCCCGAAATGATAAACGCACGTGAAAACGCCGGCCACGATTGTCAGGTCGCCATATCCACCTCACTTCATTCCCGCACCCACTTTTTCGCTCCAAAATCGGTTATATTTTTGGTCGAGGTACCTACTTTCCCGCCATTATACCCGGTACCCGGGTACGGAATCCGGGTACCATGTGCCGGTACCACGGGTCGGGTACATCATGCCGGGTACGGTCCACATGGGGTACGGTCCATATAGTGACCCCCCCCCCCGGTACCTCGGTTATAGTGACCACTAGGACGATTTAGGACAAAGTCCTAAATTTAGGACCGTGGGATGATTAACATCATCATGGATTTCCTGTCACACACGGTACCCAGTATCGGTACCCAGCAGTAGACGGCCCTGCGAGATTGGCCGTCTCAAGACTCGACAGTGACTGGAGTGCCGAGTGCTGCGTCGTCCGAGTCGCCACTTACTATGCTAGAGCCGTATGCTGACGCAGAAGCTGGAGCAGCAACTCGACGACGATATGGCACCCACAGAACATGCCGGATCGTCTAACGTGTCCGATTGCAGCTGTGCCATGCCTTTGGCATGAAGGAGAAAGGGGGTCTCTGCCCTTTCTTCCTGTTGTGCACACACAGGGATTAAAAGCACCTCGGTGCTCTGTGACTTCCCAACGGGAGCACGAGTTCGATTAATTGATTAACTCGACGACACGGTCACCAAGATGCTTCGTAGTGTGCTTAATATACCATTTAACCTGCACATTCAACCATGAGGGTTTGTATGCTGATTTACCTATGCTTCCCATATTACTAGGCACAGGCGCCTGGGCCTAGCCGGGCACCTCGCATGCACAGATCAGGTAGACACGCTGGATATAGCTCAGCAGACACCAAGCCCGCCCAACTCTGGGCATTTTGTTCTCACATGGCATGCCCAGGGCCGAGGGCGGCCGTCCGCCACCCATGGACCTTCCGGGATAGGCTAGGCATGGATATGTGTTACCCACGTCGCAATGGGCTCACGCCAGGGCAGCCCCCTGGTATGTCTGTCATCTGGAGGCAGATGGTTCGCAAGGATAGGCTGGTGGCAGGTATAGTGATGATCAAGGAGACCACCCCCAACTCTGACAGTGGGGGCTCCGCGTGTGACCACAGTGATTGATTCGGGCCGTGGTGCCCACAACCCCGTAACTCGGGGGGGTCCGGAGGTTTGCCCTTAACCGCGAATCTGCTCTTATGCTAAGAGCAGGGTTGAGAGCAGAATGGGTACGGACGACGCTTTCAGACATGCTTCCGGGCAGGCTCTTACGACATCCCACGCGGGAGGCAGCGCGGCGACGTTGTCGGCTTCCGCTACGTGGCACTCTAATAATCCTTGTCCCCCCGCAAGATAAGCTAAGAGCAGGGTTATGAGAACAAAGCTCTTAAACCCTAAATTAATTATTCGATTAAACTCGTGCTCCCGTTGGGGAGTCACGGAGCACCGAAGTGCTT
The DNA here is from genome assembly GCA_009746045.1 of Mesostigma viride. Lineage (NCBI taxonomy): Eukaryota > Viridiplantae > Streptophyta > Mesostigmatophyceae > Mesostigmatales > Mesostigmataceae > Mesostigma > Mesostigma viride. Next base: position 40,630 of record RPFO01001464.1, read on the forward strand.
TGAATCCCTGTATGTGCACAGCAGGAAGAAAGGGCAGAGACCCCCTTTCTCCTTCATGCCAGAGGCATGGCACAGCTGCAATCGGATGTCCACGATAGACGATCCGGCAAGTTCTGTGGGTGCAATAAGACCCATGTGATCAAATCATAACAAGGAGCGTGGGCAAGTATGCTGATCATAGACAGGACGTAGCATGGCTGTACAAGGACTAAGCTAAGGCTATGGCTGTTTGACAGTGTACTGTGTGTTTGCGGTGCATGCACGTGACTCCTGTATGGTGGCACAGCTAGGCAAACATTCTAGGCGTGGCTGCCGTGAGTTCAGTGGGTATAAGGGTGTGGGGGCACTGAGTGGTTGAGAGGGTAGGTGCGTGGGTGGGTCAAGGGTGGGTGGCCGAATGGTGCATATGGGGCCAGCTGGCTCGGTGTTTAGGTGGTTGCACGTTGGGTGGTTGGGTCGTTGGCTCATTGGATGGGTGAATGCTTCCTAATTACCTATGTATATCGGAGGAGACCCCAGACTCTCTTCTCGACGAGCTGAAGAAACAGCTCTTGGCGTGCATGCAGCTGCCAGGTGCGATACTGCAGGGCGCCTACCGCCTGCCCCATCCACGGGCCAAGGCTGGGCCCCCTCCAGTGGTCCTCACCTTCAGCGACATCACAGCCCGAGTTCGGTTCCTCTCTCGCCGCAAGAAGCTGGTGAACACCTCCTGGTCGCTTGACGACGACCTGACGCCAGCCCAGCAGCAGCAACGCCGCGATCAGTGGCCCGACTACATCCGCCACAAGACCAACCCCGAGAAGCCCCAAGTGTACTGGCGGGGCGGGGACCTCTATGTCAACAAGAAACTGTGGAAGCCCCCCCGGGCCTCCCCGGGATAGAGCACTCCAGCTAGTTGTCTAGTAGATGGGGGCAATCGATTATGGGATAGCTTAGGCATTACAGCACTTGAAACGATATTAGCGCACAGCGTTATAGTACCTTCAATTAGCTCTGGCACCTTGTGGCCATCAGCTTGCGCCTTAATTAGCCGACGTCTTGCGCCCACCTCACATTTGTAGCATAAGCTATGCGTCAGCCTACCTATGGTATTGCACTGGTTGTATTGCACCCACAGTGTTAAGCCGGCGCCCCGGCACCATGCCGTGGAGAGAGCGCTCTGTGGCCTGCCCACCTGCGGCAGTGAGAGAAGCTAGGGCGCCCTCCCTCCTTCTCGCTGTGTATAAAGGGTTGAAGGTTCCTTTACTCTGTATTGGCACCCACGTGACGCAGTCGTGAACGTGCTTATTAATTAATTAATTACCTATGTATAATAGAGTAGCTCCTATGTACAACAGAGTAGCTCCTCAGTAACCGGCGGCCTCACTAGTTTAGGTAGAATTAGGCAAGGGTTCTAGGTCGAGGAGGCGGTGGTATTCCGCGACGTAACAGGTGTGTGGCAATGGCGGCCGGGCCCACTTCAAATGTTCCGAAAAGTGTGACACTTTTTGTCGTTTTTTTGACTTTTTCGACGATCGTCACTCTGCAGAGTGATTCGTCGTGCGAAATCGTGCGAAATTGTGCGAAATTTGCTGAAATCGTGTGAAATTTGCTGAAATCGCGCGAATTTGTGCGAAATTTGCTGAAATCGTGCAAAATTTCATGTGAAAAATGTCGACGGTAAAAAATTTTGATGTGCACAACGTGTGTGAATTCATGCGAAATTTTGTCAAACGTCACTCCCCAAAACGACCCTTGGTTGAAATCCATGCGAAATCGTGCGAAATCATGCAAAATTGTGCGAAATCGTGCGAAATCGTGCGAAAATGTGTGAAAATTTTGCGAAAATCACGCGAAAATCACGCGAACTCGTGCGAAATTTTTTTTTTTTTTTGCGAAAATAGCGAAAAAGTGTCACACACTTGGCTTGGACGGCGGAACATTTGAAGTGGGCCCGGCCTGGCGCGCGGGTGCCTAAGTACGTGCTGGGTGGGTGGATGTTCAAGTGCCCAGGTTGGTAGGTGTTTGCGTGCCTAGGTGCACACGTGGTTATTATATTATAAGGTGGGTTAGTACGTGTGCGGCTGGCTGGCTGCGTGGGTCACTTGGTCGGTGGACGTGTGGGTGGCTGGGTGCACGGGCGCGAGACTGCCGTGGATGTGAGCAGTTGTGTGGGTGGGTGGCCAGGTGGCTCACATGGGTGGTATACTGCATGGGTGGCTCGGTGCCCACCAAGCACAAGAGATGGAGACATGGGATATGCCAATACCTTATCATGCACGTGAGCATGCGTGGTTGCAAGCTAGGTGCAACATGTGCCACAGTGCCAGCGCCGCTGGGTGTCTCTTCGATCATCGATATGTTGGCACAGCTAGGCAAACATTCTAGGCATGGCTGCCTTAGCGGCAGTGACTCCAATGGTTACAAGCTAGGGCTATTGCTGTTCTAGCCCGCTGGGGGCGTCCACATCTTGTGGTTGATCATCAGGTCCCCGCGGGCCGCCCCTCCAGTACACCTTGGGCTTCTGGGGGTCCTGCTTATGGCGGAGGTATTGAACCGGCCACAGGTCGCGTCGCTGCTGTTGCTGAGCGGGGGTCAGGTCGTCATCCAGCGTCCAGGTGAGGTCGTGCAACCTCTTGCGACGAGAGAGGAACCGCTGCTTATCCTCAGGGGAGGGGAAGGTGAGCAGGACTGGTGGGGGAGCCGCCTTGTCCCGTGCGTGGGGAAGGCGGTGGCACCCACGCAGTTCTACCTCACCTACCAGGCCCATGAGGGTAAGAAGCTGGTTCTTGAGCTCGTCAGCAAGAGAGGTTGACGTCTCACCTGGCTTCTGGGGGAAGCGACGTAGCACCACTCGGCACTCGCGCCCGCACTCGGCACTCGCGGGGTGGTTTTACCGGATTAGGATACATTTGCACAGCTTCAAATGTATCCTAAATGCACCATTGGCAAACATGGTTTCTGGACATGGTCGATATCATTCATATGTTTGGCAAGCATGATATGATCATGCTTGCCAAAGATGTTGTCTCTTTTCATATTTCACACATATATTATCGGCCTCGGCGTGCCATGCTTCCACGTTTGTTGTCTCTTTTCATATATTGTAAATATGATCAATAAAATTCCAAACATGACCATGTTGGAGACTTCAAGTGGAGCATCATGATTACTGTTTTCACTATTACGTAACCCATGGTTCATGTTAACATGGCATAATGAGCAATCCTATTGACCCCATGACTAATGGTGAAGTTAATAAAGTTACATCGTGGCACGTCACTATAGCATCAAGTTGCATCATTGTGCATAAAGTAGTTTAGCACTGAGTTGGCATGCCAACACCAGGTACACTAAATAAATTAAAACCAGAATTGATAAACAACCCAGTATCCAAATACAGTATCCATATATATGCAGGTCGTACTACAGGTACAGCCACGGCTGCCACGCGGCTTCTGCAGCGATCACGCTCTTTCTCCTAGACAATTGCTCTACTGGTCCCTACAGGTCGGTCGACTTGGACCATGATGCGTCAAGAACCGTTAATTGACCGACTTAAACAAGATGTTTGTCTACATGCAGCTGTCTGCACCTAACTAACGCGAAACCGCGTGCTACCAAATATAGCGGGAAATGCATGAGTAACACATGTCAACGCACAACCGGTGGAAATCACGCGATACCAACCGCGGCAACAGTGGTGTGAACATAGCGGGCACTGCCATGCAAAAAAGCACCAGCAGCGGCATCAGTAGCAAATTGTAGTAGCGGAACAATAGCCACTACATCAATGCAACAACACATCAGCCCAGCAACACAGCAGCAGCATGACCGTAGCACAGCAGCAGCACAACTGTAGCTCAGCAGCACGGCCGTAATGCAGCAGTGCATCAACACAGCAGCACGGCAGCAGCACGACAGCAATACATCAGCGGCACGGCAGCAATGCAGCAACACATCAGCACAACAGCACAACAGCAGCACGGCAGCAATGCAGCAACAGTAGCATGGCAGCACAGCAGCAGCAGCAGCAGCAGCAGCACATGAGCAGCTCAATGACAACAACCGCTGCTCGCGCTTCAGCAGTCGTCGTCGTCGTCGTCGTCGTCATCGTCATCGGCAAGGATGAGCGCTCGCTTCCGACGCCGGGAGGCGCCTGCGTTGTTGTTCTCCGCCACATCGTCGCTGGGTGGAACCATCTCGCGCAATCGAGCCTCGGCCAGGGTGATATCCGGCGCTTGCAACGCAGGGACGACCACACCGGGGCACCCGCAGATCTGTGCCTCCAGCTCGTGGAGAGGCACACAAGAAACCGCGTCCTCCTCCCAACGGGCACCCCAGTACATGGCTACCATGTCGTTTTGCGTGTCGACAACAGCGACACGACCATGGTACCTGCCGTCCCGGCTTTCGGTGCGACCGTCCGCGGATGTCACACGCTCCGACGCCCAATGACACACGACTTGCCCTACGAGGTTGCGGCTGCCACTCTTGACCTGCAGCCTTATGCCTTCCCAGCATGCCTTCGCCATGCCGACGATGCCCTTCGAGCATTCAGCATCTTGCCACTTCACGACCGGGTGTTCCGCGTCATAGGGCACCTCCTTCAGCGCCTTTAGGCACTCCTTGGTGAGCTTTTTGTTCGCACCCAAGGAGACTGCATGGGGCGGCTGACCTCGCTTGCCCACCACTTGTGTCAAGACGAGGTCTGACGCGGTGATGATCACCGTGTGCGCCGCAGTGGTTGGCGGATGGGGCCATTGCGCAATGTCTGGGTTCCACGGGTGCCACGTGTCACGCAAATGCTTAGCGCGGTATACAAAGAGCTCAATAGAAGGTTGGCCGCCATCCTCCTTCGCAACCACCTCCTTGATGATGCCAAAGAGGACTGGAGTCCACGTGAGCTTCGAGTTGCAGAGAATACCAGCTGAAGGGTGCCAGTATAGAACAGCGGAGCCTTTCTCAACGCCTTGCATGCGCTTCAAGTAAGCGACCTTGGCTGTCATGGCCCTGTCTTCTGCCGCCCATTCCTGCTGTGTGTGGCCATCATGAAGAACTCGGTCTACCAGCGGGGTGACGCGCACCGCCTCTGCGTCGACCAACGCCATGAAGTGCTCTTCTTGCGTCGGTGGTGGTTCAGGCGCTGCATCGTGCTCACGCAGGGCGGAGATGTCCGCGCGAGATGGCCACGGCAAAGGGCGCCACTCCTCAGGCACCTCCTCAGGGGCATGTGGGACTTTTGCGAAAAAGGCCTCGTTTGGCTTGATGGTGTCGGGCGGAAAGTACCACTGCCAGATGCCATGGGGCAACTTCTCGACCCTTGTTTTGATCGACTCCAGCTCCTTCCCCAGAAACTCCATGTTCAATGGTGCGAAGGCTGGGGTGTCCTGCAACATCGGAATGCGGTCTGGATCCACAAGTCGGACGCCAAACAGCGGCCGCCCCTCCGCATCAAACTTGTAAGGCTGTGTCATCGCCTTCCCGCACCGTGGCGCGCCTTCCTGTCGAGTCCCCGCGGGCTGCCACGGCGTCTTTTGGGACTCCGTGGTCCGGTAGGACAACCAGGTCTCTGCGTTGCCCTGTACCTGGAAGAAGACGGCGTGGTGCACCTTCATTGAGCGACCGCGTTTTTCAGGCACCGGCTGTGCCGCTCCGCCGCCCGCCGGCTGCGCCTCCGGCCCGCCGCGCGCCGGCTGCCCCGCCCCGCCGCCCGTCGACTGCCCCGCCCCGCCGCCCGTCGACAGCCCCGCCCCGCCGCCCACGCGCGCCGGCAGCGCCGCTGGCCCCCCGCACGCCGACCGCCCTGCCCCGCCGCCCGTCGACTGCCCCGCCCCGCCGCCCGTCGACAGCCCCGCCCCGCCGCATGCCAGCTGCGCCGGCCCGCCGCCCACGCGCGCCGGCAGCGCCGCTGGCCCCCCGCACGCCGACGGCCCTGCCCCGCCGCCCGTCGACTGCCCCGCCCCGCCGCCCGTTGACAGCCCCGCCCCGCCGCCCACGCGCGCCGGCAGCGCCGCTGGCCCCCCGCACGCCGACCGCCCTGCCCCGCCGCCCGTCGACTGCCCCGCCCCGCCGCCCGTCGACAGCCCCGCCCCGGCGCCCACGCGCGCCGGCAGCGCCGCTGGCCCCCGCGCGCCGACTGCCCCGCCACGCCGCCCGTCGACAGCCCCGCCCCGCCGCCCACGCGCGCCGGCAGCGCCGCTGGCCCCCCGCGCGCCGACGGCCCCGCCCCGCCGCCCGTCGACAGCCCCGCCCCGCCGCCCACGCGCGCCGGCAGCACCGCTGGCCCCCCGCACGCCGACTGCCCCGCCCCGCCGCCCGTCGACAGCCCCGCCCCGCCGCCCACGCGCGCCGGCAGCACCGCTGGCCCCCCGCCCGTCGACTGCCCCGCCCCGCCGCCCGTCGACAGCCCCGCCCCGCCGCCCACGCGCGCCGGCAGCGCCGCTGGCCCCCCGCGCGCCGACGGCCCTGCCCCGCCGCCCGTCGACTGCCCCGCCCCGCCGCCCGTCGACAGCCCCGCCCCGCCGCCCACGCGCGCCGGCAGCGCCGCTGGCCCCCCGCACGCCGACCGCCCTGCCCCGCCGCCCGTCGACTGCCCCGCCCCGCCGCCCGTCGACAGCCCCGCCCCGCCGCCCACGCGCGCCGGCAGCGCCGCTGGCCCCCCGCACGCCGACCGCCCCGCCACGCCGCCCGTCGACTGCCCCGCCCCGCCGCCCGTCGACAGCCCCGCCCCGCCGCCCACGCGCGCCGGCAGCGCCGCTGGCCCCCCGCGCGCTGACTGCCCCGCCACGCCGCCCGTCGACAGCCCCGCCCCGCCGCCCACGCGCGCCGGCAGCACCGCTGGCCCCCCGCACGCCGACTGCCCCGCCCCGCCGCCCGTCGACAGCCCCGCCCCGCCGCCCACGCGCGCCGGCAGCACCGCTGGCCCCCCGCACGCCGACGGCCCTGCCCCGCCGCCCGTCGACTGCCCCGCCCCGCCGCCCGTCGACAGCCCCGCCCCGCCGCCCACGCGCGCCGGCAGCACCGCTGGCCCCCCGCACGCCGACGGCCCTGCCCCGCCGCCCGTCGACTGCCCCGCCCCGCCGCCCGTCGACAGCCCCGCCCCGCCGCCCACGCGCGCCGGCAGCGCCGCTGGCCCCCCGCGCGCCGACTGCCCCGCCCCGCCGCCCGCGCGCGCCGGCAGCACCGCTGGCCCGCCGCCCGTCGACGGCCCTGCCCCGCCGCCCGTCGACTGCCCCGCCCCGCCGCGCACCGGCAGCGCCGCCCCGCTGCCCGCTGACTGCCCCGCCCCGCCGCGTGCCGGCTGCGCCGCCGCTGCCGCCCCGCCGCGCACCGATGGCGCCGCCCCTCCGTGCGCCGGCTGCGCCTCGCTGCACGCAGGCTGCACGACATCACCACGCACCCTGGTGACCTTGATAACCTGATCCTCCCTACCGGTCATCCAATCTACTGTGCTGCACCAACCGGCAAACGACTCGCGCTGCAACGGAGTGAGAAAGTTCCTGACATCGTAAGCGACCCCCAATACCTTGACCTCCGTGCCAGCGGGGACGGTCGAGTTGCAGTTCGCAGCTGCACCACTAGGCTGACGGAATGCCTCTTCTATGGCCGCCACCCAGCTCTCCAAAGTTGGGTACTTGTGCACGAAGCTAGGCCCCCCCGCCACAGCGTGTCTCATGTAGGCCACAAGCACGCCGAATTTCTGATCTGGGTCGGCGTGCGTGTGGCCCACGAGCATGCGGTGCATTTCGACGACGTCGAAGAAGCCAACGTGTACGAGCCACCATGCAAACAGTAAGACGGTGTGATTCCGGTTTTCACTCCCACCGTCCAGTTGCAGGCACAAACACCTGGGCATGTGCGGCAGCCCCGCCCTCCTCCATGGCTGGTCCCTCATCAACTGCGCCAGGATGTGCATCAGCATCGTGACGGTGACACTGCCGGAGAGGTTGTCGGTCATGAGGACCCATGCGAGAACGATGAACCACATCGCCTTGTACCCATGGACGGCCGCACAGAAGAGCGAGAACGGCATCATGCCACCTGCATAGCTGCCCCATGAGTCGGGCCCCCCCACCAGCTTCGGCCAGTATGTCTTGGCGTGATCCAGCTTGTCGAGGTTGATCGACAAAATGGCCGTCAACATAGCGGCCACCATCGCGCAGGCAAGCTCGCGCCTCAACCAATAGTTCTGGCGGGTAAACCAGGCCAGAGCGACATGCTGCTTGATTTGGTTGTCGACGTACTGCCGTTGTGCCTCAGTTGAAGCACCGCGGCGCCGCATGCGCAGTTCCACGCAGTCCGCGCAGTGACCGGTGCTCTTGTTGTGCGGGCATACCACCACCTTCGGGCTCCTCTGCCCTGGGAAGTAGTCGCCTTTGCAGTAGGTGCGCCAGATGCGGTAGAATGCGTTGTAGCCTAGCACCTTGGCCCCTTCCCCCGCTTCTGCCACCACGTCTTCAACGTACATGGCGTGCATCTCCTTGATGGACATGACGTCCATGAAGACAACGCCAGCATGAGTCGGGTCATGGTCTGCGATCTGCTGCACCAACTCGTGCATCCACATTGCTGCGTGTTCGCCAACCTCCGAACGCCCCCGAGCATCACGCTCAGGTGGTGCGTGCTCCAGACCAACACCGAAAGTCGCTAGGTCGTTGGGATGCACGGTCAGGAAATACTCTTTCGCCGACACGACCGACGCCACCAGATTGTTCCAAGTCGCCCGGGTAACGCCGGCCATCTTCCGGATGGCAGATGCACAACCGGTGACGGTGTACATGCACCCCGCAATCACCACGTCCACGTGTAAAGGGCCGGTAATGATGTACTTCTTGTAACGGCCACCGTCGGCAGGGGATTCTACCTCGATGTTGCCCACGCCGGCCGACCGGATCACGTCGCAAAGGGAGGCCATGCGCTGCTGGTCCGTTTGGTTGTACAGGTACTCTCGAAAGGCAGTCCACGACCTGGTATCGGTAAGTAAGGTGCCCACCTTCTCGAGGCAATGCTCCCCACAAGTCGGACCGCACTTCCTGGCCTTGGCGATGTCCTTGTCAACGGACTTCAATTTGGAGGCGAGAAGCCGGGCGCCATCTTTCTTCCCACTGCGCTTCGCTCGAGAGGAAGACGTGCCGGGCCCCATTTCCGTGTGAAGCAGGTCGTCGTCAGAGCCGTCAGAATCTACGCCCCAACTAGCTTCAGAACTCGCATCCGAATCCACCAGGTCTGGCACATCCCATTCTTCATCCATGTTAATAGGAAATCTACTGTATTACACCCGGTGGTGCTTGGACAGAAGCAAGAAACCCCGCCCACCGCTCAAATGTGGCGCCCAACAAAGCCCCAAACTGTTTTCTTCAATAAGTCTACTGTTCTACATCCGGTGGTGGATGGACACAAGCAATAAAGGCCCCGCCCACACCTCAGATTTCTTTAGAAAATCTACTGATCTACATTCGATGGCGCCTTCACAGAAGCAGGAAACTCCGCCCACCGGTCAAATGTGACGCCCAACAAAGCCCCAACTGATTTCTTCAAGAAGTATACTGTTTTACAGCCGGTAGTGCTTGGGCAGAAGCACTATAAAAGAGACAACCAGCGCAGGCCAGAAATCGCAGGCCAGAAATCGCAACTATGTAAAGCCCGCCCACACATCGGATTTCTTTACGAAAAACCTGTTTTACATTCGATGGGGTCTTGACAGATTCAAACAAATTATCGTTTCTACCTGCGTGCGACTGCTGCGGCTGAGTGCTGCAACTTGTCTTCACGTCTTCACGTCTTCACGTCTTCACGTCTTCACCGCGTCTTCACCTGTCTTCACCACGTCTTCACGGCTTCACGGCTTCACGTCTTCACGGCTTCACCTGAACACCTGAACTTCACCTGAACTTGCCGTATCGTGTCTTCACGTCTTCACGTCTTCACGTCTTCACGTCTTCACGTCTTCACCGCGTCTTCACCTGTCTTCACCACGTCTTCACGGCTTCACGGCTTCACGTCTTCACGGCTTCACCTGAACACCTGAACTTCACCTGAACTTGCCGTATCGTGTCTTCACGTCTTCACGTCTTCACGTCTTCACGTCTTCACGTCTTCACCGCGTCTTCACCTGTCTTCACCACGTCTTCACGGCTTCACGGCTTCACGTCTTCACGGCTTCACCTGAACACCTGAACTTCACCTGAACTTGCCGTATCGTGTCTTCACGTCTTCACGTCTTCACGTCTTCACGTCTTCACGTCTTCACCGCGTCTTCACCTGTCTTCACCACGTCTTCACGGCTTCACGGCTTCACGTCTTCACGGCTTCACCTGAACACCTGAACTTCACCTGAACTTGCCGTATCGTGTCTTCACGTCTTCACGTCTTCACGTCTTCACGTCTTCACGTCTTCACCGCGTCTTCACCTGTCTTCACCACGTCTTCACGGCTTCACGGCTTCACGTCTTCACGGCTTCACCTGAACACCTGAACTTCACCTGAACTTGCCGTATCGTGTCTTCACGTCTTCACGTCTTCACGTCTTCACGTCTTCACGTCTTCACGTCTTCACCGTCTTCACCTGTCTTCACCACGGCTTCACGGCTTCACGTCTTCACGTCTTCACGGCTTCACCTGAACACCTGAACTTCACCTGAACTTGCCGTATCGTGTCTTCACGTCTTCACGTCTTCACGTCTTCACGTCTTCACGTCTTCACCACGTCTTCACCTGTCTTCACCACGTCTTCACGGCTTCACGGCTTCACGTCTTCACGGCTTCACCTGAACACCTGAACTTTGCGTATCGTATCTTTGATACATTGCATCATTTGCATGCCTTGGAGCTGCACGTCTTCAAGCAGTGTCACCCAGTTCCCGCTTGATTCAAATGCACTTCGCGCTTGAATTCGTGACTTCGCTCAAGGTGGAAGGTGATGGGCACTAGCCACGGGAACTATGCCCGATGCTGATAGCCGAATCGATGACATGGACGAATTGAGTGATTTGTGTTATGCCGGGGACGATTGTAGAAAATGGGTGCTAGGAAAGAAACCTGGTGCCATGAAAGTAGATTTTTTGGCCGGTGCAAACCACCAATGCGCCGGCCGATGTGGCAAGGTCCTGCACGGCATCTGTACGCATATTTTCAGGCACGCAGACGACGGTGACGGCACGGAATGGCAATGCTCTGACTGCGGCGGCCCTCCACGATGCCAGCCGTGCGCCACGCTCGAGCAGCCAGGGCACACTAGCAACATTAAGCCCACGGAGCCTTCCACTATCAGCCCAGAGTGCCCGGATAATTCGTTTCGCACGCCCGTCACCGAGGATGACCTGAATTTCGATGATGATGTCGGTTGTGATGATGAAGCTGCAATGGCAGAGGATGACTTCCATCATGATGGGGCTGCAAATGCGACAAACGAGAAAGATTCCGCGATGTCTCCTCAGCGTCCTGCCGACGAGCATGGTCATTCAAACCCGGGTTCGGGGCTGGACGCCACTAAGGAGGCTCTGTTCTCTTCCCCTCTACCTGAGGCCGGCGTTCCTGAAAAGCGGGACGATGGCACGCCGGTCCCTACTGCAAGGTCTTTTAGCCGCAGTGGACCGATGGCACTGTCTGTCGTGGAAATTTCTGGCTGGGATACCCTCGGGCTGGTGGTGGGGGGCCTCATCATCGACAAACAGCTGCAAGCGGTGCTGGTCGCCCAAACGACCTACACAACAAAGAAAACATTAAAATCGGCATACACAAATGCGGCACGGGGGAGATCCTCTACCATCAAGATGACAGATGTGGTGTGCATGGTCGTCGATCGTGACCCTGCCACTGGGCACATCCCCGGATTCAAGGTAGTTGACACATTTCCGGAGAGTGCGCGAAACGAGCGTATTGAGCGCACTCTCGCCTGGGCCCAGTCGCACCAAGGTGAGCTGGTGTCCCAGATGACATGGGACTTCCTCGCTGAGGTCCCATGCATCTTGACAACAGGATTTCCTAGGGACCCCGCCCTTGCCTTGTATTCAGGTCCTGCTGCAGTGGCGTGGTCTCCGGCGCCTAGCCGGGGGATGCGAGTGCGTGCCCCCCCGCCCACAGTGAAGCCCCCAGAGGCAGCCACGCCTTTGGTGGACGTCACCAACGCACAACAGCGACCCAAGCGGAACAGCAAAGCCAAGTCCTCCCAGCCGGCAGAGAAACGCCGGCAGCCAGAGCGCACCCAGCCAGAGCGTACCCAGCCGCTGCCGCCGCCGACCCCCGTACTGGTGGGCGTGGAACAGACGATGAGAGAGATGCAACGAGCTATGGAGAACCAAAGCAAGAAGGTTGAAGAGCTTGGTTTGCAGCTGCGTCAAGAGGTGCAGAAACAAGTGGTCCAGCTGGAGCAGCAACTGCAGCAGCAGCAGCAGCAACTGCAGCAGCAACAGCAGCAGCAGCAGCAGCAGCAGCAGCAGCAGCAGCAGCAGCAGCAGCAGCAGCAGCAGCAGCAGCAGCAGCAGCAGCAGCAGCAGCAGCAGCAGCAGCAGCAGCAGCAGCAGCAGCAGCAGCAGCAGCAGTTCCCGCAGCAGCAGCAGCAGTTCCCGCAGCAGCAGCAGCAGTTCCCGCAGCAGCAGCAGCAGTTCCCGCAGCAGCAGCAGCAGTTCCCGCAGCAGCAGCAGCAGTTCCCGCAGCAGCAGCAGCAGTTCCCGCAGCAGCAGCAGCAGTTCCCGCAGCAGCAGCAGCAGTTCCCGCAGCAGCAGCAGCAGTTCCCGCAGCAGCAGCAGCAGTTCCCGCAGCAGCAGCAGCAGTTCCCGCAGCAGCAGCAGCAGTTCCCGCAGCAGCAGCAGCAGTTCCCGCAGCAGCAGCAGCAGTTCCCGCAGCAGCAGCAGCAGTTCCCGCAGCAGCAGCAGCAGTTCCCGCAGCAGCAGCAGCAGCAGTTCCCGCAGCAGCAGCAGCAGTTCCCGCAGGCATCGTCGGCAGTGCTTCATCTACAGCTGGCGTCACCGGCAACACAGCAGTTCCCGCAGGCATCGTCGGGAGCACTTCAGTTACAGCTGGCGTCACCAGCAGCGCTTCAGTTCCCGCAGGCAGCGTCGGCAATGTGGCAGATTCCACAGGCATGGTCGGCACTGCAGCAGTTTTCGCAGGGACCGTCGGCAGCAGAGCAGTTCCCGCAGGGATCATCGGTGGTGCAGCAGTTCTTTGTGAGTCATTCGTGTAGTGTTGAGTGGGTGGGGTGGGTGGGTGGGGTGGGTGGGTGGGGTGGGTGGGTGGGGTGGGGGGTGGGTGGGGGGGTGGGGTGGGGGGTGGGGGGGGGGGGGTGGGGGGGATGGGGGGGTTGACTGTGTGACTGCGTGGCTGCTTGGCTGGAAAGGAGGGTGCGTGGCTGCGTGGCTGCGCTGCTGCGTGGCTGCGTGGCTGCGTGGCTGGCTGGCTGGGGGGGGTGCCGGGTGCGTGGATGCGTGGATGTGTGGCTGGGTGGGTGCGTCACTGCGTGGCTGGCTGGCTTTGTGGCTGCGTGGGCGGCTGGATGGCCGGGTCAGCGTGGCTGCGTGTTCAATGGGATGCTAATATGTTGTTGCCTTTGGATGCCACAATTCATGGATTCTTTTGTTCACATGCAGGTGCTGCCGTCTTCCCCATCGACGTCGTCAAGACCGATGTCGCCAAGAAGGATGATGCAATCACTCTCGGCCATGTTTAACTCATGTGGGCCTTCATGGCCACACGGGAAATATGATTGAATCAGTTCTTTGACACTGAGTTGGCACTAGACGCAACACCTTTGATGCACATGAGTGCAGGGCGCATGTGTGGAAACCATGCAACCATGGCGATCCCTCAAAAAGTTTGGTTATGTAATAAGTGAGACAATTATTCCGGACGTATGATGGCCCAACGTCCTGTAAGGTTGAGTTGTCTTATTCAATTGGCATATGTTGTCTTATTGATGTTGTCTCATTGCCTTAATGGGTCAATTGTCTTAGTTTATATCATGTATATCTTGGGAAACTAATTGCTTCAATAAAATGCATGTTAGGCGCAATCAACCCCCTCAAACACATCTGAAAACTGCACAGTGCATCAAATGTATCCTAAACAAAAAAATGTATCCTAATCCGGTAAAACCACCCCGGCGAGCGCGGTCGGTGACCTCCCGTTGCTGGGCCTGGCGGTGCATGGTCCTCCAGCTCCTGGAGCTTTGTGGCGATGGCGTCGGTGGTGGAGGCGGTCGCTGACCGCAGCAGGTCCGCGTAGGAGAGCGGCGGGAGGTCGCCAGCATCCTGCCGGGGTGGCTGGGATGCAATGGTGGCCGTCTGCTCCGCTATCTTGGGAACCTGTGTGGCCAGGGCCTCGGTGTGGGCGGCCGGTGATGGCCTCAAGCTCAGTCTTCAGGAGCACGCCACACTTGCCCTCCACCTGGTTAAGGCGAGAGACAAGTGCAGCATGCGTTTCCGAAGCCTGCGCCGTGGTGTGTATAGCGCCGTTAAAACTGGGGTTGTAGCTTGTGGACGACCTTGGTTTCCACGTTGGAGACCCGGACCTCGACCTTGTTGAGCGTGGTGTTCAGCGATGTCAGCTGCTCGGCCAGCGGCCAGGTCACGTGCTCCTCCAGCACTGCGCGGATGTCATCCTTGCCGAGGGAAGAAGCCGATGGGGCTGCCGGCTGTGCGGGGGCTGGGGTGCGGAGCGTTCTGGTGATGTCGCCGAGGCGGATCTGGAATTGGCTGGTCAGGATAATCAGGCGTTGTTCTACTTCGTCCAAAGCATAGAGCCAGGACATGTCTCCATTGTAGTCGATAGCCGCCCCCACCTTGGGCACGAAGAGCTTCCGCTCCTGTTCGAGGAACTGGAGAACCTCGATGCATGGCAGCCTGCGGCGACAATTCTTGCCACCGGGTACGTGAAGGAGAATCGTCGGTCGCCGGGGAGGAACTCGCTCCATTTTCGATCGTGGCAGGGTTTCTTGGGCTCAGGCGAGGCGCTGGGCGATGGGGCTGCTGGCGGTGGGTTGGCAAGCCCAGTCGGCTGGGCAGGAACGATGGCGAGAGGGTTGGGCTGGGAGCCGGTAAGCTCCTTTTCCAAACCCCGTTTTGCTTTTGGGGTCGTCATAGCTGCTTGTCACGTGATAACTTTGGCAATACTGCGTTACTGCCGTAACCGACTATACTGGCGTGTACGTCTGAATAAGGCGCATCGAATGCAGGTGGTCTGACCGAATTTGGGGCTCAGACGCAAAAGATCTGGGCTCCGCCGTCAGCCATACCGCCGTCAGCCATTTTCGACTGTAATATGGAGGCAGATGGTCCGGACCTATAGCTAGTCACTAGATGACTTAATATAGCCACTAGATGGGAATATATTGCTCATCCGAGCTGTTCTCTACTATATAATGGTAGATGAGGCGGTAGTGGTGCGGCCATGTATAACTTCCACCTGCGGAAGTTCTATACCCTGGCTAGCAACTGGCAGTGGGGAGAAAACAGGATCAGATCGACCCCTCATGCAGGAATCAGGTGCTTATAGCAAATGGCAGCCCATATTTCTCATTGTCAATCACGCGGGCGCGGAGTACGTACGGACAGTCCCAGATCGAAGCCCCGCACCCTCAAGCAGTTGTGTCACATTGGTCGGCCGGGTCGTTCCGCGTCGGTGCGGCGCGCGCACGCAAGTTTTCCGACGTGAGTTGCGACGGGACGTACAATAGTGACCCTGCCATATAGGATGAGGTGTCTACCTAGCGGTGAGTGACACTAGGGTAGGCGGTGAAAAAGTGGCAACAGGTAGTCCTCACGTACACATGCGACACTGATTGAACCGCCATGCACGTACATACCCAGGAATAGATGTCTAAGCGCTGTAAGCATGTGTTAACTACAGCGGGAAATAATATACGTACTGAAGCACGAAAGTTTAAGCAAACAGACAAAGATCATCTGCATCCAGTAACGGTATATTACAATTTATAGTCTAACTGACACTGGGCGGATTCACAAGCATGCATATTGTGTCAAGTGTGCGTATAGCATAAACCACGTAATTGTAAATCACTCATACCGATACTATTGCATGGTATTAATTAATTAAAATCAATTAATACAGATAGTAAATTGCACTTGCTGATAGCTGTGAGACAACTATTCCTGGACGCATGCACAAGTACAACCTCGTCTGCTCGTGGATGCCTGAGACAACCAGTAACATTCTTCTGTCTTATTGCATGATATTCTGTGGGCAAAGGAACCATTTGCTGAATAGAGCAAGCCGACAGTAATGCTTGGCCCTTATCTAAACCGCCCTTTGTTGTAATCCCTCACTCCTGGGAAAGAAACCCAGTGTGCACATTCCCCGGGCGCAGCCGCCGACAATGGGAAAACAGAAAATGCAGCTCCATGTCCACAGGTGGCAGCCTGTCCCCAAGCAAATCGATTTCAAGAGTGAGGCAACTATATACACAACATTAATGTTAATATAACTAAAGTTACATGTCTCTCTGCGTGGTGAACCCAAGCAGTGCTATGCAATCGCACTTCTCATCCCACCAAGCAGCTGCCCACCCTCTCTATCCCCCAGCCTGCTTGGCAGTGGATGGCGTGGTAGGGTCCTTGAGCATCTTCTCGAGCTCCCCCTCTTGATGCAGGCCCATGAGGATGTCGGAGCCCCCGATGAACTCGCCATCAACAAAGACTTGGGGGATGGTGGGCCAGTTGCTGCAGGGGGGGGGAGATAGGAGACCGGAGATGAGAGATGGAAGATGGGAGATGGGGGGTCGAAGGTGGGAAGATGGGGCATGGGAGATGGGGGATGGAGGATACAGTGTGTCCCACAACCGCGCAGGAAACGAGAGCCACGGTGATATGCGGGTGAGGCAGAGATGAGAGCATGGTGGCCAATACCCGTACCTGAAGTGTGTAATCGAGCGTACGTCCTACGCTGGCCGCTCTCTAGTACCAGCCAAGGTGACTACATAGCTAGAATAGAGGCTGACACCGCACCATGTTTACTGACACTGTACATGGGGATAGAGGGTGAGGTCCACCGCTACCCGAGGTCAATTTTTTTTCATATGAATGGGTGGGAGGACATCATCGTCCAGAAAGCACCCAGTACCCCCTAAGACCCTGGTAACTACCGATGCCATGCGACATCTCAGGATAGCAAATGCCACTTGGACCAGTGCCGCCTGGGGTCACACCCATGTGACGTCCAGTCTCAGACGAAAAGCTCGTCCAGGCCTCGAGCTGGCAAAGTCCTATAAAAAAAAAAAAAAGATTATCGGCCGGACTCCTGTGGAATTCCAACATCAAAATGTTAAATGAAAGGCAAGACACACTCACGAGAAATCCAGCACGCAAAGGGTCAACCAAAGGAAAGCCACAGTCACGCGAGATCCAGAACAGAAGTAATAATCGATTATGGTGACAGTCCGGGCGCAATTTTTTTGGCGCCCAAAATATTCGCGGCACCCGTCCGTACTGTGAAAAAGTGGTGCACGGTGGCGCGCACCCCTACCGGAGCTGGCCATGGCGACGTACTGTCAGGCAAACTAGACAAAAATAACACGCGGAATGCAGAGAAAATGCGCGAATCTTCAAGTGCATGAGTCTATGATGTTATTTATTAGCGGAGTTTGTGCCTTTTGCAATGTCGATGATTTTATTGATGACCGTCGCCACAGGGGTCCACAATGAAAATTTCGCCGCGAGGAATCCATCAGCATTCACGCTAGCGGCATTGATATTTGATTGTCAGGTTTTAGGGGCTTCACTGATTAGCGTCGAGGATGCCTTTATATTGTTATTAGTAAAACATTAAGAAATCTGCTGGATTTTGGCAAGATTTCCATCATCATCGGTAAGACACTCTCCAGGCTGGCGGGATGCGCGTCTTATCTTTCCGTGGAAGGTTGGTCTTTCTTGCGCCACTGGGCAAGGACAATTGCGGAAAGGGTACGATCGTGTGCTCAGCGTCACCTTATAAATGTTTTGCTTCCTTAAGGGGACGTGGCGCGCCAAATATTTTCCGCGCCAAAAAATTCGCGGTACCAGCCGTACCGTGAAAAGTGGGTGCACCGTGCGCGCACCCCTTGCGGAAGTGGCCATGGCGACTGCGTTTAGGCGAAACGAGCAATGTAGGGCTAGAGAAATGCAAAAAAATTGCTCGAATGTTGAAGACGATGATTTAATGATGTTGGATTGTGGCGGCAAGTAGCTGGTTTACAATATCGCTGCTTTCTTTTACTGCCATCGGCATGGGGGGTAAACTGCATTTTTTGGTCGCGCGGAATAAAATAGAATTCGTGATAGCGGCAGTAAATTCGCAGTTTTGGGGGGCTTTTTGACCGTGAAGGATGCATTAATATCGGTAGCATTGAATTCCAAACCGAACTGGTGCTTTTTGCTACATTTTCGGCCATTCTCGGTAAGTAATTCTTCAGGCCTGCGCAGTGCATGTCGGAACCTTCCATGGAAGAACGGCCGTTGTTGCGCGCCTGAGCGAGGGATCTGCGAGGGCAATGTATAGATTTGTCGCGAATGTTATGTGCTATCAGTTCTTTCTTCTATGAGCACATCGTTCGAAGGTTTTTGCATTCTTTTTGGGCAGTTTCCGCCAGCTAGCTCGCCGTTGCTTGCCGAATACCTGGCAGCTTTAGATTGTTTTCGTTGATGTCGTGGTCAGGGCCGCTTCAGTCGAAGCCTATAGCTTCTCGGGAAGGTTTAAGGTATTTCATAAAACGTGTTCTGGCAAGGATGGTGTGCGTATGGACGCTTCTTGTTGTGTGAGAGTGACGCACCCTCTCTTGGCAGTGGCATCACAGCGCTCATGCGCTGGAGGGCCGCCAATGGTTTCTTTCCATTTTATCGTGCAGGGGAGGTGTTTTATTGACGATCATGTTGGAGATATTGCATTTGTGTGACTGCATGTAGATAGCTGCCACCATTGGTTTATTTGAGCTTTCCCTTGATATGATGATGTGAAACGACTGCGATGTGCTGAGCCAACCATGGTTGACATGGTTGACTGCATGCAAGCTTTGTATGCCATGATCTCCTCGGTTCCTTGCCCTCCATAGTTCCAGTTTGTTGCCCATCTCAGGTAGGGCAGTGAAGGAGTTGTTGCTGTGTTGATTAGCTTGGTTGGCATAAACCTTACACTCTAACGTGGGAGAAACATAGATAATGCTGGTTAGGCATTTTAGTGCCATCATCATTATTGCTATTCACATGCTTATATATCTGGCCATGCTCGAGGGAGGGTGAAGGTGTATGAAGTGTGTGGCCACCCCTTTGTACTTCATCACAAATTCAGCATGTATTTGACGCATGTTGGATGGCATGTAAAGTGTAATTGTGTTTACTTGGTTACTGAGTGGTCCTTAGCGCCTGTCAGGTGGTCGTCTTGGGAACCCATCAGTGCGTGTCACAGTGACCCCAAACCTTGAGCATGTGTCGTCATCAGTGTGCTAGAGTTATTTATATGTGCTTTTGGTCATAGATTTGCTGAGTTCTAATCATGAAGTTTACAAGGTAACCTTGGGTTGACTATTGTGTATGCTCTCTTGGCATGTATGCCTAACGATCATGTTGCTATGCTTGGGCTGGCAAGGTTGGCCATGCCGAGGGCAGGTGAGGGCAGATGAGGTGCCTAGCTGTTTGTTTATGTTTTGTGATCGAGTAGGGCATGCTTTCAGGCTTTTTGGATGGAAAACATCATGCCTAACTGGCCTTGTACACAGAAAAATCTCCTTTAGCTTATGTTCAGGTTTTAGCACGTTTAACTTTATAACTTGAGCTAGACTTGTCGGAATGACCTGGGACTTGGAAGACAGTTGTTCCCCTGTTAGACGGATTTTCGCTGCAGAAAAAATATTTTTTTGACGTGTTTATAAAAAGTTATTCCCAATGTCCGGTAAAAAAAGGGTCGTTTTGCGGGGAAATTAATAACTGTTCGAGGTTTTGCCCTTTCCATGATGTAAATAGCTCAGCAAGCTACAAACTCAGGGAACTAAAAACGCTGCAGACAGTTTTGCAAATAAATGTGTGCATTGGCTGGGGCGTACCCAGCCCTAATTAGCGTCTTTTGCTATTTATAGCGCATTATTGGCGTATATATGGGGGTAGTACCCCCAACATGTGCATGGACAACTCACTAGAGATGTTATTTAGTGCCCACAATCATAACTTAGCATTGTGCAAATGAATTTCAAGTGATATTAGCATAGGTCAATTATTAAGGGTTTTGGGGTGCCACCTCCCCTTAAAGGGTTGTCAACGCAAGTTTTTGCCTTCTTTTTGTGCAGTTAGCACCAGGTATGTTGCCAATCCGTGCTGTGCATTGCCGAAGTCCTGGCAGCTTTCAGTGATTATTTTTACGCTGCATGGCTGGGACGTGTCAAGGCATGAGCCATGGCTTGTCGGCAAGTCATTAGGGATATGTCGTGTGGTTTCTTGAAAGGAGTTTGCTAACAGCACTCAGCTTTACGTGAATATTGACGCAGACTTTCTTAGCAGCGGCTTCGTTGTGCTTAGAGGGTCACAAGCTTTAGCGTGTTTCTTAGCAAACGATTGCGCTGGAAAGAAAGGCGATTGTGATCGTTCTGAGAGGCATACTGCATGGGTAAAACTGCATGTAGGTAGGGATTATCATTGTTTTCTTGGCCTCTCTCCCACTGCATGATGGGAGAGCCCTATTATTTGCTAGAAAGGCAAAGAAACCATGGTAAGAAGCCCGGGCATGAAGCATGTCTGGTAAGTATGCTTTCGCTGTGGACTGTCTGTTGTTTGCCTCGGTTTGGCAATCAGTGGATATGGCTTTCTAGAGTGTATTTGCATTGGACCGCGTGGTTTTGGTATGATGCTCACACCCTATACCTGGGATATGCTTTTGAGGGGTTGGCTAGCCATGTACCTACCTGCCTCATTGCTGGGCACACACGCAAAAGGTTGCCGGTGTCGAGGTAAGGCAAGGGTACATGAGGTACCCAGCCACCTCCTTGTACATTGTGGCAAAATTGGGCATGGTCTGGAGCCATTTTGGATGGCATGGGAAGTGTTAGTGTGCCTTAATAATCACTATTGCCATCCTTAGCGTCTGCACAGGTGGCCAACTGCCAAACGCTATAACCTCCACTTTTGTACTCAGAATGCACTCAAACGTTGACAGCTGCTCTATGCCCACCTGTAGACTGTAGTATTTGTCTACATCTCCCCAGGGCCCAGGGCCCAGGGCC
The DNA here is from genome assembly GCA_009746045.1 of Mesostigma viride. Taxonomy (NCBI): domain Eukaryota; kingdom Viridiplantae; phylum Streptophyta; class Mesostigmatophyceae; order Mesostigmatales; family Mesostigmataceae; genus Mesostigma; species Mesostigma viride. The sequence goes on from RPFO01001464.1 coordinate 61,805, forward strand.
CAGGGCCCAGGGCCCAGGGCCAATGATGTGTTATCGTTTTTTTTTTTGTTTTTTTTTTCCCAGCCAAACGAGTACCTATTTGGGGGGAAATTAATGACTCATGAAATACTCATTTTTTCTCTTGGGTGCTGATTAGGTGGGAAATTTGCCAACTGCTGGGGCAACTAAATGGGATATATTGAAACATGCAAAATGGCTTGCCCCATTGTCCTAGGCAGAATGTGTCATAAATAGTGTCTTTTGCTATTTTTAGCTCAATACCGGTGCATAATTGTGTATACCACCCTCAACAGGTGGGATGGACCCCCATACATCCCAGTTACATGCCAAAATCATCTCTTGGGTACCCCCAGGTCCGCCCTGCATGTGTTTCCATTATATGGATTTACAGGGGCTCTACAGGACCCTCACCTTAAAGGCCAAATAATCACGCATATGCTGACGTAAAGTCCAGCAACTACCTAGGAACCCGAAGCGTGCCGCACTCACGTGAAGTCCTTGATCCCCTGCCGCAGCGCGGGGTCTTCGAGCACGTTGCGAGACCCGTACGGCACGCCTGCAGGGTGGGCCGCCAGCATGCCAACATGAGTGACGGGGGAGTGTGACCATCACGGACAGGTGGCGAGCGCAAGCGATGTTGGAATAATGAAAGGGAGAGGAGGGATTGCGGCAAGGTCGGAGTACGAGGGTACAGGTTATTGATAGCTCACGATCATGCCTAGTTGGATCAATATTGTCGCAGACCTGCGGATAGTTGACGGTGAAGAACCATTCTCAGAAAGAATACCAGACCCAGAAAGGGTTTACTCTCACAGTCCACAGAGAAGGTATGTGGATCCTCATCGCCGCTTTCACAAACCATAATGCGACTCAACATGACGCGACTCAGAATGGCTGTCCCCTGCCCGCGTTGCCCAACCCTGAGGATACGTTGAACCAGCGGCCTGCCACGCTTAAACGATACACCCGCAGGCTGTGCCACGTGAGCAGCGGCCTGCCACACGTGGACCATGCACATGCATGCCTGCCCTCATGTGCTCACGCTAGGGCCGCAGGTCTGTCACCCCAGTAACCTCATGCCCTACTTGTCAGTTTCAATGCGCTCACCGTCGTGGTCCAGTATCTCGCCATCATGTGCCCTATTTATCAGCTCATTCCCTAAATATTGATTTATGCGCTCACCGAAGTGGTCCAGTATCTCGCCATCATGTGCCCTATTTATCAGCTCATTCCCTAAATATTGATATATGCGCTCACCGTAAATTAAATTATTAAATTATAACATGACTCCGTTGGGAGATCATGTAGCACATATTCCCGTGGATTAAATTCGCTCACCGTAGTGGTCCAGTATCTTGACGACGAGGTTGCTGAAGCCACACATGGGCGCGGTCGGGACGCCTTTCATGTAGACCATGACACGGTTGCTGCGCACGTCCTGGTAGGGTGGGAGGAACGGGGGCCAGGAACAGGGGAGTGTGGGCCATGTTATCTACTAGGGTGTGGGCCATGTTATCTTACTAGGGTGGGGGCCATGTTATCTTACTAGGGTGGGGGCCACGTTATCTTACTAGGGTGGGGGCCATGTTATGTTACTAGGGTGGGGGCCATGTTATCTTACTAGGGTGGGGGCCACGTTATCTTACTAGGGTGGGGGGCATGTTATCTTACTAGGGTGGGGGCCATGTTATGTTACTAGGGTGGGGGCCATGTTATCTTACTAGGGTGGGGGCCATGTATTGTTAGTAGGGTGGGGGCCATGTTATCTTACTAGGGTGGGGGCCATGTTATCTTACTAGGGTGGGCCCCTTGATATCTTACTAGGGTGGGGGCCATGTTATGTTACTAGGGTGGGGGCCATGTTATCTTACTAGGGTGGGGGCCATGATATCTTACTAGGGTGGGGGCCATGTTATCTTACTAAAATGGACCAGACAGGGCTTCCATTTTGCGATTGCTGTGCACGTCCTGATGAGACGAAGGGGGACAAATCGTGAAGGGGGAAGGGGCGCGAGGAGAAGGGGCGGCTTTGTAATTGTTGAAGTGTATGCAGGGCCTGGTTATCATACTAGACTTGTTGCGCATGTTACCATAAGCATACAAGGGAGGGAGGGAGGAGGGGGAGGGAGGGGGGGGGGGGGGGTAGGAGAAAGCACATCCACCACACTGCTCACCACGTCAGGAATCCACCATGAGCCAAGGGCACAGCAAGTATGTCAGATAATTAATGCCCTGTCCCTGGGCCTAACAGATCCCCTGTCCACTTCGATTGGGCATGATGATATGGCGTTGCTATTACGAGCAAGGCAGAAACTCACCAATCGGGCTGACACCTAGTTTTTCTTGTTAGTATAGCAAGGATGCCCGTCCCCAGCGCCGCGCCATGGCACTGGGTGATGCGGACGTCCGTGACATTGCGATGCAATATGCCATGATCATTACAAATGCAACTCGCCTTCTTGCACACCGCCTGGGAGACTAATTGACGTATTCCAAACGCCAGGAATTCATCCTCTTTTGGCCGGGTTCGCATCATACCTCCTCAATTTGTTCTCGTACGCCCTTGACGGACTCCGGGCCTTTAAAGACGGGCTTGAAGTCGGAGTGAGTAGAGTCGGTCGCAGCGTCAGCAACCTTTGAGACATGCGGCGGCGCGGTGTTAGAATTTTTCGTAGATAGACTACGGAAGTTCCACCGTGGATAGTCGGAGGCAATGGTATATGCCGGTGCCACCATCCCTGCACGGTAACAAACACCATCGTTGCACATGCGACCACAGGCACGTTAAGGCACATGACGCCGTGCAAAATTTCCCTTTTTCAGTATAACTTTCAAGCAGCCGGGGTAATACGTACCTGTCTCCAGATATAATGGATGGGAAGCCTGAACTACTGCCGTTGAGACCAGCTTCCGTCCGATGCTGGAACATCTCCCCAAGAGCGTGCGCGAGGCAGACTGCATTTTTCCTTGAGCCGAACAGGAGCTTCTAAGATTTAAAAGCAACTGCCGACACCGGCGTTTACGAGGCGGGAAATGTAGAATTTGCTGCGGTCTGCCTGCTCAACTCGTTGACCTGCCGAGCGCTGGTCACACTGCAGGCAACAAAAATCTGCGCGCGAGCTGCTGCAGTTTACACTTTACACGGGGGTAAACTCTTCTTGGGCATCCCCGCATACCGCATGCGCTGATGACGTGTCCACGTTCGCCCCGGTAGGAAGCTATTGCCACAACTCAGCATTCAGCATGGCCTATTGGCTTCCAAGACAAACTTTCCGGTCACAACTCAAAATCATAGTTAGATAGAGTCGTCTGAAGTGACTCTAAACAATTTGCTAGCGGAGGCTGGCGGGTCCCCTAATCCGGAGTCCGGACGTCCTCCTGCCTCAGCCAAAACTCATAAGTAGTTGGCTCAATGCCGCGTTGAAAGTTACGATGGCACCCAGGCTTAAGTTACGGTCTCCGCCCACATTTCGGCGTCGTAACTCAACACGGGAACGTAACCTTAAGAATCGTAACTTCAAGCGGGAATCACTGTAACTTACCAGAGTTACGGAAAACATGTTAGCATACACAGGCATACATACCCCCTGGCATACATACCCCTTTACCTTCTAGAATGATATCCCCATTTACCCGGAAAATATGAAAGCATATTCCACGAGAGATTATGAATACAGGCTATGACGACACGCTTACGACGGCACGCTTATGACGACACGCTTATGACGGCACGCTATATGACGACGTCTATGACGACAAGCGTCTATGAGACGAGCGTGACCGTCATCCTCGCAGCACACAGGATGTACACACGATGTGTCTCAGTCCTTGATTGTGGCGCTGTATATTATTTTATTTCTGTAAATAAATGTATTTCAGAGCGCCGCATGCAGAGGATGTCGAGCTGGGCCAGGCTACCTCACTGCTCATGGAAGAGCCGTCTTTGTCAGGCGAGCACGACGCACACCATGGCGACAATGTAAACCGCGGCGAACAGCCCGCGGGTCATTATCATGCCGCGCAGGATGCGCCTGCATCCGAGACAAGTCGGGACGCTCCTGCCTCGGAGATGGGGTTGAGCATATCGACAGGCGACGGGTCAAACCACTTTCAGCCAATTTCAAATATTGAAAGTAGGTCGCGTGGAGGCCGCACGCCCAGGTTGACGCCCCGGCATACGCCCGACCACAGGCGCCCTCACCCGTTCGAGGTAAAGCCGGGGTAGTTAACCTTAAAACCTTATGAGTTTCAGGTTTCCTGCATAAGGTTTGCGGCAGGGTGGGAGTGCCGGAGTGGCCACGTACGGTTGCACAGTTGGCCCACAATGGGCCATGTCTCGATCATGAAAGCGCATGGTGTGCAGCCGCATTTTCACCAGGGGGACGACTGCTGTTAAGTACAGTGACCGGTGTTCTAGATTGCTGTGGCGTGAATTATAATTAATTGTCTGAAAGATTATTTTTATTTATTATTTCCTCCCCCTCCCAGCTCGCGCACGAGAGCTACGAGGAGCTCCACCGCGCGGCGCACAACGAGAGCCACCTGCTGCACCGCTCTGGCTGGCTGCGCGCGATGGTTTTGGGCGCCAACGACGGCATCGTGAGCACGGCCGCGCTCATCCTGACGGTCATCGCCGCCGAGCTGCCCAAGCGGAACATCATTACCGGTAAGATTATGTCAGGCTCGAGCTACCATGGTCCGTTCTCCAGATTTCTGGCCTGCGCTTGTGGCCTCATTGATCATTTCCGGTGGAACGGGGCGGGGCGGGGCGGGGCGGGGCGGGGCGGGGTGGAGCTGCAATCTATTGCATGCTCGAGAACATGGAATAGATTGCAAGGGGAGGGGTGGGGCGGGGCGGGAGCCAGGAGAATGGTCCCTAGGGGGGGAAGCTTCTTTGTCCTGTTTGATTGTGACACCTGCTTTATCGTGCATGTGCTAGAGTACTAGTTTATGAGGTACGTGCTTAATAAATCAATTGTACTACTCCGTGCTTTATATTTGGAGATGTGGCTGGCATGTGGGCTGTGTAGACTTATGCCAGTGGCGTGAGAGAAGGTGTGAGTCTCTCCCCCCTTCTTGATGCCTACAAACAGGGATGAAAAGCACTTGTCTGCCCGAGGTCGCTCCGCCCCACTAGTTTCTCCGTCCCTTAACAAGCCTTCGTTCCAACATTCAACGGTCGTTTCTCACGCCACTCTACTTTATTCTACTCTATCGTATTCTATTCTACTCTAGTCTATTCTACTCTAGTCTATTCTATTCCATCCCATCCCATCCCATCCCATCCCATCCCATCCCATCCCATCCCATCCCATCCCATCCCATCCCATCCCATCCCATCCCATCCCATCCCATCCCATCCCATCCCATCCCATCCCATCCCATCCCATCCCATCCCATCCCATCCCATCCCATCCCATCCCATCCCATCCCATCCCATCCCATCCCATCCCATCCCATCCCATCCCATCCCATCCCATCCCATCCCATCCCATCCCATCCCATCCCATCCCATCCCATCCCATCCCATCCCATCCCATCCCATCCCATCCCATCCCATCCCATCCCATCCCATCCCATCCCATCCCATCCCATCCCATCCCATCCCATCCCATCCCATCCCATCCCATCCCATCCCATCCCATCCCATCCCATCCCATCCCATCCCATCCCATCCCATCCCATCCCATCCCATCCCATCCCATCCCATCCCATCCCATCCCATCCCATCCCATCCCATCCCATCCCATCCCATCCCATCCCACCCACCCACCCACCCCACCCCACCCCATCCCACCCCACCCCACCCCACCCCACCCCACCCCACCCCACCCCACCCCACCCCACCCCACCCCACCCACCCCACCCCACCCCACCCCACCCCACCCCACCCACCCCACCCCACCCCACCCCACCCCACCCCACCCCACCCCACCCCACCCCACCCCACCCCACCCCACCCCACCCCACCCACCCCACCCCACCCCACCCCACCCCACCCCACCCCACCCCACCCCACCCCACCCCACCCCACCCCACCCCACCCCACCCCACCCCACCCCACCCCACCCCACCCCACCCCACTCCATTCCATTCCCTTCCCTTCTATTCTATTCTATTCTATTCTATTCTATTCTATTCTATTCTATTCTATTCTATTCTATTCTATTCTATTCTATTCTATTCTATTCTATTCTATTCTACTCTACTCTACTCTCTTCTACTCTACTCTCTTCTATTCTATTCTTTTCCATTCTATTCGATTCTTTTCTATTCCACTCTATTCTATCCTATTCTATTCTACTCTTTTCCATTCTATTCTATTCTACTCTATTCTATTCTACTCTATTCCATTCTATTCCACTCTATTCTATTCGGCTATTCTCACACCACTCTTGAAATGGGACGATTCTGATCCTTGCGCTGATATGAATGCTCTGATATGTATGCTGCGATGTGTAAGCTCTGATATGTATGCTCTGATGTATATGCTCTGATATGGATGCCGTTTTCTCCGCTTGCATAGCCTCCGTGTACACGTTTGGCGTCGCCAGCAATACCAGCCTCTCATGGCGATCCCTCAATTGGCTGTGCCACGTGACCTCCCTCTTGGCCGCACCCCTAAAGACCGCACGAATCTAATCATTAGCCTAGATCAATTAGTGCGATCGGATTGGCTAATCTCATTAAGTAGTTAACGGCGGCGATCCCCTGCCCTTTGAAACCAGGTCGCCGGCTCTGTTTCCTCCATCACACATTTTGCATGTGGCCCTGCCTGCACTTAAAGCCAAAGCTACTCTGAATGAGGGTGGTCAATTTTTCAAGGAATCTCAGATGGCAGCTAGCGTTTCCTCGTGTGTTGCTTTCTGTCGACGACACATCTTGCGCCTTGTGAAGGACGCAGGGCTTGTGCTGTTGTGTATTCACGTCTGGTGTATGATGCACCGCCTGCTCTTTATAGGGCGTTGACCATCGCGCCATTACCGCACTCTCTTTCTTTATTGCATGTCACCGATCAGTGATGATTTTCTGCCTAGTCACTTGGAGAGCACTTGCCTTCTATTGCAAGGCAACTCTGTCATGTTGCAGTTACGTTGCATTTTTTTCATCCCCCCTTCCCCCCCCCCCCCCCTTTCTAAAGCGAACCACATTATCAGTAGGAAGCCACCTCGCGCTTTTTTGGCCTGCGCTGGGTGTCTCCTTGACGCTGTGCTGCCACCTTAGTGGATAGAGGAAGGGACCTTTTTGGTTTCAGTTACTCTGCGAGATGAGCTCCTCCGGTTTTTGTTCTTGTTTCGAACGGGTTTTTCTTCTCGCATTAACCCACGGGTATCATGTTATTGTTGAATCGATAGTTTACAATTGATGTTTTTTTGCATTAGGTAGCCAATAGGCGACATGCAATAGGAATCATGCTATGGAGATTCCCGTGTATGTTCTAGCTCCAGCTTTATCTATAGGATCTTCTTCCCCCCCCCCCCTCCTCCCCTCACTCCCCTTAGATGCATGCACATGCACAGACGCATGCCCGCGTATACACACATGCACATTCACAACATACTATGCTATAGTAACCACGCATGCACACGAACACTGTGAAGGGATGCCCGCATACACACGCACACACTCACACACAAACACGTGACGCGCAATCAACAATGCGCCTTCCGCGGCACTCGTGCATTTCCTCTCAGACAACTGCTCCAACCCTTACAAGATGTTGGACCATCATGCGTCCAGGATAGTTGTCTCACTTAGTAGGTTGACATACCATTCTCATATTCCCATTCATATGCGTCCAGGATAGTTGTCTCACTTAATAGGTTGACATTCCATTCTCATACTCCCATTCGTATCGCGCCCATGCGCCCACGCATGCTGTCTGATGGAAATGTCACGCCCATGCGCCCGCGCTGCACTGATCCTCGTGTGGGACTTTACCAACAACCTTTACCAACAACCTTTTCTCATCAAACTTTTGGGATTGGGTTGTCTCATTGACATTCCAGGCCTGTCTGTAACGCGGATAAGATAACGGCAGGCTCGAGCTACCATGGTCCGGATTTCCGGCTCCAGATTTCTGGCCTGCGCTGGTTGTCTCATTGATGTTGTCTCATTCTCACGTCGCGCCCGTCTGGTATCAACGATGGTGACGTTTGATGGTTGATATCACAAATCCTTGGGGCTCGCAGCGGGGGCGGGTGGCCTGGTGTCCGGCGCGCTCTCGATGGCCCTGGGCGAGTACGTCAGCGTCTGCTCCCAGGCTGACGTGGAGCAGGCCGACATTGCCATGGAGCGCGCCGAGCATGTGGCCAACCCGCTGTACGAGCTGGAGGAGCTGACGCGTATCTACGAGGGGCGGGGGCTCGCGCACGAGCTGGCGCGCACGGTGGCTGAGAAGCTTATGGACGCCGACTCGCTGGGCGCACACATGCGCGACGAGCTGGGGCTCAGCGAGGCCACCCGGGCCAGGTTTGTGTGCGTGTGTGTGGCCACTTATATTGTGTGTGTGTGTAGGATTTTGGGGGGTAGGCGTGGAGGGGAGGGGAGAAAGGGTTTGGGGGGGGGGAGGCGAGGGTTTTGCTTGAGTGAATTCTTGAGCGGGATACGTGAGGGGTCCATGGGGAAGGTGATGCTTGGAAACCGGTGGCGGGCGTGTGGGGCAGAACCGGATTGGGTTGTCCAAGGCCTTGCAGGCCCCTCGGCCTTTCTCACTTATTCAGGGGCCTTGCGCACAGGCCCTACCCGCCATCTTGCGGCATGTGGGCGGACGTGTTTAATTAATTATTCATGTGGGCGGACAGCCGTCATACCCAGCTGAGCCGCTGCGACGGCTGTTGCCCCTCATCCCCCCTCCCCCAAGGACCCTGGCCGCCTTCTCCTTCATGGACCTTGGTTTCGTGCTTTTTTTCTTGAGAGTCATGGCGATGCCGAGGGGGGGGCGGGCGTGAGCCCAGGTGTAGTGGGATGCACGGTCATCAGGGCATGAGCCGGGCCAGGTGTTTGATTGGAGCGAGAGCCGGGCCAGGTGGCAGGTAGAATGATCCTGTTTGTGCAAAGTGAAGGGGCAATCGAGCAAAGGCTGGTAGCGAGGGGCTGGTGAAGGCGACAGGGGTAATATTTAATCAAGCACGTGCCTTTAGTCAGGGGTATGTGAGTGAGCGTGGTAGGCCGGCAGCGAGAGATGAAGAGGTGGGTGGTCAATAGCCACCCATCCACCAATGTGAGGTATTTATAGAGTATTCAAAATTTTGGAGGTATTCAAGGAGTACTGCGTGGGAAAGGGCCAAGGCAAGCTTGGTGAGGGGCAGAGAAGGTAACGGTGGCTTGCCCTTTGGCCCCTAGAAGGCCTGGGCAGGCGAGCCAGGCAAAGCGAAGCTGAGAGCCCATGCATGTGCCATGTAGTTAAAACTCAATAGGACTCAATCATTTGTCATGCTGTGTTATATTACACACTACTAGTATATTATGCTGCTTGATCATATTATATATTAGGACGCAATCATTTGTCATGCTGTTTTATGTTGTATGTACTCGTGTACCAAGGACAACTTCCGTAAGGGGCACGGGCATGCACAGGTTTTGCACATAAAGAGATCCTACAGCAAGCTCGAGCTACCATGGTTCGTATCCTCCAGATTTCAGGCCTGTGCTGTTTGTGTCGTGGCTACCTTGGTCACTATACAAACAGTGATGTCAAGCTGGTCCTGATTGTATCGTGGCTACCATGGTCACTATACAAACAGTAATGTCAAGCTGGTCCTGATTGTGTCGTGGCTACCATGGTCAACGTTACAAACAGTAACGTCAAGCTGGTCCTGGCTGTGTCATGGCTACCATGGTCACTGTACTCAAGTAATTTTAAGTGGTGGTTGCCTCATTGATACTGAGATCAATCAGATAGCGAACCGTGGCAGCGGGCAAGCGTGGCGGTGTGAGCCCCGTCACCCAGTTGCGCTGGTAGGTTGGGGGGGAAGGGAAGACATCCGTGGATGTTTTGCGATCGCTCGGACCATCGAGTGATAGTTCGTTTTGGTGCTTACATGCAAGTAATTAAGCAATATCATGCGACAGCGTCACGTGAGCATAAATTCTCAAATACGATGCGAGCTAGGGTTGATGGGTGCAGCCACGCATGCCAGTGGACCTTCCAGCCTAGTCGTTTTCTTGGTTGTTTCATTCCCTGCCCGTCGCACTCAGGCCGATGCAAGCCGCGCTGTCCTCCTGTGCCGCGTTCGCATGCGGCGCCGCGGTCCCGCTGGTATCGGCAATTGTGGTGCCGGATCGCAACATGAAGTTGCAGCTGCCCGTCGTGTCTGTGGTGTCGCTGCTGAGCCTGGCGGCCCTTGGATTGGTGTCTGCGTGGCTGGGGGGGGCACGCACCGTCCGTGCGTTGGTGCGGGTTGTGGTTGGGGGCATCCTTGCCATGGCTATCGCCACTGGCGTTGGGTTTCTGCTGGGGGGTGCCCCATAGTGGGTAACAGGTTGATTCCATTATTCAATTAATGTACAATGAGATTGTAGTATAGGGGGTGCCCCATCATGGGTACCTCTTCACGTGGGAGGGGCCAGCCAAAGCCAGCCCGCACTCGCACCTTCGGCTGGGAGCACCTCGTAGACGGCGTGGGAGGCCGCCTGGGCCTCTCCAATATTTGGACAAAGATGATGGACAAGGCCACTTGGGCTCCGGTAGCAGAGGACAATAACCCCCCTCCTGTGGGGAAGCCCAGAGTTACCAAAAGCGGGCACAATAGTGCCAGACAAGGCCCTCAGACTTGCCTCACATGTTACGTGGCGTGCTTAGGATAGGATAGAGTAGATAGAATAGCGGTATATCATTGAGAATCTGTTTTCTTTGAAAGTAGTTTTATGCGGGAAAGATAGGGCCGCTATGCCTGGGAACGATGTAGAAGGTTGTCTGCGGGACATCGGTTGACTAAACCTATTAGAGAAAGGGTTCCAAGCTCGCCTAATTATCTTTGAAGGACCCGGTTGTTTATGAGGGTCGGCAACCAGTGTCCGGAAAATTAAGAGTAGAGGTTATACAACTTGCTTCTAAAAATTCGTAATTGTTTGTTACTTGTGCACCGGAAATGATGCTACAAATAGATCGCCATGCACGCGTACGTGGGCCCCCCACGTGTCACCCGATATGGGAAACATAGTGCTTCGGGCACGGGCACCCGCACCGCCGCCACCAGATAGATATTGTTCCTACCTTGATATCCACCTCATGCCACCCCTTTTATTCTTATGAGGATTTATGCTCACGTGACGCTGTCGCGTGTCATTCATTAATTAATTATGTTCTGTCATCTTCCGTCATCAAATATACCTTTTTTACTATGGCATCTGTCACCCCCTAAACCCTAGAAACTCTAAACCCTTGACTCTTAACCCTACACCCTAAAATGCTAACCCCCTAAGTGCTAAAACCCCATTGGAATCTCCCACGAGAATCCGGGGGTTTCAGGTGTGCTTGTTGGCTGTGCTGCCAACTGTCACCCCTTATAGTGACCCCCCCCTCTTGGCGGGTATAACTAGTTAAATCAAGTGAAGTGAGACAACTATTAATGGACGCATGGCGATCCAATGACGTGGAATAAGTAATTAATTAAACTCGTGGTCCCGTTGGGGAGTCACGGAGCATGTTAACCCCGATGGAGGGAGGGAGGGAGGGAGGGAGGGAGGGAGGGAGGGAGGGAGGGAGGAGGGAGGGAGGGAGGGAGGGAGGGAGGGAGGGAGGGAGGGAGGGAGGGAGGTCCAGGGAGGGAGGGAGGGAGGGGGGGGGAGGGAGGGAGGGAGGGAGGGAGGAGGGAGGGAGGGAGGGAGGGAGGGAGGGAGGGAGGGAGGGAGGGAGGGAGGGAGGGAGGGAGGAGGGAGGGAGGGAGGGAGGGAGGGAGGGAGGGTGGGTGGGTGCATGGGTGGGTACACGCAATCCTATCGGTCTAATCTATCTACAAAACAATCCTACTCTACATGGTGCCCGCCGTAGTGGTCCCAGCTCAGTTTGAACACCGCATTCACTCCCTCTCTCCTTTTCGGACAGCCATGCAGAACAAGAAGCGGTGGCAGAAGATTGTCCAGGCTCACACGCCAGCCCCTACAGGTGGGCAAGCCCCCTTCCCCCAAGCGGAAAGGGCGTTTTGCTGAATAGTGTAGCTAGTTAGGATTTTTTCTATACTATAGATAGCTTAGTTAGGTTCGTTCGATTACGCGGCTCCGCCCACCTCCATCCATCCAGCAAGGAATATGTGCTACATGATCTCCCACCCCGTGGAGACATGTTATAATTTTTTATTTAATTCAATTTAATGGTGCCCGTGACCCTAGGGGTCTTGTCTAGCATGCCTGGGGGTCGTTGTCCTCTATGACCTGAGCGCACTTGGCCTCGTCCATCATCTTTTTCCAAATTATCACGGAGAGTCCGAGGCCCCCCATGTCCTCTACGAGCTGCTCGTTAAAGGTGCGGGCCTTGCGGCGTCTAGGCCTCTAGCCTGGCTGGGCCCCGCCCACGTGAGGAGGTGCCTGCCCGGCTGAGCGGGTCAGTAACAGCCCTGCGGAGGGGCCACGTGAGATGTCTACCTGGTTGGTGCGAGCTACTTAATTGGGAACAGGTGCGAGCTAAGTGCCCTGCATGTAGACGTACTAGCTGCAGGCCCCTTTGCTTGAGAGACCCCTGGCTCACAGATAGAATAGGTAGAATATTAGAATAGACCGGTAGGATTGTGTGCATCCATCCATTCATTCATCCATCGACTCCCCAACGGGAGCACGAGTCTAATTAATAAATTAATTAATCCATCGGGGTAAATGCCGGGTACGTGGCCGGTGCTGCGTCGTTTCCCCCATGCAGAAGCCAGGTGAGACGTCAACCTCCCTTGCCGACGAGCTCAAGGACCAGCTCCTTACCATGATGGGCCTGGTAGGTGAGGTAGAACTGCGTGCATGGGTGCCACCGTCTTCCCCACTCACGGGACAAGGCGGCCCCCCCACCAGCCCTGCTCACCTTCCCCTCCCATGAGGACAAGCAGCGGTTCCTTTCTCGTCGCAAGAGGTTGCACGACCTCACCTGGACGCTGGACGAGGACCTGACCCCCGCTCAGCAGCAGTGCTGGAGCGACGCGACCTGTGGCCAGAATACCTCCGCCACAAGCAGGACCCCCAGAAGCCCAAGGTGTACTGGAGGGGCGGGGACCTGATGATCAACCACAAGATGTAGACGCCCCCTGCGGGCTAGAATAGCCCTAGCTTGTATCCATTGACCAGTAGTCACTGCCGCCATGGCAGCTCCGGCAGCGTGCAGGGGGGAAGCCGGTATACTGGAGGGGGGCGGTCATCCACGTTGACCACAAGCCCTGGCAGGCCCCTCCTGCCACTCCAGGCTAGGGAATATACCAGTAGTGTAGATTAGATAGGCTTAGCCTTGCAAGTGGCCCACGCGCATGTGCGCCCATAATGGCCCCCATGGATGATGCTTTCAGTATCTAGCCGCGCCCAGCCTACAATGGGACCTCCCATGGATGATGCATTAAGAATTTAGCCATGCGATGCCTATGCAGGGAGTTACTCTCTGCTGAGATGCCATGTGTACACCAGCTATAGCCTAGCCACATACCCTCCACCCCATATGTCATGCAGGCCTTCTAGGCCCTCTCCTCAAGCCCCCCCTGGGTGCCTGTGCTTGTTAAGGAGGCATGAACCATCATGGCGCGGTGCAGGTGCACCTTGTGCACCCAGAGCAGGTGACAGTTGTACATCCTCCACCTGCAGGTTGTAGCCCTGATTGTATTACAAACCCATAGATGCCCCTTTCTCAGGGCTATGTGTTACATATGCTCCCAACGGAGCTATGATTTTAATTAAGGGGACTCGGCGCGGCGAATATTTTCTGCGCCAAAAAAATTCCGCGGTACCCTCCGTACCGTGAAAAGTGGGTGCACGGTGCGCGCACCCCTTGCGGAAGTGGCCATGGCGACTGCTTTTAGACGAAACGTGACAAATCTGGCTCGCGGAAAGCAGAAAAAATGCTCGATTCTTGGAGAAAATTAGTTACTGATTCTAAATTATGGTGGGATGGTTGCGATCTATAATGTCGCGGGCTTTTTTTCTTTGCCATCGGCAGGGGGGGTCTGGCCTGAATTTCTGTCGGGATGAGTAAAGAATAATGTCCAGATGCCTGCCCGTGTGATTGTCGATTGTCGCCAGTTTTGATGGTCGTAAGGGAAGCTAGTTTAATGATGTTTCTAAAGCCGTAAAACTTCCCGCTGCTATCTTTACCTTTCCCGTCATTTTGCGGCAAGATACATTAGGCCTGCGCGATGCGCGCCCGACCTCTCCATGTGTAACAACCAAATGTTACATCCAAAGTTTTCCTACTGTTGAATCTTATTATGAGTTCTTTAGGACAATTATTTGAGAAGTTAGGAGGCTTCGACGTCTGATAGATATTGGGCCTGTTGAGATCTGTCGAATCTATTGTTCTACCCTCATTGGTCGTGGCCTGATCCACGTAGGGTACTTTGCATGGTGTTGTTTAGTCAGTCAAAGATTCTCTGCAGTACCGTTGTACCTGGTGGATTTGGTTCCAGGTCCTTGAGATTTCGTATGTGCTGGCTTTGTGTTGTGTGGAGGATTCGGAGGCTAAGATCTTATCTTGAGTGATCCTCACTTTTGATTGGTCCTTCCGGGTTAGGGTTGGATGGATGCTGCGTGCACGATGACTTTTATCCTGTTTGGGGCGGCCGTGCATGTGCGCGTACGTGAGAGCTAAAGCTATGGTGTAATTCAAGGGTTTCCTTGTTTCATCAATCAAACAACCCTTGCCAAAAGTCAACTATAACTTCAACAGATAGTCGACTTGGATATAACTTGTCTGTTGTGTCTAACAAGGGTGGGGACTCATTCCCTTAACTGTTGAAGATCCATCTTCATTGCTTCTCTGGACGTGAAGTTATCTGTCGCGACTCCAACCCAGGTATAAAGATCTTTTCACGCTAATGTTGATACTGAGGCTGTTGCAAACACAACATTTTTAGTCGTTACATTGGTATCGGAGGTTTCTACCTAGGTGTTGGTTGTCTTGACAGTATTAGTTCACGATTAACAATGGAATTCTTGCCAGACCCAGAGAGGGTACGTTATGCTGTGTATTCGGACAGTTCTTAAGAGTGTGACTCATCCTTATGTGACAGTCTTGCTCTGAGAACTGCCTTGAGCCCATAAGTCTCTAACGTTCCCCAGTCCGGCATGCGCGACCCATGGAGTGATGAGTAACCCGGAGACACAACCACCGTTATCAAGTAAGAGAGTTGAAGATGCAACCACATCTTTAGCAGCTCAACGGACGACCGGTGATGAAAGGGTTTCATCATCTACTCCCAGACGTCAACTATTTGGAGATACCACCTTAATGTCTGCTTCCCGCAGATATTCGCTGTCGGTCGGCCCAAAGTTCTCCATCTTGCCCCTCGGTGTGCAACCAGGCGAGCCCTCCCTGCGTGGCATTGGTAGAGGTGTACCACGGTTCTCCAACGTGGGGGACACGCGTTCGCCAGCACCCGAATACGGTTCGGCTATTCGTTTTGGCTACAACACGGTGCCGGGGCGAGACGGCACTCGGCTAGCGGCTGACGAGCTGACAGCGGAGAAAATTCGATTACAACATGAACGTGAGGAAGCTGCGAGAGCTAGAAGTGTGGCGGAAGCGCTGGAGAAGAGTGTGGGTAGGACTATTGCGCGTGTGCAGCAACTTGAGTCGCAAGGGCAGGCGGGCGATGGAGAGTCTGTTTTCGTGGATCAACCGTCTCCAACACTGGGTATACGAGGGGTATATGCGGTTGACGCTCCTTTTGTTGATGAAGGGACAGATGCACAGGGGCATGAGCCTCCACGGCTCTCGGTGGCTGCGACATTGTCGGAGAATCAGAATGCACCACACGCCCCAGTGATGGAGCTCACGTCTTTGTATCCTCGTACTGTTCCTTTTCCTAAGGTGGAGTCGGTAGACAAGCTATCGCTGACCAACCTTACCCATCGCAGCTTCGACCATTTCTCCACCAAGTTTCAGGATGTCTTCGCTATACACTTCGCCAACTATGGGCCCAAGGCAGAGGAACGTCTCACGATGGACATCCAGAAGAGAATGGTTAGGCAGCGGATGAGCGACAGTGCCAGCGACCGTTTTGATGAGTTTTTGCGTTCTGTGGCTGGACGTGCGTGTACCGACCTCCCCTCTCTCCTATTGGGCTTTCGCCGGTTTCTGTTACCCCAGGATCAGCTTCGCATGGATCGGGACGCACTGGCTAACTGTACGCAGGCTGGTTTGACGCTGCCACAGTTCGTGGAGCAATTCACCAACCTTAGAGCCAAGATTCCTCAATGCTCTGACGCAGAGGCACTTCACAGACTACTGCATGGCATGGCTCCACACGTGCGACTGGATGTGGACAAGCACTTCTCCCAGTTCGACTACGTGGATTGGCAATGGGACAAGGTGTTGTCTTATGTGCTTACCCTTTGTCGTGTGCCTGCTTTTTCTGTCAAGTGGGAACCTGTGGCCACGCCAGTGCCACCCATCAAGAAGTCCCTGAACCAGCTGGATGACCTCCTGGGGGAACTCAATGCATTGGATCCCACCCAGGGTAACTGTTTTATCTGCAACCAGCCAGGTCACTTTGCACGGGACTGCCCTAGACGGGACCAGTTTCCCCCTGCCACGAGAGGACCTTTTGGCGCCCTGCCATCTCCCAGGCCACCCAACCTTCCTCCTGGCGTTCCTGCTGGCGATCACCGGATACAGCCAGGGTTCCAGCCCAACTTCCAGCCCTCTGGGAGGTTCCAGTCCCGCGCTAGGCCCTTCAGCAGACAGGATAAGCGTAGGATGGTGAACGCTCTCATGCAGCTGCTGGCAGATGAGGAGGATGGGGGGACGAGGATGAGCCTCCAGCACCACCTGAGCAGCTTCCACCATCGGGCAGTGGAGCATCCCCAGACCCACCTGAGTCAAAAAACTAGTTGGGTCCCCAGGTCATCCTTCTGTCATGGCCAGGTCTGACCTGCCTGCTGTTGACGTTAGGCCAGTGAACGTTGTGGGTGCTTCTGACCCTGCTGTCCCTGTGGGTCCTCCTGTACCAGGTCACTTACTCAAGTTTCAGGCTAGGCTCCTCAACGTGCCAGTCCCCTTGGCTCAGCCAGCTTGCTTGTTTATGATTGATTCTGGTGCTGGCAGTAATTATATTGCTGCATCCTTGGTGCAGGAGCTGAAGTTGCCTGTGTTGGCCCACCCCACACCTGTCATGGTGCAGTATTCTGATGGCAGGAGAAGCTGCTCACCTGGCTATGTGCAGCTCATCTTCCAAGTTTGTTCATCCCAGACTTTGGAAGTGACAGCAGATGTCATTCCCCTCACGGCAGCGGATGTGATTTTGGGGATCCCATGGTTGTCTGACACCAATCCTGCTATTTCTTGGCCTGACAGGGTGGTCCAGTTCAAGGATGGGACAGTGTGGGATGCTACCTGTGTGTTGCCAGGGGGGAGAAGAACAGCCACTGAGTGCTGTTCCACACAGACAGCTGTTAATGATGGCAAGGGAGGGGAAGCAGGTGCGAAAGGGGTGGATCAAGAGCCGACTTTGGAGGAGAAACGGGCTGCCCTACTGAAGCATGTGTGGTCTGCCAAGCATACTCTGTCTTATTTGGCCACCTATCCAGTGGAACACATCTTTTTCCTGCATTTGGTGCCTAATGAACCTGAGTCTGCTAGTGATCATTCTGTCAATGCTGTCAGTTCTACTGTCACCACTGAGCAACAACAGCAGCATGATGCCTTGTTGGACAGGTATGGAGCCATCTTTGAGGACAAGATGCCCCAGTATCCTCCTGAGGGACCCATCACACATGTCATCAAGTTGGTAGAGGGTGCTCGTCCTCCCTTTGTGCCTATGTACAGGATGGGCCCTGCAGAGATGGCAGAGCTGAAGACCATACTTATTGGCCTGTTGGAGGCTGGTCTGATCCTCCCAGCTAACAGTCCTTTCAGTTCTGGGTGTTTGCTTGTACCCAAGCATGATGGGGGGTGGAGGTTGTGCATTGACCTGAGGGGACTGAACAAGGTGACTGTCAAGTCCAGGTACCCTCTGCCCAGAATTGATGAGTTGCTGGAGAGGACTGCAGGAGCTGCCTTCTTTACCAAGTTTGACCTCAGGCATGCTTTCTGGCAGATCAGGGTGGCTACTGAGGACATCCCCAAGACGGCCTTTTCTACCCCATGGGGACAGTTCCAGTGGACAGTAATGCCCATGGGTGCCTCTAACAGTCCTGCCACTATGCAGATGTTTGTCAATGCCATCTTTGGCCACCTGACTGGAAATGCCCTGCCCCAGATCTCACCTGACCTTCGCAACCCCAGGTTCAAGGACATTGCCCACTTGTGTGACACTACCAGGGTGGTCTTCAGGACTTGTGTGGTCGTCTACCTGGACGACATTCTGGTACACTCTCGTACCTTCAGGGAGCACCTGGAGAACGTGGAGGAGGTCCTTAAGGTGATCCATCAGTATCATCTGTCGGTGAAGAGGTCCAAGGTGGAGTGGGGCCAAGAGGTGAAGTTTCTGGGCTACCAGCTGAGCGCTGCAGGTATGACTCCTGAGGCCAGCAAGGTCTCTGCTGTTTTGGAGTGGCCTGTGTTGAAGTCAGCTCAGGATGTCAGATCCTTTCTGGGCCTGGTGGGCTGGTACCGACGGTTCATTCCCGACATGGCGGCCATCTCTGGTCCCCTGTTAGCCCTGCTCAAGAAGGATGTCCCCTTTGAATGGACTGCAGCATGCCAGCAAGCTTTTGATGTGTTGAAGCAGAAGCTTACCACTGCTCCCTTGTTGGTGGGCCCCAACCCAGACTTGCCATACCAGGTCAGGTCTGACGCCTCACAGGGTGCTATTGGTGCAGTACTAATGCAAGATCATGGTAAGGGCCCTCAACCAGTGGAATACATGTCCAGGAGTATGACGTCTGCAGAACGTAACTACCCTGTTCATGAGCAAGAGCTGTTGGGATTGGTGGTGGCCTGTCACAACCCTACCAGCCATTAAGGATGTACTCCAGCACGCAAAATGTACTTCGTACCGAAGTTTGTCTTTTTATGCTGAAAATTGTCATGCATGATGTTTGCAACCAAAATAGACCTCGTACAAAGTTTGGTATCGATCGGACGTCATCTTGGTGACATTTGCTAGCAATACAGGTACATTTTTGTCATTTTAAATTAAATTAAATAGTAATAAATAGGAAACAGTACTAAATCACGTCAAACCATCATGGATATTTGCAAGCAACCTAATTACCACTAGAATAGACCATGCACAAAGTTTGGGGTCAATCTGAACTCAAAATAGTGACATTTGCTAGCATAAATACTGCATTTTTTGCCATTTTCAAGCATTTTGCTCAGTGTAAGCTACTAAACAATATCAAACTACGTCATAAAGCTATGAAATATTGGAAGCAACCTAATTACAACTAGAATAGACCATGCACAAAGTTTGGGCTCAGCTTGATGTCAAAATAGTGACGTTTGCTAGCATAAATGGTGCATTTTTTGCCATTTTCAAGCATTTTGCTCAGTGTAAGCTACTACACAATATCAAACTATGTCAGAAAGCTATGAAATGTTGGAAGCAACCTAAACACCACTAGATTAGACCATGGGCCAAGTTTGGGCCCAGTTTGATCTCAAAATAGTGACGTTTGCTAGCATAATGGTGCAATTTTTGCCTTTTTCAAGCATTTTGGTAAGTATAGTTGCCTGAAACTATGTCAGAAAACTGTGAATTGTTGTAAATAACCTGTTTGTCACTACATTAGACCATCCTCAACTTGTAAGGTCAGGCATAGGTAAAGGTAGTGACATTTGCTAGCACTATATATGAGCAGATTATGCCTCTTTTCGCATATACACATTAAAAATAACAAGACAATATTAAATCATGGCCTTAATACAAGGTGTGCAAATGCAAATCACACCAGATCGGATGACCCATGATGGGTGGCTGCATGCCAACACATCTACCAGGCTGCAGGGTGAGAGGCCACATCGCTACAAGACAGGAATCCTCGCAATTGCACACCGCTAGTACACTGCATACCCCAAGAGGATTTGGCTACAAGCCATAAAAGTTTGGCCATGCTAACACATTCTTCATCCACGCAAAGTGCAGTCTCTCCAAACTCAACTCATTGATGCAACTAGGCCAGGCGAGCATGCTCTACTTGCCGATAACCATGAGTAAACTTGTGTACCACTTCATTCCATGCGCCGGTAGATGGCACCGTCTCATCTACCAGTCATCCCCGGCTCCCATTCCGCATCCTCCTCTCCGTCTCCCTCTCCCTCTTCCTCCTCCCCCTCCCCCTCCCATTCTCCCTTCCCCTCTCCCTCCCCCTCTCCCCCTCCTCCCCCTCCTCCTCCCCCTCTTCCTCCCCCTCTTCCTCTCCCTCTTCCTCCTCCTCCCCGCCTTCACTGTCACTGTGCACAGCAGGGACGGCATCGTCTATGTGGGTGCCATCACCTGCGTTCACGGTGCCAGCCTAGCTCCTGTGGAAAGAAGCGAGCGCGGCCAAATGCCTCGACTGGGTGTGGGCAGCCGCACACGAACTGCGTCACCTCCGCCAGGGCATGATAGTCCTGCCCATCAGCCCACATCGCCTTGATGAGCAGGTGACCTCCCCTTTCCTGAACCTTAGTGACCCAGCCATGGAAGCGCTCCCTCTTCCTCGCTGTCCCCGGAAACATGGCACACAGGCGCATCCCGATAAGCGCACGTGCTCCATGCTCGGCAAAGTAGGCATTGCAGTCATCCTTTGCTGCTGCCCTGGCGGCGGTGGCAGTCTTGTAATGCTCAAAGTCAATCTGCGGGTGCTCTTTCAACGCCGCCACCGTGGCAGCTGACAGTTTGCCGGTACCGATCAGCTCAGGCTGGTGCACCTCTGCCGTACCGCCCACTGTCCAGTGCTGCAGGTGTACATCAGAAATGGGGACCGTCATCCCTGCGCTGCCGCCACCTAATGTCACTCTAGAAAACTGGCCCGTCCACGACGGTGCGTAGTAAGGAGAGGCGACAATGCTGTCACGCTCCGTGCGATCGCCTTTCAGATCAAGGACCTTCACCAGCATGTGTGGTGCTTACGGCATTCCCTGCCCGCAGGTGACGGCTGGCCGCTTAACAACGAGTAGGCCGCCGCGTCGTACGAGGCTTCCATTCACCTTGAAGGTGTGCCTGCCGGAAATCAGTGTGCGCAAAGCAGGCGTTGCCGTTGATGTGCTCCCTCGCGCAGCGGGCGCACATGCGCGGTTGCTCTGCGCTTGAATCTCGCGGGCAGGGCAAGCGACGTGTGAGATGACTTGTTTTATGGGCAGCCTCAGTGCTCGTGTTGCCCGCGCAACCGACTGGTCGCCTGCAGATCGCAGCGGTAAGGGTACCGCCTTGTTCGCTTGCAGTTCACGCTTCTCTTTGGGCTTTTGCTCCATGATGTTGAACAGATTCTCGTTGTTGGCACGCACATCCTCCACGGACTTTGGCACCTGCTCAATCCATCCGTCCAGCAACTGCTGCTTCTCAGCGGCGACGATGTCGGGAAAAAGGCTGTGAAGGCTAGCGCAGGTACATCTCCTGGCACCGCCCTCGTCCCATTCAAAAAGCAGCACTAGACCAGGACTTCCTTTGGGGGCCTGGCCACGCTCTATGAGGAGGCACCCATAGACAGGATCTCCCTGCGGGGTGTACCCAATGGGCGTGACCCCGTCACAAGCCTCGCCATTAGGCCCTGTGGGCCGCCACTTGTTCACCGGTGCATTTACCAACGTCTCCGATGCGGCTAGGCGCCAGCGGACATACACGGTCATATCCGGCCCCCAAAACACTTCGAGATCGAACACCTTCGAAGAGCGGTGCCTCTCCCTCTTGGCTTCGGTTGCTGGCTCATCATCCAAGTCGGCGGTGGCGCCCGCGCCCGCACCCGCGCCGGCGCCTGCGCCCCCACCCCCGCCCGCGCCCGCGCGCGCGCCTTGGGTGGCGCCCGCGCCCGCACCCGCGCCGGCGCCTGCGCCCCCGCCCCCGCCCGGGCCCGCGCCCGCGCCCGCGCCTTGGGTGGCGCCCGCGCCCGCACCCGCGCCTTCTCCCCCGCCCCCGCCCCCGCCCGCGCCCACGCCCGCGCCATGGGTGTGGCCCGCGGCTGGCTTCTTCGGAAATGCGTCCATCGATTTCACCCACCGGCCAAAGTCGCGGTGGATACACCCTTTCAGCCACGTTGTGACATCAAGCGCGGCGTCCCCAACAGAACAGTCATGCAATATGAATAATCATTAGTATCAACGATGCGTTCATGCAGGCGTTAAACTGTGAAATACAACAAGCATGCAACAACGACTCCAGCACACTTAGTAAATACTGCTCATGATATCTGTGGCACATGCAACATGGTTAAAACACACATGGATGACCTGTATGGCTGCACATGAACTGTCCACCTAGAGAAGTCTAGAAATTCAGCATGATATCAAGAGCCATCCACACAAATATATGTCTTACCGCAGCTTAGGGCTTCTTCGGGTTGAGTTGGCGAATCGAGCTTGTTGAGCCCTGCTCGAAGTAATGCTCAAATGCGATGCCCAGGCCCGCCAGCACATCATCAAATGTGATTAGTTTCACAGGTGGTCCGAAGAGTTCCAAACGTGGTTGCTAATTTTCAGGCAGTGCCTGAAGGCCGCCTCGAAAGTGAAACGCGAAAGTGAAAAGGGGTCACAAACCCTATGTTCATATCCTTGACTCCCCCGTCGAAAACGAACCGAAAACCAGCGCCATGAACGAACTTGTGACGAGTAGATGACGACATCGTGGTTATGGCGTCGTACCCCCCCTGGTGCAGCTGCTGCTTTATCGCCGCCTTCCTGTCCTCTTGCTTCCGCCCGGGCGAAAACCAGGCGCTTCGCAATGCCTGGAGATGTGATATTCTAATGGGCTTCATGCACTCGACGGCCGCACTTACAGTCGAACGTCTCGTCGGTCACTAGGCTGCCGGCATGGGTGCTGCCGCTTAGCACTATGGCTGCGAACTTGCGCTTCCCATGGTGTCCCATCACCATGATAGCGAAAGCCAGGAAGCAGATAGCCACGATTATGTCCCAGCAAAGCCATAGCACAC